>OZ010587.1:64187957-64190457 GCA_963932145.1 Acanthosepion lycidas | reverse complement strand
TTTCGACCAACATATCGTCAAAAGAATACGTTAGTAAATATTATTTGATCAAGACATAAAAATTGGCACCGCAAGGAAATATAAGGAGAAAAAAAATATTAACCACTACAAAAATACATATTTATTATTGAAAATTATTATTAAAACGTGCTGGACAGAAAAGGCAGACTAATGTAAACAGTTCCAAGATATATATATATATATTCTCTATAGGTACAATATTCATCATCTTTTGCTGCAGCAAAAGAAGAGTTTCTAACCCATACGTGAGCAACGACGAAGTTCTAGAGAGAATGGAAACAAAAAGGACACTTATACATAACTTCAGGAAGAGTAAGTTGAAATTTCTTGGACACAATGAGGAAAGAGGGTTTGGAAAATCTGATACACACTGGACTCTTTGAAGGGAAGAGGGACAAAGAAAAACAAGGCATAACTTGCTTACTTCCCTTGAGAAAATGGATGGCGGAACAAGTTTAAGAGACCTGAAAAAATTTATTAAGATCTAAAATAACTGGAACTTTTGTAGAGGCATGATCGGCTACATCCTTAAGAAGAACCCATGTATCATTATGACCATTTAAAATAAAAAAAAAACAAACTTTGTGTCATATGAACAAAACGTGTGAACTAAATATAAGCCTGATTATTAGTGTTAGTCTTTGTAAGCTGAGGTCTTCGTTAGACAATAAGAGGAGAATAGTTGCGGGCAAATACAGGTTCGTACAAATAATCCCTTATAATGGACAAATGCCTCGAACTTTGATGCGGCATATATGTAACTATAGGTAGTTGGATGACAACATAGACAAGATCTAATATTATGCGTTTCTAAACGTTGGTTGTTCACATTTTCTCTCTCTCTCTATCATATATATATATAAATATATATATATATATATATATATATATATATATATATATATTACATTACAAATGTGTATTTTATGCATATATTTTTCATTTAGTAATTCAATTACCAGTGTTTAGTTTGATATATAGAATTTTTATATAATATTATTTCATATATATATATATATATATATATATATGTGTGTGTGTGTGTGTGTGTGTGTGTGCGTGCGTGTGTGTATGTATGTATATACCCTGATTAAAGTGCTTTCGATTATTGCAGTAAAATTTCTATATATCAAAATTAGATTAGTGCATACATAATACTCAATTAGTACGGTAAAACACCCTTCAGTTTAACCAGTATATATATATATATATATATATATATATATATATATATATATATATATATATATATATATATATATATATATATATATACACTGCCGGACAAAATATTTAGGCCAATCAAAATCAAAATAAAAAAATGTCATTTGCGTTCTTAGCGCAACCACGTATTTGAGCAGAGGTTGAAAAATGGAAACAAATACGGCCTTTTTTTTTTTAGCATTTAATAGGAAAAGTTGGAATACTGTAAAAATTAGACCATTTTTTCTTGAATGAACAGAACTTCGAAAAATTAAAATAAGTGTTTGAGGCTAACAATGGAAAGAGTAGATATTTTCTTTATTTTGATTAGCCTTAAGATTTTGCCCAGCTGTATATACACTGTGCGATGAATAAATTGTCAACTATGCATTTCGCCTGTTTTGACTTCATCAGATCGAAGACGAAAAAAAAAACGTATTGCGTGTGTACGCATTTCTGTGTGTTTAAAATAATCAATTCTTATATTTTGTTCCCAAGCTGGCTTTACTCGTGACTAAAAATAAAAGTAGAAATACTTCGAAATAGGCAGAAAAGAAATGAACGAATTGTTTTTTATCCATGCTTTCTCCATGACGGGTTTATATACATAAATTCATAACATACTTTTCTTTCTTCTTGTTAGTCACGAACAACACGAGCATAAGAAAAATAATATAAGATTTCATTACTTTAAACACACAAATGCAAACATACACAAGCCATTTTTTGTCTTCTACCTCTAGAAATATATATGAAAGTTTTAGCAAATGACAGTGATATATATATATATATATATATATATATATATATATATATATATATATATATATATATATATATATATATATATATATATATATAGGTGTGTGTGTGTGTGTGTGAAAAATATAGTTCTAAGGTGTGCTATATTTATGGAATAAAGTGTTCAATATCAGAGATAGAGCGTATGTAAACATAAAAGTGAACGTTGTAGTCAACACTCAGGAGCGACAGTCATTTTCATGTTAGCCGCAATCATCTGGCTATATATATATATATATATATGTGTGTGTGTGTGTGTGTATTTGGGCAGCAACCACTATTTATACAAGTGTTATTAAAGAAAACTGACAAGGTACTGTGATTAAACATTTTATTCTGAAATAAAGTGTCTAAAAAAACTTTCCAAATGTTCTACATATCCTATGGCTTTAGGTTATTCATTGATATATTTTAAGCATTAAACTGTGAGCAAAGACACGTAGAGACAATGGGTTACTGAATGCGGAAGAATACG
>OZ010587.1:64155457-64182957 GCA_963932145.1 Acanthosepion lycidas | reverse complement strand
GTTTCGCAAGAGTTGAGATAGAAATGCGATTTCCATCTTAATCTTTTAACAAAATCAATAATTGTTTTTTTCCCGTGAGAGACAAGTTGAACGAGTGTAAAAAGGGTATGGAATATTTTTAGAGAGTATCCGAACTAAATTTACCCACGGTGGTACGTTGTAGAGGTAGTTAGAATTTTCAGACGGATTAATCCCGAGAGAGTGTGACTAATCATTATAGGAGAAATATAGTAATGGTAAAATAAATGCGTGTGTATAAAATGCACGTTGCTCATATATATATATATATATATATATATATATATATATATATATATATATATATGAGCAACGTGTATTTTATGTCAGAATTCGTTGAAAAATACATCCCTAACCTACCTAAACATAAACCCTTTTTCGAACGTAACTAATAACTGATACGACAAAAGTTAATAAAATTAAACACGCTACCACACCTTGTCTGAATGATTGGATCTCTCAGTATCCTTGGAAACAATGAATTATGAATTTTTCTATACTTTTAAAGCTCAGTAAATTTAAAAGAATAAGTTACTCCAAAATTCGCTTGAGGATGAAATGGAACTAATGTTTTTAATTTAATTACAAAATTAAATCCGAAGATTTTCGCTTCCATTTTTGAAACATGGTTATTACTTGTAGCGAAAAAAACCATATCTTCAATCAGTTAATTTATAATATATATATATATATATATATATATATATATATATATATATATATAAGACATGTTCCATTAAATAATTTAGACATGGTTTGTCTACTTATTTTTAATAGAATCCTCTCGTAATTAAGGACACGTTTCTTACTAACCTTAAAGCAAGAAAGAACATTGTCATGTTGATGCATATTCATTTCATTCCGAGTAATTTCGACATTATCACAATGGTGACATCAGGATCTTGTTTTTTTCTAAGATAACAAATTGTTGTGTTCATCATTTTCCTAGGGCAAAATTGTGTTCATCAGAAAATTAAATTTTTACGTGCCAAGTAAAAATAAAAGGTTAGGTTATAGTACAGTACAATTTTTAAATTTTATCATGCAGACATAGTTGCAAAGGTCAACGGAAGTACCTAAGTTATTGAAAAGTGTAAATATTTTTTAAAAAAAGAAAATGATTTCAGATGAACATATATATGAAGTATGATAAAAAGTATCGATACTCATACTATAAAATGAAAACTAGAACTCATTAATTCAGCATTTGATCTCCTTCACAATAGATCACTTATTACGCCATACACCTTATCCAGTTTCATTGGTTGAATCTCTCTGGTATGGTGAGACAACCACACTCTACACACTTTCCTTAATAAACAGCAGTTGTAAGCAAGAACGTTACAACTTAATGCGTATGCGCGACGGAGTTCAAGGTCAATGTCTGCCAAGATGCTTCATCTGCGTAATTTACCACCGTTATTATAACAGCTCTAATAATTTTTGACCAGGACTAGTGTATATATATATATATATATATATATATATATATATATATATATATATATGTATGTATGTATGTATGTATGTATGCATTTCAATGAGACAGTATATCTTCTATATAAAAACATTATATTTAATGGATACACGTGTTTTAGTTGTTATCTCTATGCTAATGATTTAAACAGTGAAAATAATACCCGGCGTATATCGTTAATTTCTAACATAAGAAAAATTGTGAGATTTGTTTGACCACGAAAGAAAAAAGAAAGACAAGAATAGCAACTCGTTTAAGTACTAAAGGTTACATCTAGTTTTAATAATAAATCAAGTCACATTGAAAATAATAAACAAAAATTACTGTTGTCCAAATTTCGGGTCCGAAAATAAAGCTAGCTGGTATAGATTCGTAGAAGTCCTAAACAGTGTTATGCGTTCTTGAAATAGGTAATACAAAACATGCCCTATCAAGATGATCTCCCATGGACAAACTGGCAGTAGCAGGTTTTGGCTATGGTTTTTATGGTAAAGAAAATGCTACTGATTTGAGTTCTTGTCGTAAGATACAATTTTTTCTTTCGTAGGACATCTCGATCTCAGCCAGTTGTTAACAATTTCACTGTTTAAGAAAAATAAAAAAAGAGATACCTACGCAAACAGGTGTAGCCAGTAAGAATAACGTTTCTATAAATATGTAAACACATCCACACACACACACACACACACACATATATATATATATATATATATATATATATATATATATATATATATATATATAATTAATAAAAATAAAATCAAAAATCACCTCATATGGGGAATAGCCTACTTCGGCAGACTAAGATATTGATCGTCTGTTTGATCAACCCCGGTGTGGACTGATTTCGTGTTAGAAATAAGAATTTTAACCGTGAATGCTAAAGTTTGATATGTTTAGGAGAAAAGAAATAGAATAATGAAATGCAATGATCGAAGCCAACTATTAAATCATTTAGCTTTCATAGTTAAATTTCTAATTCTGACAGGATCTCAGTCCACATCGGTGTTGATAAGACAGACGACCGATCTGGACGTCTGCCGAAATAGGCTATTCCACATATGCGGTGATTTTGTAGTTTATTGGTCATTAGTTACTTGTTCTGTAATAATAAATACATTGAGCTCTTTTTGTGAATTAGTTTTAATATTTCATATTACTATGATCCACTTGCAGCCTTTACTATATATATATAATATATATATATATATATATATATATATATATATATATATATATATATATATATAATTAATACAAATAAAACTTTTCTTTTTGCTATAAATTAAAAGTTATAATCAGCCCCTAAACTCAGGGATCCATAATTGTTTGATCCACTCGTTTCAGAATTCAGAATGTCAGGGCCATATTGTGAAGTACTGGTGAGTAAGCTGAAAGACCTATAGTTTATTAATAGGTAGTTTAGTAGATACAGGGTACAACGAACTTATGTGTCTCATGCCAGAGTTAAGCTGCATTTAGTACTTACTAATCCAGATTTTAATGATACTTACTAGAAGCTGTCGTTTCATATCCATTTGTCAAAAATCACGTACTTACAGACACACGTAGGCATTGCCCCATATACGCACACACACACTACCCCATATATATATATACATATATATATATATATATATATATATATATATATATATATATATACTCAACACACTACCCAATTTACACACAGAGAAAACCATATATATATATATATATATATATATATATATATATATATAACCTCTGAACACTAAATTTTCATTTCTCGTTTCTCTTCACTCTCGTCATGCCCTTAAATTTTGCGGAATCCTAAATACCATCTTCGAGGAGGCTGACCTTTCAATGGCGAGATCAAAATGCAATCATGCGACTAAATTCAATTCCTTGTAATGCCGACAAATGTTTCTATCGTCCTTCAACCAACAAATCAGAATGAATCTATAGCTGACATTTCAAATGCCCCCTCTTAAATGACCAGCTTCACGCAAGCACATCTGCTCCCTCCATAGCTGTACATGCACCTTGGACATCCACATAGTGCTCACCCTGTGAAATCTCAATTATTTGAACGAAATTGTTTTATTTTCATCTCGAAATATTTGCTTTCGTCCGCTTGATCTAATAATTCCTGGTCTGGGGTTAGAAGATTAGAATATCATTTCGTTTTTATTGTGTTACATTCACAGTTGTATTTTTTTTTTCTAAGAAAGCAACGAGTGGATTGCCGCATTGTGACAAATTGTTTGCGCAGATTACAGTAGAAGATCAATGTCTTTCCTGTAATATTATTCTGTTAAGGGCACAACTTTTGATTAATAGATCATTTCTAAAAGTATATTCGCAAAGACAAAGAATTAAAGTCAGTGAATTATATTTAGAAATTATTTGGGTAAAACGTGTATCAAATATCTAGGTTCATATATCGTTTTTGGTTCCTAATATCTTGTATATATATATATATATATATATATATATATATATATATATATATATATATATTATATATATCACTTCAGCCCAAGTCTGTAAGCCCACAAAGACACAGAAGGTTACTGACTGTGAAAGAATAGGAAAAAGAACTAATGAGCGTAAACAATAAATAAATAAATATATATATATATATATATATATAGATAGATAGATAAATAGATGGATAGATAGATATATGTATATATGTTTGTGTATATATATATGTATATATAGATATAGATGTATAGATATATATATGCATGCATGAATGCATGTATATATATATATATATATATATATATATATATATATATATATATATATATATATATATATATGTATAACACTTCAGACCAAGTCTGTCAAACCACCCTCAATTCATAATTAAACATATACCCTCATCAACAGAAAATAGAATCAGCATTAACTCCGCTAACAAAGAAATATTCCAACAACACAGTAGCATTTATAACGCTGCCCTAAAATTTAGTGGGGACAAGAAGGCAAACATTAATTATAGAAACAATTGTACTAACCAGAAGAAAAAAAAACAGGAAAAGAAAAATCATTTGGTATACCCCTCCGTTCAACCAAATGGTTAGTATTAAACTAGGACAGAAATTCCTAGCTTTAATGGAAAAACACTTCCCTACCAATAATAGACTTAGTAATATATTTAATAAAAACATCCTAAAACTAAGTACATTGCACTGAAAATCTAGAAAGTATAATAAAAAATACAATAATAAAATCCTGTACAAACCCCCATGCCTGAATAGTATTAATAAAAACCCTACACTTAAATTAGACAAAAACAGTGAAAAATGATGTGTTTGTAGAAACCCAGAAGACTGCCTATTGGAAAATAAATGCTGCGTCAAATCTGTGGTATATCAATGTACTATATCATCCATTGAGAGGGCTAATACTAATATGATATACATTGGGTCTACGAAGAATGAATTTAAGGCCAGATGGAGGCAGCATAAGTGCTCTTTCAACAATATAAATAAAAGAAATCAGACATCTCTAGCTAAATATTTTGGGCATCTGAAGGAAATGAATAAAACACCAAAAGTAAAATGGAAAATTATAAACAAAACTAGAACTTGTAAAACTTGGGATGACCCATGCCCTTTATGCCTGCATGAAAAAC
Organism: Acanthosepion lycidas; assembly: GCA_963932145.1. Lineage (NCBI taxonomy): Eukaryota > Metazoa > Mollusca > Cephalopoda > Sepiida > Sepiidae > Acanthosepion > Acanthosepion lycidas. The sequence goes on along the minus strand of OZ010587.1, from coordinate 64,177,834 downwards.
TACACATTATTAAATTTCTAAATAATAAAAATCTATTAAACAATAGACATGCGTTAACGGTTTTTTGCCGACATCATCAAATTTTTGCATTAAATAATTAGCATAAAAACAAACAATCAATAAAATAATTTTTAAAATCCATAGTCCTAATAGTTTAAATACCCTACAATAAAAGATAACCCTTTATGAAGTCGTCAAAAAACAAATGTTATGGGAGTTTTTTTTATAAACACAAGACCCTTTCAGAAAAAAAATAAAATAAAAAAATAAATAAATCTCCATAGACAAGTAAACCATTTATAATTAATTGTAATTTTGATTTCAATAATGAATCTGCTATTAAAACACGTAAATTTCAGAAATAAGTTATTCCCCCAAAAAATTTCGCTTGAAAATGGAACAGAGCTTACTTTAATTAAATTTAATTCAAATAATTATATTGAAGATTACGGCTCTTGTTTTGAAACATGAGATCTCTTATATAGCGTGTTGGAATCATATTTTTAAACAAATAATTATATATATATATATATATAATGGAATATATATATATATATATATATATATATATATATATATATATATATATATAATGGAATATATATATGTGTATATATACGTATGTATAATGGAATATCTATACATATATATATATATATACGTATGTATAATGGAATATCTATATATATATATATATATATATATATATATACGTATGTATAATGGATTATTTATATATATATATATATATATATATATATATATATATATATACGTATGTATAATGGAATATATATATATATATATATATATATATATATATATATATATATATATATATATATATATATATATATATATACATACGTATGTATAATGTAATATTTAATGTTACACCGGCCTTCTAACACAAGGGAATTACACCGGTTCTCAATATATATAGTGCCAGTAATACCGACCCGGTGTGTAAGCAGCGACAGTACTACAACTGCCTAGCTGAGTAGTACCCGTTTCCTACCTTTGTATCTGTGATGTTAAATACACTTGTTCCTTAAACCAACCTCGACTTGATTTTCTTATTTTTACTATTGTGCCACGACACAACATTTATATATATATATATATATATATATATATATATATATATATATATATATATATATATATATATATATATGTATGTATAATGGAATATATATATATATATATATATATATATATATATACGTATGTATAATGGAATATTTATTTATATATATATTTATATTTATATATATATATATATATATATATATATATATATATATATATATATACCTATGTATAATGGAATATATATATATATATATATATATATATATTTATATATATATATGTATGTATGTATAATGTAATGGTTATGTCTGTCAATTTCTTAAATATATTGTCTCTATAAAATAATGTACAAGCCGAAAATATATTTCATATTTTGGGTTCTTAATTCATTTCATTACATATCATTGTTTATGTTAAGATATATTACGTGAGCAGGTATGATCGACCGAGAGAAATGTTTCTAAGCTTGTTCTTTTCTAACCTTGGTTGTCAATAGCTTAATGATATAGCAAATTAGCTCAAATGACGGTTTCAATATAGGAATAAAGTTTGGTTTACTGTCGTCGGACGCATATTACTACGGATTTCTCGAACATTCACGTAATTAATACTCTTTAATTAAAAACAGAGCGTTTGTGTGTGTCTGTGTATATATATATATATATATATATATATATATATATATATATATTATATATATATATATATATATGTATGTATATGAATACACACACATATATATTTTATATGCATATATATACATACATTTATATATATATATATATATATATATATATATATATATAACAAAACATCTAAGATAGATAATGAATGAAAAACTAAGATATATATATAGATAGATAATAAATCGGCTAAAATAGATAATGAAAAACTGATACATATATATATATATATATATATAGATAATACATCGGCTAAAATAGATAATGAAAAACAGAGGTATATACATAGATAATGAATCGGCTAAGATAGATAATAAACAGACACACAATTACAAATATATATATAGATAATTAACAGTCTCAGAAATAACTATCTATGTTTCTGAGTCTATTCATTATATAATATATATATTATATTATATTATATAATTCATTATATAATATATATATATATATTATATAATGAATAGACTCAGAAATATATATTTCTATATTTCTGAGTCTATTCATCATATATATATATATATATATATATATATATATATATATATATATATATATATATAAATGAATAGACTCAGAAATATAGATAGCTATATATTTCGATCATACAGAAATTGTTGATTTTAGTGAACATGTCCGAACTTTGAATGACGAAATGTTTCCTTTTTTTGCGTGTCAGTAAGATAATGCCTTTCTTAAGCCAACTATTCTTTTTGCTATATGCCATATCCCTTAAGGCAGTGTGCAATCTTTGCTCCTCATAACCTTCTACCCTTTGTATCTCTTAGCTTCATCCTTGCACCTGCCGCCCTCTCCTCTTCTAACCTTTTGCACAACCTCTTTATTTAAGTTACTCGCTCTTTCCCTCTGTCCAAGTGTGACTGAGTTTATACTTTGCGTGACAAATTATCTAAGCCTTTTCTAACTATAAGTGACATTTTGTTTCCCTTTTCCTTAAAACGTACTCGTTACTCACATATGTATTCTCAGCATCCATCTGTAGAATTACAGTTTTGTATCTTTCTTCATCTGTGAGAAATTATATCGCATTTCCTGTCATATATGAGGACTGATGTTACATAACTGTTCAACATTCTTTTCTCCTTCCAATGTTTAACAAACTGAGGTTTTGCATAATTAGTAAAAAACTGAATCCTTCATACCAGAGAAAATAATACGTAATTCAAGTTGCTGTCCTATCTCCAAGCAGTATTATACAATTTTGAAATCAAGTCATCTACTGTTGCCTAGTGCCGGGTCAAATGTCCAACATTTCTTTTCACCCGAGTAACGCGCATATCCAAATTCAATACAGACAAATCGGTACATAGAATAGATAGCTGGGTAGGTTGCGATAGACAGATAGGATGATACCTGAATAAATTTTATTTGCCATCTGCTGGCGACGATACCTAATTGATGGACTTACTTTTTTTTTACAGTTAGCTTACGCTCGCGCCAATTCCCCCTTGCTTTAACCGTGACAGCTACTGCACGTTTGACGATTCGATCGATCCCGTCTGACATGTGTCAGTCTTATTTCTATGCTTGACTTCATTATAGCAAGTTGACTGTATTGATCGGAAAGCCAGCAAAAAATAAACAATTAAAAGTATATTACAGGAAAGAAGGAAGAACAGTTTTATCTTCAAAGTGAATTCTTTTTTGTATCATGCACAAACATACCCACACAACGACACACACACACACACACACACACACACACACACACACACACACACATATATATATATATATATATATATATATATATATATATACATGCATACACACGCACACACTCACGGTGTTTGATCAAAAAGTATAATGATTGGTGCTATAAAAACAAAACTACAACACACATCAATTCAGCATTTAATCTCCTTCGAAGTAGTCCCCTTCTGAAGGCACACACTTTATCCAGTGTGTTTTGATTTTGTTTTTAGGATTTTTTATTGTTTTGTTCTTTCACATTTAGTTTCATCCTTTATAAGGTTCCGGAGCCACTCAAGATAGAGGAATACGTTTGGAGGCTATTTATATGTATACTGAACCCTCAAGAGTGTGAGACTCACCTTCGCAAGGATGTTTCCAACTAGCGTCCAGTTGGCTGACAAAAATAAAGAACGTTGCAAATCAATACAAGTCCCTCTCTTGAATACGATCTGTAATCGCAGTATGCTGTATATTTATTGAAGAAAATATCCACAATGGAAGCATTAACTAATCGGAACCTACAGAATAGACTTGCCTGAGTAACAGAGAATAATCTCCCAGGCTGTTATACAAACCACCTACCAATTTGCCCAGCAGACTGGCTTAGTCAGACTCAACTTCTATTATAGTCGAGAACTGACTGTTGCTATTACCAAACTCTACATATACGAGTGGTAGATAACAGTTAACTCTAGCCTTGAACAGTTTAGGGTTGTAGTGATCGAGGAAATATCCTTTTGAGATTCGATACCTCAGGGGAAGTAGCTGCTTTTTTAAAACTTAGTTCTCGCGAATGGAATACGGAGGGAATGTGGGTGATCTGTTTTTATGTTAGTAGCATATATCCTGTTGTTAATGAGGTTTGCCTCTACGGGACCGGGAAACGTAGTTCTTCCGAGCATTTTCCGTGGAAGTAGCGGTAGAGCAGCGAGAGGGAGAGAGATTGAAGGGTGGAGAATAATTCGTCACCCACAATGGTTCGGAGACGCTTTTCAATTAGATCAAGACTGGAGAGAGATATCTGGGAAGTTCCCGCCCAAATATGACAACAGTACTACATTTTTGGCCTGATCTGGTTCTTGTAAACGTAAAGAATAACAAGAGGGTTTCAGGTACTTATTGGAATGGTGCAGAGAACCGACCATTTTACCGGCATCCTTAAGAAGGGATCGTATGTACGAGTTTCATTTGAGGTCGGGTGTGAGTTTAAGGCCAATAGTCTTTCGAGGCACTGTGCTTTCCTGAGTGGACATCCGTACATCCTGATTAGTGGTAGTTTGGAGTCCAATCGGCGATGATTGAATGTAACTAGCTTCATCTTCGAGGCATTCAATGTAACCAGCCAGTTTTTACCCCACTGGGTAGTTTATTCAAGATCGGAAGAGATCAACCGACAAGCGCTGACTACTGAGAGGATTAGAGGTGCGCCTGTATATCGGCATAGATGTTTACAAATGATCTGAGTATATTCTTAGGTAGGTCATTTATGTAGATAAAAAAAGGTTTGTCCGGGGCGTGACCCCTGGAGGGCGCCTGTATTGACCTCTAGGGCTCCGGAGAACTGGTCATTAATAACTACCTTCAGGGACATACCTGTTAGGAAGGATTTTATGATCGAGAAGACCCTTCCAGTAATTCCATAACGGGGAAGCATGTGTCATAAGGCTTTATGCCACACCTTGACGATGCCTTTTGAGAGAGCTAGGGCGATGGTCCTCATTGTGTGTTTGTCGATAAGAGTCTCACTGATTCTGTGAGTGATTGTAGTTAGGACATCGGCAGTGGATCAGACCAACACAAACCCCTACTACTCTTGGTCTTCTCTCCGGGCTCGACGACCTTATTGATTATGGCCTAAAAAAACTTATTGATGATTCTGATTTGACTGATGGGTCGGTACTGGTAGCGGGAAAATCGGTTCCCGCGTTCTTAAATACCGGTCATACACTTGACACTTTCCACAGGCTTGGGAAGGATTTCTCCTTCAAGCAGGGGTTGAATAACTTTGCTAGGAGTGGGGATAATTCCGGGTTGATATTCTTTAAGACAACCACTGGAATTTTATTTTGGCCACTGGCTCTCTTAGAGTCAAGGGCTTTGATAATTTTAGAGGCTTTTCGTATTGCGATGTTAGCATTACTCAGATTATGTTCAGGGAGACGTGGGGACTTGGGGAGGAATAGTCCTTGTCATCGCACGTTGAGTTAGAGGCAAAAATGGAGGCGAAGAGGTTCACCTTATCTGTCGTGGAAAAGATGACGTAAGGGCCATTTATAATTGTGGGAACAGCCGCTTTACCTCTGTTCATCACTTTGTTTGTGGTCTTCCAGAATTCACAGGATCTAGTTTGTTTCTTTTCAACCCCTGCCTGGACTTCTCTTTCGTAGCTGCATTTGGAGATTTCATAAACTTTTTGCAGCTGATTCGTGCAGTTCTGAATGCAGTAAGGACCGAACTACATAGCTCCTTGCGATAAATATTGATATTGTGGTTTCGGCGAGTTATAGATACATGACATTCAGGGGTGAAACAGGGTTGACTGCTTGGTTTTTACTGGAATTCGGGGTGGGGGATATATAATCCTCTCTGTTCTAGAAAGTATCTAATCAGTGTCAAGAGCAGCAGTTTGCGAGGCAGAATACTTGAGGAAGTTTGAAAGAGGAACTTACATCATGTAAAATCAGTCAAGTCAGCCTTCGCATAGCGAAAAATCGTTCTATGGAACGGTACATCAGGAAATGACTTAGATTTGGCATCAATCTGGACACTGATTAGGGAATTGGTCTGACGTGCTTAGCAGAAGGGAAACATTTGCTAAACATTTATCAGGACAAGCATTTAGGAAGAGGTTGAGGAGGTTCACTTGATGTCGTGTCCGAGAATCGGCTAGGTTCTCGGATGATCTGGGTTAGTTCATAGGCGATGGAGAAGTCTCTGCAATATCTGCTTTCAACATCCGTTTTGATGGAGCAGACCAATCATTCTTTATGGTGTATATTGAAGTCACCACGGATATGAAATCTGGCCGAGGGGATTGAGTGAGGATATTTATCAATCGTCTCAGATATTCTGTCAAAGATTACCGTCCTCAGAAATGTAAAGACGAATGTAATACTATGGATAAGTGCTACGCGGAAGCACATAGACGGGAGATCGAGTTCCTCGTTTTTCCGTCCTTGCCACAGGGAAAGTTGTCCTTGATTTAGGCTCCGAGGCGTGGCCGTGACGATTTAAGTGGCCATGTTTGGCTATAAGAGTTGAGTAACCCGGGACTCTGATCTTCTCAAGTGCGCTTCAAACGTTGATACCGCTTTCAGAAAGTAGCACATGGTCTGATTTAAACTGGAGAAGATGGTTTTCCACTTCTGGAAATTTGAAACGTAGACACCTCACGTTGGTGTAGAAGATGGTATACGAGGTGTCTATATATATATATATATATATATATATATATATATATATATATATATATATATATATATATATATATATATAGGTTTGGTTTGTAATTTTATTTCATTTGCATTTTGATTGTTTTCCCATTGATTAAAGCATTCCTGGAATTTCTTTTCGATGATAGCGTGCAGCTGTCCAATCGGGACCGATTGGCTTTTCACGACATCGTGAAATCTTGTTCATTTCAAAGGGGATTTGATTTTTGAAGAGGAAAACGTCGCAAGTAATGAGATTTGAGAATATAGTGATTGTCGGTCGTGGGTTATGTTATCTTGGTCTATGACTACTACACAATCCAAAATTACTGATGGAAACTGTCATTTGATGAGGCGACCACACTCTACACACTTTCCTTCCAAGCACTACTATAAGCAATGAAAGTGAACGTGAATGTTAATATGCATGCGCGACAGAGTTCAAAGCCAATGTGTTAGCATAGCATCAGTTATGATACTTTTTTGGTGAGACATCGTATTCTATGAGAGAGAAAACTTTTGTGAAGTAAACGTGATATGATTTATCGCAATGAACTCAGTAATTTTGAATGTCTAGAGAACCGGTTTCAAGGTCAGATATGTTCATGACTGAACATACACTCTTCATTAAGGTTACTCATTTGGCAAAAGAAAACCTCGTGGTTTTCGAAGACATATTTTTCTGCAAGAAATCATGTCATAAAATGTATCGTGTCCTCAGAGCCCAATTTGGTTTTTCTGATGAGATTAAGGCGAAAGCACCATAGCATCTGCAGACAATCTTGAAAGAAGCGTTTGTAGAATGTTATGAATAGGTGAATGCATGCTAGATAACTTAGTCCCAAATCGGAGTATTTTAAAAGGAACATATAACATTATCCTTTGGGTGATATGTTTTATTTTCCCCATTAACATAGCATAACTTATTAAGCAATTTGAAAAAACAACTTTGACTCAATCTAATGATTGTAAATAAAACAACGAGACACAGTAAATAATATATACTTCAGTTAGAATTAAGCAGGTAAAACTTTGCATCGTACATTTAGCAAATGAGTAAGGATTGTATTAATAATTCAAAAAATTGATCACTAATTGTTTATCTGCGTTAGGCCTAAAATAACAACTGAAAATTTTTAGAGGCGGTTTTGGTAGACAGACAATTGGATTTGACGCCTAATAGATGAATTTTTAATAGCCATCATTTGTTCCAAATTCAAACTAGGGTCACTTAGACTCGACTAGCAGTAGAGCCCGACGTTGCCCGGGTATGTAACAGTAAGAGATAGATCAAGTATCGACCATCATAAAGACTGAAAAATAAAATTGACAAAGATTATTGTTTAAGGTTGACGGACACGCTGGTCTTAATTAGTTTTATTTTTTATTTTTTTTTTACGAATTGGTCAAACCCAAACTCAAACAAAAACATTGTTTTCAATCGTTATGAGTCTACCGATTGAATAGAATTTTATTATAAACAATTGTCTAGTAAATTGAATTTTTAAAGCCTTCTGAATGTAAAAATAAAGAAAAAAATGTGCAAGACAATAAGAAACACTACCTGCCAAAAGTTTTGTTGAAATCGGTTGAAAAATGTAGGAAATCCGATCCCATATATAAACGAACACACACACACAAACAAACAACCTGGGTTTTATAATAAGTATAACTCGATATGAGTTGTCCCCCTTTCATTAATGCCTCTTAATCGTGTTTTCAAATTGATTCCGTGCAAAAACAATTGTGTTTTTCCAATTTTTGGCGCTGTCAGAATCAACGCAATGTAATTTTACGTAGTCCTGTGAAGTTTTGTTGAAATCGTTTAAAAAATGTAGGAAATCCGATCCAATATCTAAACGTACAGACACACGCACACACAACCTGGGTTTTATAATAAGTATGATTAATATTATTCGGAGATCTTATGTAGCGAGGTGACTCCTAGAGGATAGAAAGACTGCATACAGCACCAACCGCATTTATTAGACGTCGATTTTGCAGATGCCGGTTATTTAGTTTCAAAAAGCACAGAATGGTGGCGACTTCCTTCCGAAGGAATTGAAAATGCTCAATCTCTTTGACGAAACACAAAAATATATTTTTAAAAATTATGAAACATTACTGACGTAGAATTTTCTCCAAGACGCATAGGTCGTGCAGTCATGAATGAGATGCAATTGACCAAGTGCTGAATCTAACATGCAATTTATTTGCATTTCATGCCAAATCATATGATGTCTTGAAAGATCATTTTTGTTCCCAGGACAGATACATACAATATGCCGATAACAGCGAACCTCAATATTGTATCTGTATATTTCTTGTCGAGACAAATGCAAGCCATTTGAGACCTCATGAAAGAGACAAGTAACTGTTAAGAATGCGTGTTCATGTTTGAAATCGTGTAGATAGCTATTCTATATATATATATATATATATATATATATATATATATATATATATATATATATATATATATATTGATACATGTTTCATTAAATAATTAAGATACTTAAACATGAAAACAATAAACAAAAACTATATATATATATATATATATATATATATATATATATATAAAACAGTTGAAACCTAACCTGAACAAAATAAACTACGAAATCTCCCCAAATATTCTTAAATTCCTATAATTGTTAACAGAAGTCATTGGTTTATACCAACAGCTTCCCTTACTTTATATTTAGTGAATTCACTCTCGCGTGGTCATGTGTGACGTGATGAGCTGCTGTGCATTTTTCGCTTCCAGTAACTTATATGCACGTATTTATCGTTTAAGCTTAATAGGCTTAATAACATTATCATTGAAAGACGAAAGAAAATCATTGATACATGTTTTTTTTTAATCCTATCTAAGCTTTCGGCTTGCATAAGCCATCATCAGAGATGGCAATTACATTACAATAAATTAAACAATACACGGACATAGCAACAACGATAGTTTGTTTTTGTTTGCATGGAAGATTTCTAAGCAATGAAAATTCGTGCATACGAGACGCTGGAAGTGAAAATCGCACCGCGGACCATGACGTCACACATGGCGACTCAAGAGTGAAAAAAAGCAAGGTTAAGTATGGGAAAATGTTGATTTTAATTTTGTTAATATTTCGGCCATATTATTGGCTAAATGAATCACATTCTGAAAAAAAAACTGTTAAAGAATTAAAAAAAAACAAATATCTTGGCACTGAGATTTAAAAGGGTAGGGATTGATTGACTGGTAAGGATTGGTTTGTGTTTTGGCGGTTTATCAACTTTTGTGATGTCAACGAACACTCGTTGTCACTTTTGTAATGCTCGTTATAGAAAAGACTTTGTAATCGCAGATACAACTAAAGTAACGCCGTTGAACAATACTGGTGTTAGACGCCTTCGAATAACACTCGCACTAATAATACTAGCTCGATAACATTTGCTCGAACAGTAATCCCTATAGGGAAATAGTATTTTGTCTGGAGTAGAGAATAGCTGTCCGTAGAAGTAATAGAGTATATAGTAGAAAGGCAGATCTATTTGACGTCACGCGACTTCCGACTTATGCGTTTCCTCTATGGTCACGGGGTCTACTGAATTCGATAATGGAATCGACTGCGCTTGTTTACTGGCGATCTATGTTCAATCTCAAGTATCAGAGGTGACATTGTATTCCTCTATAACATCAAACTTATGTTATTTAAAGATAGAAAATATTTTTTTTTATATTGTAAAAATATTTTGGAGATTTTAATGAGTTACTTATACAAGTCCTACTTATCAACACGCAACTTGGAGGAGAAGAGGTTGATCCATACATTTTCCTACAGGATGTGCGTATAAGTGAAGAAAAACGAACCCGAATGGAATTGGAATTCGGCACTCTGATATAAAAAGAAAATATATTAAAATAATTGTCGAATTTAGTCCATTTATAATTATATATATATATATATATATATATATATATATATATATATATACATTAAAATACATATATATATATATATTATATATATTATATATATATATATTATAATACATATAATATATATATATTATAACATATATTTTATAATATATATATATTATATAATATATATATATATATTATAATATATATATTATATAATATATATATATATTATATAATATATATATATATTATAATATATATATATATTATATAATATATATTATAATATTTATTATATAATATATATATATTATAATATATATATATATATATTATATAATATATATAATATATTAAATAATATATTATATAATATATATATATATATTATATAATATATATATATAATATATATATATATATATATATATATTATATAATATATATAGATATTATATAATATATATTATATAATGTATATATATTATACTATATACTATATAAATATATAATATATATGTATTATTATATACATATATTATATAATATATATATATATATTATAATATATATTATATAATATATATATAATATAATATATATATATATTATAATATATATATTATATAATATGTATATATTATATAATATATATGTATATATTATATAATATATATATTATATAATATATATATTATATAATATATATATTATGATATATATATATATATTATAATATATATATAAAATATATTTTATATAATATATATTATATAATATATTTATATATTATACATATATATATATTATATAATATATATATATATATTTTATAATATATATATATATTATATAATATATATATATAATATATATATATTATATAATATATATATATAATATATATATTATATAATATATATATATTATATAATGTATATATATATATATATTATATTATATAATATATAAATATATAATATATATATTATAATATATATTATATAATATATAATATATATATTATAATATATATATATATATTATAATATATATATTGTATAATATATATATATATTATAATGTATATTATATAATATATATATATATTATAATGTATATTATATAATATATATATATTATATAATATATATTATATAATACATATATTATATAAAATATATATATTATATAATATATATTATATAATACATATATTATATAATATATATATATATTATATAAGCTCTCTCTATATATATTTAATATATATATAATATATATAATATACATATATACAATATAATATATATATATAATATATATATATAGTATATGTATATAATATATATATATAATATATATAATAATATATATAATATATATAATATATGTATATATATATATATATATATATATATATATATATATATATATAATATATATATATATAATATATATATAAGTGTATACTGAGGTCAACACTAAATGGCGATAATCTGTTTCATAATGTCCTGAATATTGCTTGCATTGAAGCATGAAACAGACTGCGCACACTTACACATACGCGCACTATATATATATATATATATATATATATATATATATATATATATATATATATATATATATATATATATATATATATTTGTATTTGTTAGGTTGGTGCAAAAATAATGACGTAATAATGTCGTTTTGTGACGTTAAATAATACGTCAAAAAACGACATGATTACGTCATTATTTTTTGCACCACCCTAATACATAACCTCTAGTCCTGATTATTCAGCACCTTAACCCCATAAATATACCATATCTGAAAACTGTATTTTATAATATATAATCTATATAAATATATTTCTGTATATTACTAAATTAGTGAGCATGCTTTTTTGTGAGTGGGTGGATGCTTTTGTGTTCATTTCATTGTATTAGTCTCTGAGTGTGTACGTTTGAATGAACCTGTATCGAAGTCTATGGGTATGCGTGTGTTTCTGATTTAATCTCTATATAAACGATATTAGTTTGTATACTTCAGTGCGTGCGTGTGCATATGTTAGGGAGATACTTCTTCGAGCTTCATCAGTTCATATATTTTGTTTCCCCCTGCTATCTATTTCAGGCATTTTTTTATACGGAAATGCGCTAGAACTTATAACTTTTTTTAAAAAATATTTTTTGTCCACAACATTAAACGCGGAAAGTAAAAGATTCCGTGACCAAGAATAGGTAATCCAGGTTATTGACAGTTTATATCTTGGCAAGGAAGGAATTGTTGCACAGCCATCACTGTTGGAATACCACACACACACACACGCCCAAACACACACACAAATTACGTCTGTGATGATAGGCAAACTTCTACTCCAGTTAGCTACAATCTATGGATGTATGAAAAAGTTTTTATTCTGAAAGTGAAACGAAAACAATTCTTTCACAATAACATTTATTTTTCAACTTGTTCAGAAGTTATATAAAATAAAAATTTAAAATGAAGGTATATTGATGAAACAACGAAATCTAAAAAGTAATATCTATGAAATCAACAACGGTAGAAAATAGATTGCATTAAATTCATTATTACTCAATACATGATATTAAAAAATGCACATTCGATTTTAAAAACGCCCAAATGGTTGAAATTAATCATGATAAATCATCGAGAAAAGTTAATATCACGAATCAGTTGCATCAACCAGAATGTATTTTTTAATGTCAACTTTTCTGGTTAAGATAATACTTAAAGAAAGTAATATTAAGAGATACAAGTTCAACCTATTGTAAAAACGGACATTTTAAAGGTATATATAAATATAATCGAAGTATATGAAACAATATATGAAAAGAATATGAAAATATATATTATAAAAGTATATATATGCATATATACATATATATATATATATATATATATATATATATATATATATATATATATATACACATATATACATATACATGTATGTATATGAAAATTATGTGAAAAGCTATCGTAAAAACGGACATTTTAAAGGTATATATAAATATAAGCGAAGTATATGAAACAATAAATGGAAAGTATATGACAATATACATCATAATATATATATATATATGAAAAATTATAAAAGTATGTATATATATGAAAAGCTATAGTAAAAACGGGTATTTTAAAGGTATATATAAATATAAGTGAAGTATATGAAACAATATATAAAAAGTATATGAAAATTTATATTATAAAACATATATATATATATATATATGTATATATATATGTATATATATATATATATATATGTATATATGAAAATTACATAAAAATCTATGTTAAAGACGTACATTTTAAAGGTACATATAAATCTCAGCGAAGTATATGAAACAAAGGTAGATGAAGAGAAAGGATAAGGAAATAAACTCGCTGTTATGTTGTGAATCGTAAATTATTCTTTTTTAGTTGTTTCACTCCATTCTAGGGGACAATGCCACTAAAATACAGGTGATAATAGGGAGTAAATGTTATAGAGAATGTGAATGATTAGACTGAGAATGGAGAGGATTGAGGAAAACATATAAAAATGGTTTCAGGATTCAAAATGACACAAGATGGCGATTTACGTTGCAGACAATATTTTGAAGAATTTAGTTATCAGAGGAAGCAAGAAATCAGACGTGAGTTTCACAGGTTGTACGTGCGATTAAAACATGCTATAGTAGAAGTGGCGTTTGCCTTTAGTTAGATTAACAGTAAAACGCTGAGACCTAGTTGGCAATCGAGCATCACGCTTAAATTCATGTAGTCTGAGCACCAGGGAAAAAATTTGATCCGAATAGTTACCGCGAAAATATTTGTAGAAAAGACAGAGTGAAGCCTCGTCACGTCGGCGAGAAAGCGACTGGAGGAGATATGCCTGCTCAGGATCGATAATATTACAGACCCATCTGTGGCTTTTGTCAAGTATCTCGGGATGTACAACAGGAGCACCAGAGCAGATATGGCAAGATTATTCCAAATACTGAGGAAGGTTTGTTTTATAAATGTTAAGATGGATTGAGAAGGAAAATATTTTTAGTACGACAGCAAAACTAACTCCATCGATGATAGTATAGAAATGTTATTACGGTTCTTAAGGTTATTTCCGGTTCTTCAATTGCAAATGCTACATCCGGTTTCAAGGCCCACGATCGGGAGATTGGACGTCTTCATGAGCGTGGATCCACTTTTTAATTGCTGTTCTTCTCAGGTCCACACTGAGCCGTGATGATAACACCTGTTAGGGTCCCGTTTATGGACAAATTGTGAACCCCCAAGCAAAAACAAAACACTGTGAAAGTGTAAAATATATATAGTTATAGTATATATAGTATAGTAAAAATACCACGAATACATTTTTATATAAAAAATACCAACAATACATACTTATATCAGAATGTTCAAAATACATTTTATCTGCAGTTGAAGTCATACAATTGCGTTCAAAGTATATGTATTTGAAGCTATAAAATTTAGATTTCAGTATTAAATAAGCCGTAGAGGTTCATATAGCGAAAAAAAAATCAACCAATCAACATGAAAGAAAGCGTTCATGACATCCTATATAATATTCAACAAATTTTTAAATCAAACTGTATTCCAAAATATACCTTAAAAAAAAACTGCAACATAAAATTTATATATCAGTCTCTCATAAATATGCTCACACAAACATGTATGTGCATTAAAGCTGAGTATTATCTATCATCTATTATCTATCCCGTGCAGCTGCGGAAAGAAATATAAACGGGAGACAGGCCGCCCTCTTAAGGTAAGGCTTCAAGAACACTAGAAAGCTGTAACACGAAGGCGCAGCTGACCACATATGGAGGGAAAAGCAAGATCACCGACGTCTGTGGGATCAGGTTGAGATCATAGACAAAAAATACCATTGGAAAGTTCGTAAACTTAACGAATCAGCACATATGCTAGGCCACAAAAATCTCCTGAGCCGACCAAGCATAGAAATGAATACAATATGGGAACCAGTAATAAAGAGTGCCAGAGAAAAGCGATAATAACAAGAAAAAATGCAATATGAGTTCTAGTAAAAAATAAATAAAATGATAACAGCAAAAATTGCAATATGAGCACTTGTAAAAATGGTTGCTGAAGACGTTAGTTTTATAATGCCAATAAATTCATACACAGATATCCTCAGGGATACATGGCACAGTCAATAAAGGTGTTGGTTAGATCCAGTGAGAGGATCTAAAGAGTGTGAGTTCAATACCTGGTTATGGCAGTGGAGAGCTTGGAGAGGGGAATTAACAGGAGATAACTGACATCCATTAAACATGGCACGTGGACCTAGCGAACGAAATAAAGGGTTCAGTTTGGCATTCCAACCACTTGAAGAAGGCCGGAGCGAACAACGGCCAAAACGTTGTAATAAATATGGCGTAATAAAATGTTGTAATATATATGGCGACAAAGATGAGGACAATAGTCCGAATAATGTTAATTGTATTATCTATCATGTATTAATTTCTGAATAATGTATATAATTTTTCTTACTTCAAAACTCCAAAGAATATTAAATTTCAGCATTAAATGACCCATGAGGTGTTGATATGCCGTTAAACGAACAAATCCAATCAATCAAATCAAATCGATTTTGGAAATTTCTTAAGAAAATTCGTCCTCTGCATTGTCTCTCATTAGGCATTTTTTCACAGTAATCAACAGAATGTGAAAGAGTATTAATATAAACTTTAGCTTCAAGATTTTTCATTGGGAAGAAAAATACATACAGTTATTAATACCCTCCTGTATTAAACTAAAGATATTAACTAACAGTTGTCTTTGCGGTGTAGAGTACGACTCAGCGTACATCATGCCCTTCCCTACTACTGTAACAACGAACTTGCCCCTATTTATAAATATGACAAGTGGTCACATTAAAGTAGGATTTGATTTACTCAAGTATATTCGTTCTGAGTATGAATATTTAATAAACCACCTCTTCTTTATTCCCCTTACTTAATCTTCTGTGTTTTCTTCACTCTCTAACTACAGTCTTCATAATTCTCGGTTATTTTGAACAAAGACAACATTACAACACTGAAATCTTGTTAGTTTGCTATTTCCTCGAAGGGCGCAAACTCTGTCCAATCATCTATACAAACTCTCTCCTATCATCAATCGTGGAAAGAGCGATAACAGCTAGTGGACTTGTTAAACCTATTTTCCTTAAAAACTGTTCTAAGAGAAAGATTTTGTAGATTACAACCGACGGGAATAATGTCTGCCAAATGTTTACTTATACGGATACTGTTAATCTTACAATTAACTAAGCAGGCCTAGAATTATTCAGCATGCATTACAGACTTTCCTTCTTTCTACAATGAAATTCAATTTCAGTGTCCTTGATTTTTATTTTCCATCCAGTTATTTTTAGACATGCACCTGATTGACCTTTTTGTAACGGTTGCGTAGCCTGATGACATGATTTGTTTTTTGCGAAGTGGCATGACCAAAAATATAATGATGTTTACATTGTCAAATACTTAAATTTGCAATATATCTATATATATATATATATATATATATATATATATATATATATATATATATATATATATACAGATATATATGTATTTTTGTAAATGCATATATAAATCACTCTTTTTATATTTACACATATATATATATATATATATATGTATATATATATCACTGTCTCTCTCTCTCTATATATATATATGTCACTCTATCTCTCTGTATATATATATCACTATATACTTAAATTTGCGATATATATATACATATATATATATATATATATATATATATATATATATACGTCACTCTTTACATATATATATATATATATATATATGTCACTCTTTACATATATATATATATATATATATATATATATATATATATATATAACATTAATGCACTAATGTTACATATATATATATATATATATATATATATATATATATATATATATATATATAACATTAATGCACTAATATATACTTAGACGCAATAAATTCTTTACGGAATTATTTACTTAGATGCACGCACAAATAACTAGTTGAAATAGATATTTATTGAAAGATATCTGCCTACCTTTGAGGAAGCGTATTAAATTGAAAATAAAAACGTTGATGATATTTCTGACAAACGTCTGTCAACACTGGACCTGAAAAGATAATTATATTTGTCTATTTTAAAGAAAGGAAACATGAGTTTCTGGTTAGAGTGTAAGATAAAGAAAAGAAAAAAAAACAGCCAAATACACGTGGCGTCGTTGTGTACAGGCATTTAAACAAAGTTATTTTCGAAGTGGATTCTAAGAAATGCAAATAAATAAAAAGAAAAAAAAAAAAGAAAATCCAACATTTCATCGGACAACTACAAAAATATCGGTGAAGACAAGAATTACTGGACGCATTTCTCCGATTTGTGAACCCTGGACATTTCTCCTATACGGCTACATTTTCTCTTTCAATATGAATGACAATCGTTGTTTACTTTTATTTATTTTTGAAAACAATATGGTTAGACGAGAAGTTGTCCGTCCTGGGTATGACGATAAACTACATCCAGCAGCAAGGTCTCTAATCAGGAGGTTTTTAGGAGCGTGGAACCATCTCTTAATTACTGTTATTTCCAGGTCCATCCTGACTCGGGGTTAGTAACAAATTTTAAAGGTCTCAGTTATGGACAAATACTCAACCTCCAAATGAAATTATAAAAATAGACGTTTATAGTAAAGCTACCAGCAATATAATTTTGAAAAATTATTACCAACAATACTTTTTTTGAAGAAAAAAATGTTACCAGCAATACATTTTATTTAAAAAAAAAAAAAATTTACATGCAATACATTTTTGAAAAAAAAAAAAAAATGTCACTCAGGAAATTTTTGAAAAACAAAAAAAAAAATTGTCACTATCAAGAAATAAAAAAAAAATATTACTATTAGGTTGGTGCAAAAATAATGACGTAATAATGACGTTTTTTGACGTATTGTTTAACATCAAAAAACGACATTATTACGTCATTATTTTTGCACCAACCTAATAGCAATACATTTTTGAAAAAAAAAAAATTCTAGCAATACATTTTGGATAAAAGAATATTTCTAGCAATACATTCTGGATAAAAGAATATTTCTAGGAATACATTTAAAGAAAACAAATATTACCAACAATGCATCTTTGAAAAGAAAAACAATATTACCAGCAAAACAATTTTGAAAAAAGAAAATATTTATATATATTCTACTCATATGAACATATCCTAAAAATCTTGTTGGTAGTAAATAACCCACTGAGTTTGATATACCGTAAAACAAACAAACAAAAAAAAACAACCCGTTGTCTTCATTAATCTAGGCTTCCAGAAGTCCCTGATGTTCTATTTAAGATTAGGGGACATAGATAATGTCCCGCTCTTTCTGATCTGTGTTTGCACAGTCCAACAGAAACTCGCACCCAGCTAATATTCTTTTGTACTCACGCTGCTGAGTCAGTCTGCCAATTGATTATTTGTATTTATGTCCTCGTGGTCATGCGGGTTTTTCAATGGTTTTGATATAATGGTTTTGCGATCATTAACAAATTTGTGTCGCATTCCTACGTCAGTGTTTGCACGAAGGTTTGCAAGTCTGCTAGAGAAATGCCTGAAATACAGAAGAATAACACAATACGCCTTCTCAGTTGCATTTTCCAATGACATCAAGTGAAATGATTATATTGAATCAATCGCTACAGCCGGTTCTAGAAAAGTTGGTTCACTGTTTCTTGCCAGAACCCATCTTCTTTTTTTTTTTTTTTTTGGCCCGTCTATAAACCTATGCGGATCTATTACGCACAGACATACATACATACATACAAAAATACAAATCACATACAACGCCATGCATTCATTGGTTATTAAATCATCACTACATTACTATAGGCAATTTACAAATCGCAGTAATGCGACAATTTTGTAATCGTTCTATTTTTATGTCGTCAATTTTATGCACTTTTGAGAGAAGCGAATCACAGAAGCTTTCTTAAGTCTCCCCAAAGCTCGCTCGCTGATTGGTTTAGGCCAACCAATCAGATCGTTTGCACGGGAAGAATAATTCTTTCCGCGCAACAATTTGGAGCCTATAGTCGCTTATTTAAGCCAAGATATTTCTAATTCCAAACAGTGAGATTTCAACTGCCAAACGAATCCAGGATAGTTGAAACTATTTGCCAACTTTCTCACACACACACACCACTCACATGCTGAACATATCTTGTACGCACTCACATAAACTTTTCTTACACAGCAATATTTTTCAAGAACAGCCATTACAAGAGACTCTCATGAAAATTCTTCCAGTGAACTTTGGAACACTAAAATAGCAGTTAAAGAGAGACAACTCTTTGTTAATTCACCCTTTTCTTACTTAAATGCATGCTTTACTTCACATCGTTGTTTGATATTGTACATCTTGTTAAATACATATTTTATGTGTAAATGTCTTTTGCGTGAGCCTTGTTTCCTAATCTAAAGTTAAATTAATCTGGTGAAGTCCGCCACAAACCTATCATTCATCTGTGCATTGAATTTTAACCGTTTCCCTACAAGGAAGCATTTTGCATTCATTGATTTAGCAGGCAATACTACTGACAGTTGAAATTTATAAAATCCTACTATTAAAACCCCTTTTTTTAGGAAAGCAGGTTTTTTCATGACCAATAGCTTGGAAGACTTGTGAATTTGTTGAGCAAAATTTATATTGCCCAACTAATATAAGAGTTCGATCAGATTAAATTGGCAGCTGATCTCAAAAATGACCTAAAATCGGCTTGTTTATTTTAACGCTTCCAAAACAAAACTGTTCATATTTAATCGTCTGAGTGAACCATTTTTGCCTCCCATCGGCATGTCTCATGCTAAACTTCAGAAGAGTAAATCATTGCCCTTTCTCAGGATCAGATGAAGTGGAAATATTATATTGAATCAATTGCTAGGTCTGCTGCTAGGATAGTTTGGTCATTGGGTTTTACTAGAATGTTTTTTTTCTTTCAGAATCCGTTTTACACAATTATAAATTTACCATTGAATATAGTTGTCACATTAGATTTGTTTTGTTTTACGGCATATCAACTTCAATGGGTTATTTAATACCGACATTTTTTTTGTATTGCTGGTAATATTTTTTTTCATAAATGTATTGCTGATAATATATTATTTTCTTTTTTTTTTTCAAAAATGTCTTGCTGGTAATATTTTTTTTGAAAAATGTATTGGTGGTAATATGTTTTCTTTTATTTTCAAAATGAATTGCTGGTAATATTTTTTTTCTTTTTTTTTTTTTTTTTTTTTGAAAAATGTATTTGCATATATGTATTGTATTGCATTTATTTTTATTTATTTATTTTTTTTTTTTTTTTCAAAAAATATAATTCTGGTATTGCTGGTAATATTTTTTCCTTCAAAAATGTACTTTTGGTATATTTTTCAAAAACCTATTGCTGGTAATATTTTTCCAAAATTATATTATTGGTATTAAAACTTATTTTTACACTTTCATAGTGTTTTGAACCCTGGGGTTTCTGCTATGTATTAGGTTGGTGCAAAAATAATTTCGTTTTCTCACATATGTTACTATGTGAGAAAACGACATTATTTTTGCACCAACTTAATATTTCGAGCTTTTAGATAAAATATAAAGAAGCATCTGAAAAGTTATTGGTCTTGAACTACCATCTCGGCTTCAGTCATTTTCCTACAACTGAAGACTATCTTCCTTGTGTCTTTTCTATAAATATTTCCATGTTAATTCTTCTGATAAAATTTGATCTTTCCTTATTCATTGGGGTTTCATCTTTAAATGTTGTTATTTTTATTTTTCCTCCACACCATCGACAAATTGTAGATATGGGGACGACTTAGGAATACATAGAGACTTTGAGATATTATGGTGATTTTAATAAGAATGGTTAGTAAGAAGGTCTTGTTTTTGGTATAAGGAATACAGTGGTATGTTTGGGTCAGTAATCATGGCTAATTAATTTTAAGATAATACGGGGAAAGTCTGGTCATCATTTTCTCTCCCTTTTGGCTTTGTTCGACATTTTTGTATTTTAATAAAATAAGAATTCCTTTCCTCATTTGTAAGGATTGGGGTGTATTACTAACAATATTTTGTTAAGTTTCTTGTATATAAATTGTAATCATTGTGAATATTCTTTGGGATTTCTTTTTTAAATATTTTTTTTTTTATCCCCGCTCACAGAAAAAAATGTACATATGAAAACTAGTTAGGACTTAGTAGAGACTTGAGATATTACGTAGCTGTAGTAAGAATGTGTTGTTTTGGTGTAAGGAATAGTGTGGCATGTTTCGGTTAGTAATTGTGGCAAGTTAATTTTCAGACAGAATAAGACTAACTTTCACCTTTCCCTCTTATGGCCTTGTGGCACATTTTATATTTTAGAAAATAAATATTACTTTCACCGTTGGTAAATAGACTCTATGAATTTAACAGAAAGTACAGATTAGCGACAAAGTCTCATCATTCTTACTC
>OZ010587.1:64125457-64152957 GCA_963932145.1 Acanthosepion lycidas | reverse complement strand
TGGATTTTGACAAAAAATTTTTCTAGCACGACACAGTTTTCCTTGCACAATACAGCTATTGATTGGATTAGGTCGCTCCACTTCAAGTCAGTTGAAAACGTGTGGCCAAGAAAGCGCAACCCGTTGCTCTCCAGGAGGCTAGCCTCAATCATGCTGATGGCAGGCAGAAAAGTTTCTCTACTGTGCAGATTTTTTTTTAGAGAAGTTACAATTTATAAGTCGTTTCCTGTCCCAGTTAACGACTGATTCTTTAATTTTTCCTATCACTTTCAATCTATGTAAATTTGACGATAGCTTTAGAATGTGCGTGAATGAGCAAAAGGGATTCATGGTTTCCAGCCCGCTGCCCATGTTTCTGGAAGGAGAACCTTGTACCTCTGTAGATTGTGCTTAATTATCTAATTCAAGTCGACATTCTTGAAGGCCACCCGAAATGACAGGCACATGAAGAAGGCCGGAGAGCAAGACGGCTGAAACGTTAATTAGTTAAAATATAAACAATGCTCACTCGTCACCCAAGAATTTCAGACAGGAATTATATAGTCATATTAAAATTAGAGCGCACTTGGAACAATTACAGTCCTCTTGAGAATTCCCTGAGACTCCAAAGGTACGTTCCTGCCCACGTTGGGAGCCAATAATTCTAATTGGAAGAGAAATGGTCATTCCTGAATTCCTCGAGGTGTTTTTATTCGTTTATCAAACCGTCTTTCAGGGTGTTTTTGTCAATGAACTGTTATCTCTATATCAGGTAGAAATGGTGCCACTCGTGCTCACAACTGGTCTAGTGGTAAAATCTGGCATCTTATTTTGTTCATTGATGACCCTCTTCGACGTGTTGGTCTCGTGATTGATAACATTCAGGACGTGCTGGACGAATTCGACTGTGCATACGATGTTTGATAGCGTTTTATGATATGTTTCTTTCTAAAAGCTACACATGACACGTTACCTTCAGCTCGTTCTTGTGTTTAAATATGAAAATGGCTACCTGCAAGAAGCTATCGCCCTCAAAATCGCTGTTGTTTGGTCATAACAGTACGAGTACGGCGAGTCTTTTCATTTCCTGCGTCAGATTGGAAGCAGCCATATTAATGGTCTAGCTGTGGTTGAAAAAGAACAGGGAATGTTACAATTTGGCATATACTGCGTAATAATAATTTCCCGTCCATTCCATTCATTGTCGCCAAAAGTTATCAAATATACTGCACGCATGTGCGTACGCACGCACGCACGCACACACACACACACACACACACACATATATGTATATATATATATATATATATATAGAGAGAGAGAGAGAGAGAGAGATAAAGAGAGAGATGAAGTGAAAAAGTGAATAATGTAAGATTTTAAGCGTGATTGTTTATAAAATCAAGAATGTCTACTTAAACAAAGAAATTTAACACACACACACATTTAAATATATATATATATATATATATATATATATATATATATATATATATATATATATATAGGGAGAGAGAGAGAGATTATAATTATTTTTTTACAATATGATTCCTTTGCTACATAAGAGTTCTCATGTTTCAAAAACAAGAGGCAAAAAATCAAAATAATTATTAAAATTAAATTGAATCAAGCTCTGTTTCATCTTCAAGCGAAATTTTTTTTGGGGGGATTCCAAAACATGAAAACATGTTCCATGTTCTCCACCGATTTAACCGGGTATTGAACTCACACTCTTTGGGTCCCGTCACTAGATCTAACTAACGTCATTATCCACTGAGCAAAATCTATCTGTGTGTAAGTTTTGTTTCCCATGTCGTCGACAAATATGAAAATTTCTCCGATTTAACCAGTAGAGAAGACAATATTATATAATAAATGTTTTCTTCTCTACTTGTCCACATGGAAAACTAGTTTTCCTATTGTCATTTTTATTCATAAATAATGTCTTCTCTACTGGTTAAATCGGAGAAATATTCATATATATATATATATATATATATATATATATATATATATATATATATATATATATATATATATATATACTCAAATGTATGATTCGTGTATACGGAATAAATCCCAATCACCAATAATTACTATTCTTAAAAGAATGCTCAATACAGAGTAGAGCTCCGTTTATTTGAACATTTTAAAACCTTTAATCTACAGTCTACATTCAACATCATCACTTGATAATACACTAAAAGTGTTGAAACAAAATGGCTATTTTTGTAGTGATTTTATAATTTTTAAATATATATATATATATATATATATATATATATATATATATATATATATATATATATATGTATATATATATATATATATCCTCTCAGCTGTTAATGTGCCTTATACTAACTTCGAGCGAATTACCCTGGATAGAAATAAGAGTATATATCTGTGCCATTGTGAAATCAGAAATTACAAAATGAGTGGTATGTTCGTGTCAGAGACGAATGACAACGGCCAAAACGTCATCAAATATTCCTCTTGCTATGTCTACAAATCCTCGCTGTTGCACAATATGTGGTCTTGTATACAGGTTAGTAGTGAGACTGAAGTGTCACATACGACACAAACATAAATACTGAATGAGATTGAAGGATGCTCTTACGTCGAAATGGACGGGAGTGTCCATCATCACAAATAATATATATAATTGAAAACACACTTCATATAGTTTAATAATTTCTAATTTTAGTTAAGCAATATTAGAATTTTATTATGTTGGTGCAAAAATAATGTCGTTTTTTTGACGTTAAAAATAATAGAATGTTCGTAATTTTGTACATTCATTGTTTCATTAACGCCCATATGGATTTTGTTTGTTTGTTTGTTTGTTTGTTTCTTTCTTTCCTTCTTTCAGATTTTCACTTTAGTTTTTCCTTTCTTTTAATTGTTCCCCTTAGTTTCTTCTTTCTTGTATTCTTCGCCTATTTTTTTCTTTCTTTCTTTCTTTCTTTTTTCAAATTTTCACTTTAGTTTTTATTCCTTTCTTTTAATTATTCACCACCGTTTTTTCTATCTTTCTCACAGTTCTTTTCCATTAGTTTTTCCTTCTTTCTATTAATTGTTCACCATACTTCTTTCTTTCTTACTTTTTGTTCTTCCCCCTTAGTCTATCTTTCTTTCTTTCTTTCTTTCTTTGTTTCTTTCTTTCTTTCTTTCAGTTCTTCATCTTAGTTTTTCTACCTTTTTTAACTACACCTATTATATTTTCATCCTTTCTTTCCTTTTCCATTTTTTTATTTTCCATTTACAACCTTTTACCTAAAGCCGTTCTTATTTTATGAATGGAATATTCTCTCTCTACTCTGACAAAAGCGTAATTGCTTTAAATGAACATTCTCTGTTCTGGCCGCCATAAAAGTGCTGATTTATTTAAACGACATATATAGAAAAAATCAGCAGAAGCAATTCTATATTCGACAAAAAAGCCCGATCCTCCCACCCAATAAATTAATTGAAGACTTCTTCAATTTTCTTTTGATTGGATGCATTCATGCCTGCTTGAAAGAGATGCTTAATGTAAAAGAGAGGCTAGAGGATTAGCTACAATGGAATATCGTTTCACATTCATTCAATTTTATAACATTATTTTATAAAAATATTCGTAATCATGATAAAAAAAAATAAATTTTTTGATCTTCTGAAATACCGAGCAGAAAAGGCAGTTTATTTAAGTTTTGATGGTTCAATTTCAAAACGGTTTATCTAACATTATGGATTAAGTGTTTGAAAAAAAAAAAAAATTAAGAGAAGTTGCTCTCAAACAATATCGTTTGATATTTGGATACTGATCCACGTTATTGTCCAATATCAATTTTATACCACAAGGATACGATGAAAAAACGGGAAAGATTAAGACAGTTGACCAGTGATAAAAACACAAGAGAATTTGGGGAAAAAAAGAATATTTTGATTTATTTCTTCCTTTTCATTGGCTAAACGTGTAAAAATCAAAAGCTTAAATCGTCTTTTATTTTTCACAAATTCCATCAGATAACTATCCAAACTTTAGTCACATTGGAAACCTGATTTTTCGTGGTTTCCTTGTTTTGTTTTTGTTGTTGTTGTTGTTGTTTTACGGTATATTAACACCTCAATGGGTTATTTAATGCTTGCAAGATTTTTATTGCTGGTAATACTTTTTTCAAAAATATATTTTTAGTAAGATTTTTTTTCCAAAAATGTATTGCTGGTAAAAATTATTCCCAAAAAAGTATTGCATGCATTGTATTAAAACCTGTTTTTATACTTTCATAGTGTTTTGACCCCTTTTTGTGGGGAGTAGCTATTTGTCCATAGCTGGGACCCTGACAAGTCCTACAACCTCAGATCAGGCTGGACCTGGGGACACGAGCAATTAAGAAGTGCTTCAAAACTCTTCAAAACCTTCTGATTAACATTATTGGATACACCTTTAATTTAGTTTGTAGAAATTTCTGATAAATGATTCGAGATTCATATTTTTTGCAACGCTGTCTTCAAATCCTCATTTCAAACTTTGTTTACACTTCCTCTTGCCAAAAACCTATTATTTCTTTCTGGTAATTTTACTTACATTTTAAACTTAAGATACTGCAACCCTTTTTTCGTTGAAAAGCTTATGACACAAAAATACAACAGTATGGTATTTAAACGCTACAATCAAGTATTTGTTAAATTTAATCAAATAAAAATACATTTTAGCAACTGAATAAACAAGAATATATTTATTTTTAAAAAATATGACAGTTGTGAATATGGATTATCTCCTCTTTGATAATGCAAGCTATAAAAGCTGTACAATTCCGCTTGTCAAGTAGACGAGTAGTATGATTCGAGTCGATCTTGCGTTCGTCTGTCGAACTCTCTGCTTTACCAGAGAGGAACCCGGACGAGGCTTTGCCGAAGGGCAAGGTTTCGTCCGGGGAGGTAGACAGGCCTTGAACTCTTCTAGGCGAGTTCAAAAAGGCTATATTTTTGGCCGAGCCTACGGGCTCGGAGATACCCACTTTAAACCGGCCTTGTGCCACATTCTATCCTATCCTCGTGGGTGGATAGATAAATACCGACGAGTAGCAAGATTCGAGTCAATCTTGCGTTCGTCTGTCGAACTCTCTGCTTTAGCATAGAGGAACCCGGACGAGGCTTTGACGAAGGGCAAGGTTTCGTCCGAGGTGGTTGACAGGGCCTGAACCCATCTAGGCGTGTTCAGAAAGGCCATATTTTTGGCCGAGCCTACGGGCTCGGGGATACCCACATTAAAACGGCCTTGTGCCATATTCGATCCTCGTGGGTGGATTGATAAATACCGACTAGTAGTAAGATTCTTAATTGAATAAAAGATTACTAGACATAATCTCTTGTCCTGTTTTCATTACAATTTATTCAATTAAGAATGTAACAATTTATGCGACCGGAGCGATTTACCACAGATCCAGAAAGCGATTCAGCCGACAAGTGCTGGAAACATTGGCGGGAGACATTTACAAATTTCATTGAGGTTCTACATTCAGAAAGACCGGAACGTCCCATCAATAAGCGTGCGCTCCTAACCAACTACCTGTCTCACACAGTCAACGAAATTATCTCGGATTGCGTTACCTACGAAGAAGCAATCGATGTACTGAACGCTACATACATAAAGCCCAAAAATGGGATATTTTCTAGACACCTACTTGCGACTCGCCGACAAGAATCAGGCGAAACATTGGACCATTTCCTTAAGAGCCTTCGCACACTGAGCAAAGATTGCAACTTCTGCCCAATGACGGCATTAGAGGCCCAAGAGCAACACATTTTGGATGCCTTCATTAACGGCTTACGTAATACTCAGATAAGACAACGTCTTCTTGAGAATAAGACCCTTACACTTAGAACAGCTTACGAGCAAGCCTATATCTTAGAAAGTGCTATACAGCAGTCTAGTTCCTATTTACAGCCAGACACCGTGGACACAGCGTTAAACCCACCTGTTCCTACTACCCCACCACCTCATGACGATAGTCCGACGAAGCTTCAAGTACAATCGGTCACTGCCCCTTTAAAAAGGGACACCTGCTATTTTTGCGGCTTATCTAAACACCTACGAGTTTCATGCCCTGCCAGAGATACTCGTTGTCATAAATGTGGAAAACTTGGTCATTTTTCAAATGTATGCAAATTCTAAAACTCTATACAAAGCCACTCGTCAAAATACATCTGCAACTTTAGCCACCTCCCCCGACTGCCTTTCAAAAACTATTGTAAATGTGAAAATTAACGGGAGGTCTACACATGCTCTGCTCGATACTGGGAGCTCAGAAAATTTTATCAAAGAAAGCTTGGTAAAAGCCAACAAATTTTATTTTGTCCCCTCTTCCAGCAGAGTAACAATGGCGAACGCGTCATTGTCTGCGCAAGTAAGTGGTTATTGTTTGGTGGACTTACTATTTAATGACGTCTCCTATAAAACCACTAAATTATCCGTAATGAAAAAACCTTTGTTGCGAAATAATGCGGGGACACGATGTTTTGCAGCAACACTCACAGATTGAAATTCCGTTTGGCGGTTCAATGCCCGCATTGAAAATTTGTGGATTGGCGACATCAAAAATCCAGTACCCGTCACTTTTCGAAAACCTAACTGAAAACTGCAAACCCATAGCAGGGAGAAGCAGACGTTTTTCTTATAATAATAAAAAATTAATTGACTCTGAGATAAAAAGACTACTCGAGGAGGGTATAATTGAGCCTAGCAAATCACCCTGGAGGGCTCAGGTATTTATAACCACTTCTAAACACCATAAAAAGAGAATGGTTATAGATTACTCCCAAACCATAAATAGATTTACTCTTTTGGACGCCTTCCCACTACCCAGGATGGATGAAATGATAGGTGATATAGCCAAATATCGTATGTTTAGCACTCTGGACTTGAAAAGCGCGTACCATCAGATCGCCATTAGACCTAGAGACAAGCTATACACTGCTTTCGAGGCGAACGGTCGAATATATCAATTTCGCAGTATTCCTTTTGGCGTTACGAATAGGATAGCCAGCTTCCAAAGGATAGTCGACCAAATCATAACGGATGAGAAACTGGAAGGCATATTTGCGCACATCGACAACGTCACAGTATGTGGCCATAATAGAAAGGAACACGACGAAAATCTCAGACGGTTCATGTCCGCCGTCGACAAATACAATCTTACCCTAAACGACGACAAATGCTCGTTTAGACTGGACAAAATAAACCTACTGGGGTATACCATAAGCAAAGGTTTTATGGCACCGGACGCAGATCGATTGAAACCTTTACTCCAGATGCCTATCCCTCACAACCAGCCTTCCCTTCGACATGCTATGGGCATGTTTGCTCACTACTCCCAATGGATTGCTTCGTTCTCAGAAAAGATACATCCATTAACACAAGTAGAGACGTTTCCTCTGTCCCGTCAAGCCGTTGAGGCATTCGAGGGACTGAAAAAGGATATTGCGAAATCTGCAATTACAACAATAGACCAAAATATTCCTCTGGTTGTTGAAACGGATGCGTCAGACTGTGCTATTGTTGCTTCTTTGAGACAAGCTGATCGTCCTGTAGCCTTTTTTCAAGGACCCTCTCACAGGCTGAACGACGACACCCCGCAATTGAAAAGGAAGCCTACGCCATACACGAGGCATTAAGAAAATGGCGACACTACCTGATCGGACGCCACTTTAAACTTATTACTGACCAGAAATCAGTTGTTTTTATGTTCAATTCTAAGACTACAAGTAAAATAAAGAATGAAAAAATAGCGAGGTGGATAATTGAACTATCTTGTTTCTCCTTTGACGTCAGCTACCGACCTGGCAAGGAGAACTTAACAGCTGATACACTGTCAAGAGTATGCTGTACGGCATCAAGCGGGGACGAACGTTACATAACAATCTCTGTGGTTCAATTACTCGAATGGTTCATGCTGTGAGGTGTAGAAACTTGCCTTTCTCAGTGGAGGAGGTAAAAAGAATTACAAATTCCTGTCGAACGTGTGCTGAAATAAAGCCTCGGTTTTATAAACACAAAACTGGCGTTTTAATAAAAGCAACACAACCGTTTGAAAAACTCAATCTTGATATTAAAGGACCGCTACCAAGCAAAACAAGGAACCGATATATACTAACGGTTGTCGACGAATATTCACAGTTTCCTTTTGCCTTCCCTTGCTCAGACATATCGGCTGCTGCAATTATACAATGCCTCTGCTCACTATTCGCCATCTTTGGAGCCCCTGCCTATATACATTCGGACCGAGGGGCTTCTTTCATGTCAGAGCAGCTTCGACAATTTCTACAGGATCGAAGAGTAGCTATCAGCCGGACAACTCCCTACAACCCTAAGGGTAACGGCCAATGCGAAAGATATAACGGCATTATTTGGGAGACCGTTCAATTGACAGCCCCAAATAACGGATGTTCGATTGATAATTGGGAAGATCTCCTTCCTGTCGCATTATACGCCATTCGATCCCTATTGTTTACCGCCACGAATGCCATCCAACACGAAAGGTTTTTACTTTTTCAGCGACGGAGTTCTGCGGGAGCTTCGCTTCCATCTTGGCTCTCTCGACCTGGTACTGTGTTTCTGAGAAGACATGCACGTTACACCAAGAACGATCCCTTGGTGGACGAGGTAGAGCTTATAGAGGCGAACCCCCAGTACGCTCTAGTACGGCATGCAGATGATAGAGAGTCTAATGTCTCTCAGGGACCTATCACCGGCCGGAGACGTACCATGACCATGGATAGCCCCTGAGGACAGACCAACTACCCCTGACACTGAAGCCCCTCCGCAAGATCATGGCACTGAAATTGCTCCTGACACGTCGTCTAATGACACAGTCTCCGTTGAGGCTCCGTCAGACACTTCGGATGGGCCAACACCTGAATCCCTGACAGATGAAGAACTAGCACCGAAAAAACGTGTTCATCCAGAGACTGACTCTGACGCGGAGCGGCCTGCTCCTCTGAGAAGGAAACATTTCGGAGCAAGGTATTTTAGACCCCACAGACAGGATCGCACTGAAGAGCTTCCCTGTTCGAGTACACCGACCCCGAATCATGGACTGCCGAGGCGGCCACTGCGAGCTCATAGGGAGCCTGGACATTTAAGAGACTTTCTTCCCTATCCGTGAGAAATTTGGTGGGGAAGAATGTTGTGAATATGGATTATCTCCTCT
Organism: Acanthosepion lycidas; assembly: GCA_963932145.1. NCBI lineage: Eukaryota > Metazoa > Mollusca > Cephalopoda > Sepiida > Sepiidae > Acanthosepion > Acanthosepion lycidas. Next base: position 64,143,790 of record OZ010587.1, on the reverse strand, counting down.
TTGATAATCCAAGCTATAAAAGCTGTACATTTCCACTTGTCAAGTAGACGAGTAGTAAGATTCTTAATTGAATAAAAGATTACTAGACAGAATCTATTGTCCTGTTTTCATTACAATGACTATTTCAGCGTTTTTTTGAAAGCATTCCCAACTGCATCGTCAGAGCTACTTTTTAACTGAGCTCTTTCGTTGTATATTTGGTCATGTTACCGTCGTGAGGGCGAACATTGTCATGTAGAATGATCACACTGTATTACTGGTAAATTTTTTTCAAAAGATGAATTGGCTTTTTGAGCCTGTTCTTTTGTTTAACATGTCATACGGCTTACCACTGAGTGTTTGATTGTTTTGATGAATTTCATAGTAAATTAATCCTTGCCAATACCACCAACCAATCATTGCCTTGCTGCGCTGGCGTGGTATGTGATGTTACTTGCTTGTCTGAACTCACCTACTTTTCTCTACTGCATATTCACTTAAAGACACCATTTTTCGTCACCGGTGATAATCCAATAAAAGTATCATTCTTTATATCCACGAGTAGCCTGACATCGAACGAGTAAACTAGTGGCAATGGAGGATCGCCCAAGACTGTTTCTCTTGGCCAATGCGTGTGACACCCATGATGCACCGTCTTTCTAGACGTTACATATTACGTAAAGATGAATATTGTAACGCTAATTATTCTTTCTCGCCATTTCTTTTGTTCGTTTTCGTTTTTTTTCTTTCTGCATTATTTCTTTCCTTCTTTTACTCGCTTTCTTTTTTTCTTTCTTTCCTTTACTCTTTTCTTTCCACTATTTATTATCGATCATTGTTTTCTTTCTCTCATTCATTTTGTTTTCTTTCTCTCATTCATTTTGTTTTCTTTCTTTCTTTCATTTTGTTTTCTTTCTTTCATTCATTTTGTTTTCTTTCTTTCATTCATTTTATTTTCGTTTTTTTTTTCATTTTGTTTTCTTTCGTTCCTTTTCTTTGTTTATTTTTGTTTTTTCTTTCCTTCGTTTACTCATTTCTTTCCTCCATTTACTATCTTTCATTTTGTTTTCTTTCTTTCCTTCGTTTTCTTTCATTCCTTTTCTTTCTTTTTTCTTTTGTTTACGCTTTTTATTTCTTTCTATCCTCTTTTAGCCATTTTTGATACATTTTATACGGTTTTTAACTTCTTAACGTTCAATTATTCGATTCGTAATTCCATTCCATTTTTTTATTGTTCCATTCACCCCTTCCTTCCATCTTACTTTCTTTTCGTTTTTTTCTGTCATTCTGTCCTCTTCATCGTTGTTTTTTATACTAAATTTATGTTGTTAACTTAATTTACCTTTAATATACTTAGTTATTTCTTATCTTTTTTCTTCCTTTCCTTCCATTCGCAATTTAGCAATTTTCTTTTTTGTAATTTTTAAGATAAACAAATTTTTTAATTTTATTTACCTTAATAATTTTCGTTTCGTTGATTTTTTTTTAATTCATTTCATTTAATTTTTTCTTTTTATTATCAACACCTTGCATTTCACCCTTATTCCCTAGAACATTTCATTTATCTTTCTTTTTGTTTTTTCGTTTTTTTCTTTCTCTTTCTTTTCTAATATTAATTTGTCCTGTCCCACTCTTAACTACACTTTCTGTATCGATGTCGATCTCCCCTTTTCTTCAACCCGTTCTGTGTTTTTATAACTTGAAAAAATAAACCGTTCTCTTTTTCGTCTAATTTATTCCAATATTTTTTCTCTTCTCAAATTGTATCTAATTGACTCTTTATTATTTATTTCTTGCTTTTGTAGTTATTTTTAAAATTCTTTCCCCGTTTTGATAAATTCTGCGTACAACTACGACTATAATGAAAAGAAGAATTCTTTAAATTCATTGTATATTCTTCATTTTCTATCTATAAAAGGCAGGATGTGTTTGTGTCTCTGTGTTTGTGTGTGTGTGTGTGTGTGTAACGAATGCACGGCCGCAATTTTCGACGGATTTGCACCAAAATTTACAGACACATGTTCCAAGTTAGTGGAATGGCCAAGACCGCCTTTGCATTTCACAACTCTCATCGATAGTGGAAATAATTGATTTTTTGATGCTTCTACGGCAGTTTTCAAGTAGTTTGCGGCCATTTTATACTGGCCAGAGTGAGATTAAATAGCTGGCTGCCACGAATAGGCAGGAGATTCTATTGGCCAGGGTGAGAGCCAACAGCTGACTGACACGAATATTAACTAGCATGCTAGCATGCAAAAAAAACAAAACAACAATAGCTGCATTCGTCACAAGTGGGAAAAATTAAAATCTGCATGGCACTTTACTCCAGTTGGCTCATTCGCTTGCTTAAACTCAACGTTGATTTTGATTCTGATTCCGCGGAACTGGGATGGGTGTGAAAAAGTATTTGTTGTTAACATTCTTTTTTCATTCGGTTTTTTCCAGTTACGAGTCCTTTTTTAAAGCTGATCGTTTTGTGTTCATTTTGTTTAGTTCTTTTTTTCGTAGCAGATTTAGTGTTTAGTATAGAGCTTAGAATAAAATCGCAGTGTGAGATAGGCAAGAAGTAAGGTATGTAGCAACATCAGCACGGCAAAGGGCACTCCTTTAAAGGCAAGGAAGGGCAAAAATATTTTAAGTCAAGTGATAGCGATTCCTGTATGAGTCGTACGATTTTTGAATCAAGCACGGGCAACGCCGGGCCATGCTCCTAGGCTTTACCTATTTCTCTCATTTTTCTCTTCCTCGATGTCTATCTTTAACTTCATTTTTTTCTTTTTTCAGATTTTAATTTACATTTTCGTGCAAAAATATTAAATTTAAAAAACAAATCTAGTGACGCTGACAAAACTAACCTGGCCGTTCGTCTCGAAAAGGACCTCCAATTGGATGTGAACTGGGGCAGGAATTGGCTGGTTAACTTTAACGCCTCAAAAACAAAAGTGCTCTCTATTACTAACCACAGAGAACCATCCCTGCCCGCCATTAGAATGCCTGACGCTCAACTCCACGAGAACACCTCTTTGCGACTGCTCGGTCTCACATTGTCCGCTGACCTGAGATGGAACAAATACATTGAGTCAATAGCTTCGTCCACCGCAAGGAAAGTTGGCTCTCTGTGCCGCGCCAGGAATTTTCTCTCGCCGGAGTCGATCCTTGAAATCTACAAATCAACAATTCACAATTTGCATGGAGTATTGCTGCCATATATGGTATGGTGCACCTTCTGTATGTCTCAAGGTTCTTGATAAGATCCAGAGACGGATATGCAATGCAATTGTCCTGATCTGGCATTTCATCTGCAGTCGCTCTCTCACAGAAGTGCCGTCGCCTCCCTCTGTCTATTTTACAAATACTTTCATGGTTACTGATCCGATGAGCTGCTTTCGCTGGTTCCCAAACTTCATGAATTTAAGCATTCAACTAGGCTGGCATCTTGCTCTCACCTTTTGACTGTCGAAACAGATAAATGCAGTCGTCTCTTCTACTCCAACAGCTCGCACCTCTCGCTTTTAGAGTTTGTTCCTTGCATTACTACTTCAATACTTTTTTTTCTGGTTTTCATTCATAAACTCAGTCTTTCTTTGTTTCTTTCTTTAAATTCTTTCTTTCTTCATACTTTACATTCTTTCTTCTTACTTTACATTCTTTTATTTTCTTTCTTTTTTTAAATTGTTTCCCTATTTCTTTCTTTAAATTCTGTCTTCCTTTCTCGAAATTCTGTCTTCCTTTCTCGAAATTCTGTCTTTCTTTCTCGAAATTCTGTCTTCATTTCTCGAAATTCTGTCTTCCTTTCTCGAAATTATGTCTTCCTTTCTCGAAATTATGTCTTCCTTTCTCGAAATTCTGTCTTTATTTCTCGAAATTCTATCTTCTTTTCTCGAAATTCTATCTTCTTTTCTCGAAATTCTGTCTTCCTTTCTCGAAATTCTGTCTTCCTTTCTCGAAATTCTATCTTCCTTTCTCGAAATTCTGTCTTCCTCGAAATTCTGTCTTTCTCGAAATTCTGTCTTTCTCGAAATTCTGTCTTTCTCGAAATTCTGTCTTTCTCGAAATTATTTCCTTCTTTCTTTCATTAAATTATTTATTTCTTTCTTTCATTAAATTATTTATTTCTTTAAGCTATTTCTTTATTGCTTGAAATTCTTTCCTTCTTTCTCTCCTTCTTTCTTTAAATTATTTCTTTCTTTCTTTAAATTATTTCTTTCTTTCTTTAAATTATTTCTTTCTTTCTATAAATTATTTCTTTCTTTACCTTCTTTCTTCATTTAAATCTTTCTTCTTTAATTTCTTTCTGTCTTTTTTTTTTCCAATTCTTTTCTCTTTCGTTTTTTTTTTTTTTTTTTTTTTTGTTTCCTGCTGTTATTTCACAGTACCCGTTTTTCCTCTTTTTTTTTCCCCAGTGATTTTTTTTTTTTCTCTCAAATTTTCATTCATTTCAGGTTCTCATTTCCCTCTCTTCTCGGTACTTAAATTTATTTCTCACACAGAACGAGCCATGGTGTGTCATTCCGTTTTTTATCATGCTTGTTATAATATAACATTTTTTGAGAAAAATTTCAGACACAAATACACAATTTTGCTTTCCCTACATTTCCCGATGGCCTAGGATTCCATGAAGTATTCCTATAAAATAAAAAAGAGTATTCATTATGACATACTTGTTAAAAAAAAACTTAATATATATCCGAAAATCTGTTTTTGTAAATTCTGTTTGCTTCCTTAAAGATTTTAACACAAAATAACAAACATAAAAGGCTCACAATGATTCCCGTTGCCATATAACTGAAGTGTCTCCCAAAATCATATCGGAAGACGTTTATGGTTTATAAAGAAAGTATATATATATATATATATATATATATATATATATATATATATATATATATATATATATATATATATATATATATATATATTCTTTCAAAATGCTTTCCACCTACTTTGAAAGAAACATTTCAAGAAAAATTATTTTCCTTTTTTCATTGACGAGAGTCGGCTTGAAATAATATATAAAAATATATAGAACTCGAGTCTTATTCTTACGTAACCTCGACAGATCTACACTTACATATGGATGTTATTCATGTTGTCCAATTCGTTTAGAAATGTCTAAGCTATCAGCTATATATAACCGTTTTCTCAGATCAATGATCAAATCTGGCTTTCAATCATCTTAAAGAATTCTATCATTCTCCATAGCATATAGAGTGGCGCTACAGAATCGAAAACAGAAAGTTTGACCAAATAAGAAAAAAAATCTCTTGAAGACGCCCAACAACAGTTAAATTGGATGCCACATGTAAACAGAAGGAGTGTTATAATCAAAATGTTGATTTTCCACACCACTTTGAACATAAGGTTAGGAAAGAAATTCTCATTAATACTAGAAATCAGTTTCCTCAATATTCTGCGTCTCTTCGCTTTATTTAAATGTTAAAAACAATCTTCAAATATGTTATAGCTAGTCAATTCAATTTTATTATTCGTAACTTAATTTTCCACACGTCTCTTTCTTAAAGGCAATTATTCTCAAGCAAATAATATATATGAAAAGCATAAGCTTTTCTACCACACACTGGCTTTTTCTCAATAACTCGCTCTCTCAGACAGAGAGTGGACATAAAATCAAGGTTATATCGTAGATTTCAGTTTTATGCTGTAGGGTGATTTTCAGATTATATATATATATACACAGACACATATGTTTTAATATATTTTCCATTTATACGTTATTTTATACATATAATTTAATTAAGTAACTGCACTATCTTCTTTAAAAATTAAACGGTATTAATTGCATATGCTGGCCTAAATATTTGAGAAAGCTCTTGGAAAACGTAATATAAATATATATATATATATATATATATATATATATATATATATATATATTTGTGTGTGTGGATGTGTATTACTTAACCCTAAACAGGCGCTTCTTTGTATCTCTCTCTCTCTCTCTCTCTCTCTATATATATATATATATATATATATATATATATATATATATATGTATGTATATAGAGAGAGATAGATAGATAGATAGATAGATAGATAGATAGATAGATAGATAGATAGATAGATAGATAGATAGATAGATAGATAGATTATGAAGGGGGTTCGAGAATTACTTTGATATATTTTGTGTCTATACATTATATTTATAGTTTGTTGTGTCTGGATATTCAGCAGCATTATATCTACGAAAATGACGTATAAACGGAAAATATATTAAAATAATTGTCGGACGTAATCCATTTCATGATATATATATAATCTTAAGTGGCGCATAAGACCCGCATATAGAGCAAGAGTGTGGATTTTTGGATGAGATCACTGTTAGATTGGCTGACCTTTTAGATCTTGCTCTTGCTTCTAGAAGATCATTCAGACACGTAGATTGCAAACTGCTGTCCACTAAAACAGGTTGGTCACCATTCTATCCGCTCCAAGTATCTGTCTCAATATACATATATGTGTATATGTTTTAGAAGATTTCAGATTTTTTTTTACTGCAATCGAACCCTTTTTAAATTATAAAATAATGCAGCTTCATTAATATTTTAAAATTGTCATTAAAAGAATAAATCAATATCATTGCTCTAATTATTAAACAAATAGTCCATAGTCCATGTCACGACAATGGAAAAAAACTTACAATATTAGAAGTTGTGAATTACTACATTACTACAATATTAAAAAATCTAGCGTCGCATTACTGCACGTTAAAAAATTCTTAACTGTAAATTAACTTAAAGTAACACATCCATTCCTTCTTGGAATTTTACCCGAAATTACTTAAAATTGAGAAAAAAAAAATAACATCTTTGCTTGAGGATGGTAAATGTTTTACCGAAAGTACTTGCAAGCAATTTGGACCGAACATCTAATCTATTGTACAATTAATAAAAACAATGATCGTGTCGTTCAGCGAATGATCAGCGAGTTAATGCCTTCTTAATCTGTCAGCAAAGTTAGATCGCTATTAATTACATTAACTTTATTGATTATAATATATATATATATATATATATATATATATATATATATATATATATATATATATATATATATATATATATATATGCATGTATGTGTGGGCGCCCGTTTGAAAAGTTGAATTTAAAAGGATGTAAGAAATAAACATTAGTGATGGTTAGATATGAAATATTCAAGCTTCTAAAAGTTATTCTCTCTCTCAAGAATTCATATATGCACACACACACACGTGCACACACACACACACACATATATATCTTTAATGACGTATTTTTTTTTTTGTTTTCTAGTACGATTTGTGTCAGGTAACTGTCAATTGAAAAAATATTCTGATATCCAAGAATTTTATATTGCAATAGTTTCATGTTTTATTCATTTGACAGCCAAAACCTTCAAACGATGGGGTTATTTCTGACAATAAGAAGCACACTATTTACAAATATGGAAATATTTTTTTTTAATATATAATTATTGGATACGAACAACAATTGCGTTTACGTTAAAATACTGTTTCCCTCTGTAGAAGTGTATCCATGATCGAGATTATGCACACGGTGACTTGTTTAGAATCTGACCTTACACCGAAACTCGAAACTCAATTCAAAGATACATGTGGCTTTTTTAAGGAGTTCGACTCAGGGTTATGAAGAGGCATAGATAGATAGATAGATAGATAGATAGATAGATAGATAGATAGATAGATAGATAGATATGAACAAAGATAGATAGATAGATAGATAGATAGATAGATATGAACAAAGATAGATAGATAGATAGATAGATATGAACAAAGATAGATAGATAGATAGATAGATATGAACAAAGATAGATAGATAGATAGATAGATATGAACAAAGATAGATAGATAGATAGATAGATATGAACAAAGATAGATAGATAGATAGATAGATAGATAGATATGAACAAAGATAGATAGATAGATAGATAGATAGATAGATAGATAGATATGAACAAAGATAGATAGATAGATAGATATGAACAAAGATAGATAGATAGATAGATATGAACAAAGATAGATAGATAGATAGATATGAACAAAGATAGATAGATAGATAGATAGATAGATAGATAGATATGAACAAAGATAGATAGATAGACAGATATGAACAAAGATAGATAGATAGATAGACAGATATGAACAAAGATAGATAGATAGATAGATAGATAGATATGAACAAAGATAGATAGATAGATAGATATGAACAAAGATAGATAGATAGATAGATATGAACAAAGATAGATAGATAGATAGATAGATAGATAGATAGATAGATAGATAGATAGATATGAACAAAGATAGATAGATAGATAGATATGAACAAAGATAGATAGATATGAACAAAGATAGATAGATAGATAGATATGAACTAAGATAGATAGATAGATAGATATGAACAAAGATAGATAGATATGAACAGACAAAGATAGATAGATAGATATGAACAGATTATGATAGATAGATAGATATGAACAGACAAAGATAGATAGATATGAACAGATTATGATAGATTGATATATAAATATGTATGATGACATAGGTGGAAAAAGACTGAAATGAAAATTAAATGGAATCGGAAAACCGATTTAGATTTTCACCTGAAACGGTTTGTTTTTACACAGCATTAATACACTTTGTAGAATGTAGGAATCAATAGCACTACTCTTTGTGCCATCAATTGATATCCTGACAAAAATGTCTGATGTCTGGTATAACATTCTATCTATGACGCGGGCGCGAGTGCACATTCGGAATACCAACCCCCTAATGCTACTTATCCCGCCGTTGCGGCATTCACACCTAAAGGCTGCAACAGCCAACCCCCGCTTTGACAACCGTGAAAACAGCCTATGATTTCAAACATTAAAGTGCACGAAAATACTGACACCTGAGAGCAAAGAAGGAATGTAATACCTAGTCTTCGTTAACTTGCATATATATATATATATATATATATATATATATATATATATATATATATATATATATATATATATATATATATATATTTCCAACAAGGGAATTCTGAGACCAAGAAATCTGCCACCATCTATTTTAAAAATAACTTGAAAGAGGCCGTTTAACTAATGCAAGGACAGAACAAAATTAACGATGAAAGAACAAAAAAAAAACACAAAACAACAAATGAAAACTACAAATAAAGTTAACTTGGCAAAAAGTAGTCGAAGAAACTAATTGAAATAATAAACCCAAAAATATATTAATATGCAACCCAGAGTCTGTGAATCTTCTAACATTTTTTATTGTTCAAAACATGATATATATATATATATATATATATATATATATATATATATATATATATGAATAAAAATGACAATAGGAAAACTGGTAATTGCTGAAGCGTTTCATAAACATTGTCTTCTCTACTGGTTAAATCGGAGAAATTTTCATATATATATATATATATATATATATATATATATATATATATATATATATATATATAAAAGTGATCATTGAAGCCAAAACTCAAAGGGAACAGGCTGTTTCATGATGGATGAAATCGTGCAGCCTGACGATTCGGTCCAGCATGAAACAGTCTGTCGCCTTTGAGTGTTGACTTGAATGTACACTTTTATATTTATATTTACATACGCTCTATCTCTGATATTGAGCACTTTATCCAATAAATATAGCACACCTTCAAACTATATTTCTTCATATACATATATATATATATATATATATATATGTATATATATATAGGAATAAATATATATATATATATATATATGTAAATATATATATATATATATGTAACTAAATATATATATATGTAAATAAATAAATATATATATATATACATATATATATATATATATATATGTGAGAATAAATAAATATATATTTATATATATGAATAATTAATTATATATATATATATATATGAATGAATAAATATAATATATATATATATATATATGAAGAAATAAATAAATATATATGAATAAATATATATATGAATAAATATATATATATATATGAATAAATATATATATATATGAATAAATAAATATATATATATATGAATAAATAAAAATATATATATATATATATATATATGAATAAATAAAAAAAAAATATATATATATATATGAATAAATAAATATATATATATATATATGAATAAATAAATATATATATATATATATATATATATATATATATATATATATATATATATATGAATAAATAAATATAAACATATATGAAGAAATATATATATATATATATATATATATATATATATATATATATATATATATATATATATATATATGTATATATGAATGAAATCATATAAAACAAAATTTCTCCACTGGTTCTTCCAAGGTAGAATAATACTTCACGAATAACTTTAAAATTTCGAAAGCTTAAGACAGCAAGCACATAGCTTCCATATCTAAGTTAAGTCTGTTACCTGTTTTGTTTTTCTTTTTAACTGGATACTAACATCTTTACAAAATCTGTTTTTACGGCTCCTCAAACTTTTACGTGTTATTTAAAAACGGGTAATATTTATTTTTTTAGTTTGTAAGAACTGTTTGAGAAGGTAATAAAGACTTACTCGTCCAAGACTTATTAAATAACCCATAGCTGGGAAGAAGACGGTGTGAATTCATACCTATCCCAAAGGTATTTTCGCAAAGTAACACTAACCAAACTGACTGAAACTCGACCTCATATCTCCGATTTCCAATTCCGAGCCGCTGTCCATTTTACTCCCGTACATACAAACTTACAGTAACTGGTATTCTCAAACGCTCACCCGTCTAGATACTGATCAGTCTCGTCCAGATACTAGTGATTAGTCATTCCTTTTTTGCCTTTCTCAAATATCATATAAGTCATAACTTTCCAAAAATTACCAAAATACATCAAACACGAGTTTCACCCAAGCATCCTTAAATATACAATGTAATGTCTTAAATGCTTACATCAGGAAACTTATTTATATTTTTCAAAATGTTCTCTTCATTTTTATTGTCATATACCCGACGTTTCAGCCGTTGTACGTTCCGGACTTCTTCAGGTGATTGTAATTTCGAACTGAACCCTTTATTTCGTCCACCGGTGTAGATTGTTCTAGTTCTACGTGTCATGCCTCTTCCTTGAGGTCATTGCCCAGTGGATAAAAGCGTTGGTTGTATCTACTGACTTGACCCAACGAATTCTGGGTTCAGTACCTGATTACTGTAGTGTTGAACAAAAAATTGGAGAGTTGGATTAAAGGGAGATAACTGAGACACCCGGAAGAGGCCTGGCACTTTTAACTAGAACAATCGGTGTACGAAATAAAGGTTTCAATTCGAAATTCCAATATCTTGAAGAACGCCAGAGCGTACAATGGCCGAAACGTCGTGAATATGGCAATAAAAATGAAGACAACAGTCCAAACAATTTAAATAATGGAAATAAATATAATATCATATCTCGGAAATATAGAAAGTTATCTGGAAATTTCTTTATTATTTTCCTATTTTCAAATTTCATGACTGTTTTCTCTTTATTAACATTTAACGTGAGCCCAGAATTTTAGTTACTTTGCATGTATGAGATAGAAAGTCGCGCGGTTTGGAATTTATCAGGAAGAGCAGGGTATTTTTTTTTTTTTTATAATAAGCAGATTTTCATGGAAGAAGGTTTTGGCAAATCTGATACTCACGGGACATATTGAGAGAAAAAGGGACTGAGGAAAACAGCGCATAACATACTTGATGAGCTTGTGTAAACGGATGGAACAGGGTTTTGGAGAAATAGCAAAAAGACACTATCTAATTAAAAGCTACAAAAGACAGGAAGCTGTTGGAAAGGACACAATGGCCTACGTCCTGAAAAGACACAGCACATAAAGAAGAACTTGAAATCATACAATTATGAAAGACGTTGATCCCTTTTTCTCTGCGTTTAGTTCTGTCGCCGGATATCTCATTTAATTGATTCTTCATATTTATCCAATTTGTGTGATATGAGCATTTGCAAATTCGAAGGAAATAAGACTTTCTGAATAGTTGCACAAAATATTTATCAAATTGAAAACAACTTTCTCGGTATATATGCAGGGAACTTGAATAATGAGGATTGTTATTAGAGATAATAAGGCTACATCTAGCGCTTATTAAAATTGATAAGATTCTAGTTATTTAAGGGAAATTTTTAGTAAGAAAACTGGCGACAGACGCGTTTAAATTTCACTTTCACAGATAAAAAAAAAACAAAAACGACAGCTTCCAGGATGAATTGTCTATGTTCTTGAAACAGGCGCCTGTGTCCCTGGCTTGAGTTAAGGTAAAATTAAATTTTCAAATACTGATTTACAAGTAGTTTGGTTTTCTCCAGAAACTTGTTATTTTCATTTTATCTGAATTAGCCACTAAACCAATCTTAGTAAATAGACATTGCAGTCAAATGTTTTGTTTTTTTTTTAATATTAGGTTGGTGCAAAAATAATGACATAATAATGCCGTTTTTTGACGTTAAAAAATACGTCAAAAACGGCATTATTACGTCATTATTTTTGCACCAACCTAATAGTATTTTTGCAAGATTTTATTTATTTTATATTTATTAAACAACTAAGGTAGACATTTCTTTGAAGGAGGCCGATACGCTGTTTCGCAATTTGTATTAAAACTAAATGTAAGCTTCTGGCATCTTTGTAGAGATTAGGCTATATCAAGATAATTTACAATGATAGGTCCTTTTTTCACTTTAGTAGAATAGAGATAAATAGATGGAGACGAGACAAAGTGGCAAAAGCTGTAAACGACGCCTTTCACCTGACTTCTGTTGAATTCGGCTTTTTCAAGTGATAATAAAATACAAAACTGAATCTAAGGAAAATGTGCTGGGAGATCTGATAAGATATATTATAAATTAAAACATATTAAAACACCAAAAACTACTGTTTGTCATATATATATATATATATATATATATATATATATATATATATATATATATGTGTGTGTGTGTGTGTGCGTGTGTGTGTGTGTGCGTATTATAATTCTTTTTTTTAAATATATTACAACACAGTAATTCCCATGTTTCAAAACTGAAACTTCAAATTTTATTATAAAAATTAAACTTAAAATACAAAGTTCCGTTCCATTATCAAGCGATGCTAAGAATAACTATTTAGAAATTGATTTACTTAATCTATGAGTCCAGACAAACTTGATATTTTGAGATGTTTGAGTTAAGGAAAATTCATTTTTTTTTATTTTATTTTAGGGGTGTTAAGATTTAACTTATTTAGAAAACTCTTGTATCTAATGTATTGTAGCTATCAAGCTGGTCAAGTCATAATGGTAGCTGGGGTCGCTGTCTAATGACACAAACTTCCTTTTTCTAAGTAGAAATTTGGTGTAGTGTCTCTGTCCCAACACATCGTACGGATTTCAACAGCAATACATTTGACCTTTTAATTTTTAACTTTTTTATTTAATTCTTATTTGTATATAAATTTCAGTTACGATTTTTTCAAAAAGAGTGTTCGAATATTTTGTTAGATTTTTAATACTTATATTTTTTATTAGTACCGACTTAACATATTATATTTAATTTATTTACTAATCGAGATCATATATAGTAATTTTAAAATGAATATATTAGAATCGGATTATGTGTTCATAAATTATTTTATTCGTGATCAAATATAAATATGTTAGTTTCATTTTATAAAATTAGCTATTACTTAAGCAAAAAATTTCCATTATCTACAAAAAACCGTTATTTCATTTCTTTTTTTAATAAATGTTTATTTTTCAGAAACTTAATTATATATATATATATATATATATATATATATATATATATATATATATATATATATATATATATATATATGGGTGGGTGTGTGTGTGTAGGCAGCAAATTTTTAGCCACGTCAGATTAAACAAATTACAAACAAACATGATGTCTGTTTATTTTTAGCATAATCTTTTCATATTCACGAATATATTTCCGTGCATTTCTTGCCTTATTTGATTGTAATACAGAGAAATATATTTGTGAATATAAAAGGTGTATGCTAATAATATGCTGACATAATGTCTGTAATTTATTCAATCACACATACACACACACACATATAACCCCCATATATATGTATTTAATATTTTCTTTTTTGTGTATAATGTGTGTGTAAATTTTTGGAATGTTTTTTTTTTTATGTCCCAGCGCTTAATTATCAAAGACAAAGCATTTAAGACGCAAGTGGTTACAAAGCCGGCATGAAAATTTGCAATTAATTTAACGCAAATCACAGATTTGTAATCGTCATGACTTACAATGGATGCAAATATTCAAATTCATATGCAAATTGTATATTTTCATATTCATATGCAAATTGTACAATGATGCAAATATTCTTTTTAAAGAAGTGTCTTATTTCAAGTTTGAATAAATAACACTGAAATCATTTTCAGCAAAATTGTCGCTAATGGCACACTCTGAAAAATTACATGTCTTAAATATTACCAGTACATAGGCTTTGCCCTTACTGAGATATAAATACGATATCCCTACTTTACAGTTAAAATGGATATCACCAGATGCCGGTAATTTTTGACAATTTCCTTATCCACTTGTCGTAATGGGTAAGATAATGGGTACATCGCTGATGCCCGTAGCTATGCCAGTTGATACTCGAACATTTATGTTTTTTTTTTTCTTTTTTTTTTCTTTGTTCTTTTTTTTCTTTTTTTTTTTTTTGAGAGGAGAGAAATAAAATTTTGCCTGATGCTGGAAAGTTCACTCGCATTGAAATAAGTTAAAATAGATATGGACGGCATCCTATTAACGTCAGTTATATTCGACTCATTTCAACATTTGAGCATATAAAGCACGTTCTGTCCCCCCCCCAGGTGGTTAACCCTTTGAAAAGAATTCAATAGAAAGTAATTAAAAAGAATCGTCGTGTCCTAGCTGGCAGCGAGCCCATGTCTAACAGAATACATCTTGTTATTTGTCATGTTTCTATCCACTTCATACTCTGTCCGACGATTCCGGTCTTCTTCTCCTTGCCCTTTTTTTTCTTTTGAGCCAAACCCTGTTGAGATGATGATTTAGTGATAGCTGTCTAGGCTGAAAAAGACTCTGTGGCGCCAATCGAAAACAAACAAACAAAAGCCAGAAATTATTTTCTTTTATTTTCGCTTCTATTCCACATGAAATATTTCAAAAATATCTTCTTAAAAAAAAAAAAAAAAAAATAAAAAAGATAATTATAGGAAACTGTACGGAAAAATAAAAGTATAATTTATGCAAAATTAAGCAGTGATTTAAGAATAAATTTGTACTGATTATTAGAAAGGAAGATGCGTTGATAGCGTAATGGCTATTTGCACAAAAAGTGATATCGATGTACCCTGTTAACATTCTGCACACCTCTCTTGCCTCCATATCGCAATAATACATTTGGAAAAAAATCACAAATCGATCTTCGTTTTTAATAAATGGGCAGACCACGCTCCCGTGCCGTAAGTATCAGCTAGTCTAACAGAATAAAAATCTAAATAAAACTTCCGTAAATAGTAGTGTGGACTGAGATCGCAACCATCTGGGAGAAGAAAAATCCCTAAATTCAAACCCCCGTAAATAGCAGGGTAGATTCTTCGCTCTAGCCTTGATTGGCAGCCAGTTTAATGGAAAGATAAAGCTCAACAGGAACTTTAGATAAATAATTGTTGCATAAGTGTAAGTGTCGTTGCCGACACTGGTTTGAAGCTAGATCGCCAGTGAGCAACACGAGCGGTTCCATTATTAATCAGATCACGTGAGCATAAAGGAAGTGAATGATTACGAAGTAGCGTAAGGATCACTCTTTTTGTCTATCCACTATTACTATACGGTCATTCTCTCTATTCTACTACAATAAGGATTACGATTCTCTTTTGATGATCATTCTATTTGGCGATTACTACTTGAACAAGTATTACTAGTGCGGATATTATTGGAAAATGTTATTACTAGTACCGGTGTTTACGAAGTCTCGAAGTGATAACGAACTTTCGCTTGACATAGCAAAAGTGACAAGCAAAGCCGCCCAACATCACAAAAGTGGCGACGAGTATTCGCAAGCAATCACAAAGTATACAAAATATATGGCTGAGATGAAATTGTCTAGAAGTTGGAATCTCTCAATTCTCTATCGCTACTTCCATGGAAAGTGCTCAGACGAACTACATTCCTGGGTTCCACCAGTTCTATCCTTCACGGCCAGGTCCCACCATGCCACTCACATCGTAGCAAACCCCACACATTCCCTCCGTATTCCATCGTTGTGAAGTAAATTCCACTCGAACAGCTTCTTCCCGCGAACCACTACACCATGGAATCGACTCCCAAGAGGATGTTTCCCCGATCACTACAATCTTAATCTGTTCAAGTCTATAGTCAACCGTTATCTTCCACTCATATCCATATAAACTGCCACTTAATGTAATCCTCTACATCGAGTGGCCTCCAGGCCTTGTACAAGATGTACTTCAATGTAAAGAAATTAGCTGTTTCTAATGGATGTGAAATTCATGTGTTCATGCTGCCGTGAGGTATACTGTTGTGTCGTTGCTGACACTATGATTTGAAACAAGTGTAACACGGACAACTTCATTATTAAGTAGATCACGTGATCATAAAAGAAGTCAATAAATAGGAAATAGTTTGATGATAATACGATCAATGTTCACTCTTCTTGTCTATCCTCTATTGCTATACATTCACTCTCTCTACTACTACACGGATTACGAATCTCTTCTGATCATTATACTATTTGGCAATTACTACTTGAACAAATATTACTAGTGCAGATATTATTGAAAGGTGTTACTATTGGTACCGGCGTCTACGAAGTCTCGAATATAACGAGCATTTTTGGAAGTGATAACGACCTTTCGCTTGACATAGCAAAAGTGACAAGCAAAGCCGTCCAATATCACAACAATAATATAGCAGACGATACTATTTTAGTCTTGATGTGTCAACAAATCTAGGAGAATAAGAAGTCCGTGTTTTGCAATCCCTGAACAGATGAAAATAGAACTGGAGGTAGTGGAAATGTCATTCTACGGAAGGATAATGAGAATTGCCTGATTTTAGCCAGTAAGCAACGTGGAAGTCTTAAAGAAAGCGGTTTCACAAAGAACGCATACTCAGATTCTTGGATACATAATGAGGAAGGAGGGCTTGGAGAATTTTCACTCACAGTGTATATCGAGGGTCAGAGAAATAGCGGAAGGCGGCCAGCTCCCTATCTACCTACCTACCTGGCGAAATTGCGTGAATGTACGGCGGAATGAGTGGCACAGAAACATAATAAAGGAAGAAACACTGGTATAAGAGCGTAGGTAGGAAAATTGCGTTAATGAGATTTGCTTTGGTGCTCAAGGAAATGTGCGGATGTTTTAGAAGGGGGGAAAATTTGTAACTGACTCCTTTAGCCTTCTGACATTTTCCTTTCTAGAAACACGAAAAATCGTCAGTAGAAAAGAAAATACTTGAAGTTAACCTACTTGTTCTGGAAACACCATTTATGTGTAGAATTGGTTACATCTCTTGTCTAATTTATCGTTCAATGAGATGCAGGTGCTCGATTGAGATAAGAGAAGAATAAGACGTAGCTGAGTTTTTTCAAAATATTGTTTGTAACACAGTATATATATTCAGTAATCCATGTGTATTACTTTGGTTTGTTTGCAATATCTAGCTTTCCATTAAAAATCGTCAGTGTGTTTGTGTATTTGTTTTAGATGTTCCTTCCGCTTGTGCTGTTAGGCGTCGCGGGGAGACACAGTTGTCTGTTAGGGACAAGGCGAGTGGTCTGGAGTGTCTGCCACTGAGTCGCTCAAGCGGCTGCATGGTCTGCCTCTCGCTCTCTAGCAAGAGTAGTTGAGGGTGTATGCTCGTAGAGTTGGTTGTTTGATAGGCATACAAATGACGTGTCGGAACCACTTGATCCTCTGTCGTTCGATGTGTTTTATAATTGGTATTGCTCCTACCATATCTCTTATTGCCACATTCCTGATTTTGTCTCGCTTGGTCTTGTTCACTCTTTTCCTCAGGCATTTCATCTCGGAAGTGATCAGTTTCTTCTCAAGAGTTTTTGTTAGGGGCCATGTCTGGCACTGGTATGTTAACGTTGGTAGGAAACTGGCGTTGATGAAATTTGCCTTGGTGCTCATGGAAATTCTAGGATGTTTTAGAAGAGGAGCAAGTTGGTAAGTGACTGTATTAGTTTTCTGACATTTTTCTTTTTAGAAACACGAAAAATCGACAGTAGAAAAGAAAATAATCAGAGTTAACTCACTTGC
>OZ010587.1:64085457-64120457 GCA_963932145.1 Acanthosepion lycidas | reverse complement strand
AGTACTAGTGTTGTTCTTGTTATTGCCAATTTTCCTGAATTGCCGTTTGATATTATCATTTACTGATTTTTTTTTTTTTTTTAACCTGGGACTTGAGGTAATGAAATGTTTCTTTTGTTTTTCATAATGGTTATTAACATTCTACGAAAAACCTTATTTTTTTTACCTCTTGTCTATATTAGATTGTGATTTTTTTTAGTATATAAGCGGTGAACATTAGCCTAAGTTTTTGTATATCAGATCGTGAAGTGTTTCCTGGGATTCTCTTAATGTAAATATCAATATTCACTGGTATCATTCCTACAGCTTTTAATCTTATTGGAACTAAAAAAAATTGCTTTTAAATGCCATATACGCGTAATTTGTATTCACAGATCCATATATTTTGAAACATGGTCCAACACGTTTTATCCGATATTTTTATCAGATGGCATAGGTATTTAGATGAGGAAAATAAAGACATTATTATTATTATTATTATTATTATTATTATTATTATTATTATTATTATTATTATTTACTACTTCTGTACGGATTTTCCTTTTCAACTGGAGATATTGCAATATGATTATTTAACCGCTACCCTACGCAGCCAGATGTGTCACAAGGCCGAGTTTAAAGTGGGGTAACCTAAACCCTTAGGCTAGGTCAAAAATTCCCTATAGATTATATAAAAACAAGTCCGTTTCCCGAGTTGAGACTCTAACCTTCGGCAGAGCCTCGTCTGGGGGATCTTGCAATATGGGTGTTCTTCGTACGAGCTCTGCTAGAGATTACCTTAAGCAGAATATTTGCAATACCAAGCAAACTTATTTTTATTTTTCATAGAGAATTCAAACTCTTCTCAAATCTACAACACCATTGTCATTATCTTCGAAGACTTCAGCATCACTGTAATCCACAACAGCGGTTCCCAGCCTTTTTGCGCTACGAACCGGTTTTCGTGCAAGACAATTTTTTCACGGAGTAGTGGGTGTCAATGTTGGTCATTTTTTCTGTGTCACCCAGTATTGGAATTGGAACTCGCCTCTCAGATTCATAAATTCCGAGTCATTATCCATTCCACTATCCGTATATATAAGCTTACAGCACCTAGTATTTCCAGAGGGTTACCCATCCAGATTCGACGTTGCTTAAATTCGGTGATCGTACGGGAACCGGTGTTTCAACGCTATATGGCCGTAAGCCTTGTTTTTTTTTAATATTTGTAAGAGAAAGGTAATTACAAGCGGAGAAATCTTACGAAGCGATATTAGCTTTTTAGTTTTAAGATTAATCTCTTTTCAAGAAAATAAACAAAAACGTCTATAAACAAACTTCCACGAGAATTAAATAAAGTATATAGGTTTTCCTAAAACGAAAAAGAAAAACAAAACAGGATTGCGTTTTAGCTGTTGTATTTTTAAGAATATTTCCAAATCTTCAAGAAATGATGTCCCCTTGTTAGAATTCTTGGGGCATTTCTTGAACGTATACAATTTCTCCATAAGTCTGCGTAATTTGTAGAATTTTCTCAGATATTTTGTTCCATTTCGTATCGTTTTGTGTTTTATTTTCTGTACAAAGTGAACCAATATTCCTCAGCATTCTCTGCAATATATCTCAGTGCTTTAGGTAAATTGAATACGCACAAACATTGTGTGTGTGTGTGTGTATGTGTAAGCGAACCTATATACGAAAAAATTTGGGTTGTTTTATTATTCTCTCTCACTTTCAATGTATGAAGGCATGTGCAATCGAGAACATAAGTTTACGAACAGGTAATTGTGACCATTCACACAAGCACAGTAATAAATACACGCACAAACACACAAACACACACACGCACACACTCACACTAGCGGGTACAAACAGGTTCAACACACAAACATACATATATCGTAAGTCTTGGATTGATTTTCTAAAATTGTATGATCAATAGATATATAAATTACAAATATTCTTATGTTATTGATCCTTATCTGGCATGTTAGCTTCAGTCAATTTCTCACCACTGTAACCTCGCGTTCTTGTTCCGTTGACATAAATATTTTCATGGTAATTGTTCTAATGAACTTTCGACTTTTCGTACGTAGACTTTACGAAATTAAGTGCAGTACTATTAAGTTGGTGCAAAAATAATGCCGTTTTCTCACATGTGAGAAAACGAGATTATTTTTGCACCAACCTAATAGATTGGCCGCAGGGTTTCATCATTTTACACTTAAAGCTAAAACCGTAAGTTCAAAGTTAACATTCTGTTCTTTCTCACTTCTCGGTGTTGAAATCGTTCCGGGTTTGTTTTTTTTTTCAAGTCAGCCTGATAGTCAAAAACTTAAATAGAAAGCTAATCGTTATCTTATGTCTCCTAAATTCCCGTTCTTTTATTGCTCTCTCTCTCCTTAATGTTTTCTTTTTCACATATTCTCTCTCACACAGACACTCTGTGCAGCATAGTGGCTCTATTGCCTTACTTGGAATCAAATTATATATATATATATATATATATATATATATATATATATATATATTTGTCTGATGATCGCAAAAGAATGAAAATCAGGGTCACAAACTTACATCAACCCAACTAAATATCTTAGCACTATCTCTGATATAAGCGCTTTCTAATAAGTACCACGCATATAATATATATATAATACATATGAATAATATATGAATAATATATATATATATATATATATATTGTGCGTGAAATTAATCATCAACATTTATATATATATACATTATTTAAAAATATATTCATTAAGACACATACACACGCATATATATATATATATATATATATATATATATATATATATATGAGCGCGTGTGAACGTTTATTCCTTTGTATAGAGCTGTGTGATATTTGAGAGCCGTGATCGCCCACGTTTTGAAGGGACATGGCACATAGAGGCTGGCTTCACCTATATTTGCAGAAAATAACATGCAGCGGTTGAATTTTTATATCTCTTTTTCGTATAAAAATGCTTGCTTTTATTTCTTTTCGATTTGCATACTTGCTCTGTGTGTTGTTTTCAAGCATCCAGCATTGCTGCAAAATGGCCCACACATATGAACGACGCACAAAGATGGCAGATGGAAAAAGAAAAGAGAAATGCAAAATTAAATTAAATATATGTTATTTTTTTCCTTTTTTTTTTTGTTGTTTTTTTAGAGAAAAATCATTTTGCATTGTGGAGGTTAAATTCCGCATTGCTTTTTTTTCCATATGTGATTCTAAATGTATTTCGCAGTATTATTTTAGGATTACAGGTTGTTATTTAATTTTTTTTTTTCGAATGGATATCTTCATATTTGTTTTGTTTATATCAAACCGTGTACGTTAAATGTCTCATTTTGGGTGTTAGGTAGAAAAGTTATGTTATGATAAATTTGTAACAATATATAAGTATATATCTCCATAAATATATTCAGAAAGGGGAAGAATATATCACCATGATCAGTATGTATATAAATGGGAAAACCATATCGCCATGGTAATGTTTATAGAACTGGGAAGAACATATGGCCGTATTAATCTATACAGAAATCTGAAGGACATATCGGTAAGATAATACGTATAGAAATGTGAATAAAATATCGGATGTCAATATGTATACAAATATGAAGAACATTTCGTCCTCAGTGTAGAAACATGAAGAACATGTCGTAATGTCTCTATAGAAACGTGAAGAACATATTCGTCATGATAATATGTATAGAAACGTGAAGAACATGTCGTCATGTCTGTATAGAAACGTGAAGAACATATCGTCATGATAATATGTATAGAAACGTGAAGAACATGTCGCCATGTCTGTATAGAAACGTGAAGAACATATCGTCATGATAATACGTGTAGAAACGTGAAGAACATGTCCGTATAGAAACGTGAAGAACATATCGTCATGATAAGTGTAGAAACGTGAAGAACATTTCGCCATGTCAATATGTATAGAAACGTGAAGAACATATAGTCATGATAATATATGTAGAGACGTGAAAAACACATAATTATGTTAATATGTACAGAAATGTGAAGGATATATCGCCATAACAGGCATTGAAATGTGATGAACATATCGCTATATACATTTACAGAAATGTAAGGAAATATCTTAGTGATAAATATATAGAGAGATGAGAAGACAGTTTCGTCATGATAAGAGCAATAATGATTTAGATGAATAGCCTGAACAAATACCGGGAATAATGAAAATACTTCAGATCGAATAATTAAAAATACTTTGTAAAAGGTCATAATGTTATATTCCAGAAATATACAAAATATAAAACTATTATCATGATCGAAATCATTACACAAATCAACTAGGCGAACTAGGTAAAAATTTCCCAAAAATATGCATCATAAATCAATATAACTTAGAACCGTTGTTTGTTGCTCTCCTTTGATTCGTTCTTTATTGCTCTCCTCTGAAACGATTTTCGTTTCTCTCTTTTAAATTGTGGTTCCTTGCTCTCCCTTTTGTTCTAGTTTCATTTACTATCGATATCATAACAATATTGTCGAATGCATTGCAAACTTTATGCAAGATTTTTTTTAAAGACAAGCTTACATATTGCCATTAATGCCAACACACACACACAGATATATATATATATATATATATATATATATATATATATATATATATATATATATATATATATTATGAAATGGACAAAATCCAACAGTTACTTAAGACAGTTTTATGTTTATACGGTCTTTTTATAGATACAAATATTTAAGGAAATGATGTGTTTATAATAAACGTATAATAATTATAATTCATATATACTCCGCAGTTAATTATGATACGGAGGGCGCATATATTCTATGAAAATTTCTCGGACTTTTTCAGGCCAGTAAATGTCGTTAATACTGTTTATTATAAACAGAGCAGCCACTTAAATATTTTTAGCTATAAAAAGAACGTATAAACATAAAAAATGTATTAATATATATATATATGTGTGTGTGTGTGTGTATGTATATATATATATATATATATATATATATATATATATTAAAGCGTCTTAAATTGTAATTCTAAAAGGGTCTAAACATAATCTCATCCAAAATTAAGCACCATTAAATAATTACCCTCATAGGTTTCTGGTCAGTGGCGTTATGTAAAATTAGTTACATCCCGCAAGCCAGTCAACTGATTATAAGAACGCTTCAATATCAATTCTGACGAGCAAACATCTTTTTTCTTTTTTTTTTTCTGTTCATTATTCAAAACCAATATTGCACTTATTTCATTGACGTTTTCACAGTAACCTCTTGCAGGTAGCATATTTTTTATATCTTTTACATTATAATATATATAATGGATTTAGTTACATATAATACATTATTTTATATTATATGATATATATATATATATATATATATATATATATATATAGTGTATTTCATATATACTGCAAACTATATTATATATATATATATAGTATATTGAATATAATATATATTATATAATATATCTATATTACATTTAATATATATATAATCACGTATAATAATGCACACTATAATATATTAAATATATTTTATTATATATAATATTCTATATTATATATTGCATTATATACATATATACGTACATATATATATGCATATATACGTACATATATATATACATATATACATATATATATATATATACACACACACACACATATATATATATATATGCATAAATTAATATTTATTCTTTCATTATCATTTTATTATTTGTTTATTATTAAAATCTAAAATTCAACCAATATTATATTCGTTGCATTTTGGAATTTTTAAAAGTACATTGTCTCTTTTTTGTTAAGTGTTTTACTTCATCTTATTACTTTTGATTTTTGGGTGACAATATTTCATTAATACTACTACTACTAATAATAATAATAATTTCCCTTTTTCGTATCTTTTCTTTACTTTTCAATATACTTTGGTTCCATGTGTATCAATATTTTGAAATTTTTTATCTAAAAAGTTAAAATATAGTAAGAAATACTCTTACTAGTTAAAACAACTTGTAAATATGTTAATAATATTTTTGGATTGGTATGTCTAAGCGAATCTTTCCAAATTTATGAAAATGGGACAGACGTTGACGTCAAGTCGATTGGGATGGTATTCCTCGTCCCGTTGAATGTTTTCTTCATCTATAGTTGGATGTTGTGCCTAACGTGTAGTGCCTAATTGTGTAGTGATCTATACTGTTATGATAAAAATAAATGCCAATAAACTTTTGAATATTATAATAATAATAATGATATCGAAATTTATAAATTTAATTCTTCCAGAATTTTTTTTTCTTATTAATAACACTTTTCTTTTAATTAATAATAAATTTCTTTGAAATGGAGGAAGATTTTAAATAATAAATAAATAAGGATTACGTACGATTAAAATTTGAATTCTATCTGATAGAATAGGTTAAAGCAACGTCCCCGAAAGACGAGTTTCTGGAAATTGCTTGTGTTTCAGTCTCGGTCTTTATTTCCGTGTTTGTGCTCTTGGCTCATGCGGGCGAAAAGAGGATCGAACTCGGAATGTTATGATGAACAGCGGACGTCATTGAAGCAAACTATTAATATAAAATATTATTAAATACTTAAAACTATTCCACTTATTTATTTTCATATATCTTTCCACTCTTATCTATTTTAGGGGGCGCTTTACTGAAAAGCCAAAAGAAAAGCCGGAATTTGGTTTACATTGATAAACACTTCCAAATAGCGCATCTTGTTTTCCGGTCGTCTCTAAATCCCTGCTCACGCAATATAATTACCAGGTAAGTGGAATCCTTTTCCTGCAGTTTATAACTATTTTTTATTGTCGACGAGAAAAGGAAGGAAAAAATATTAAGGCAGTTGGTGTCACGTATATTAATTATTATTTATATATACTACGCGGTTAATTATGATTATTACCATAAGATTTGGTCTACGAAATTATGGAAGAAAATTATTTCGTATATAATACGGAGTGTTTTATTGTTTTTTATTCGAATATTTAATAGATACATTTAATTTGAATCTAACATTTGTTAACAAATATATTCGGTTCTTTTCTGGTAGAAAGAAGAACTTATACCGTTTCCATTATGTTTTTTTGTTTTTTTTTAAATATTTCAAACAAATGCATTGCCATTTTCACATAAAAATGCAATACGATCGTGAGTAAGATAAACTTCTAAAAAACATAAATAAATACACGCACCGTATGGCAGTGATGATGTCACCATTTTCAAGGACAAAATAACTGTGTGGACAATGACGATATCTCAGGTAATGCTGAACATTTACTCAGCTGACATTATAGAAGAAACTTCCATGTTATTCAATTGGGTCAACACTGAAAAACACTGAAAATATGATAGATATATATGAGAATTATTTAAACATATCCTGTTAAATATAACAGACAATGAGTGTCTATTATGTCTGATCATGAGCCGTTCTAATTTTCGAATATTCTCTTTAATGTCTCGTGAAAAGAAGGACAAAAATTGTCCAACATTTGGATATTTTTTTATTAAGTTGGTCCTAAGATTTCGGCACACATAAGCTATCCTCAGAATCGTTATACAGACATGAAACAAAGATATCCACCGTCAAAGATGATATTTTTTTTTTATTTTGACATAGAAGATTGCTATGCGACAATAACGGTTGCCGGATAGCAGACGCAGATCCTAAGTTCAAGACGCGGTTCTGTGAGGTCATACCACGCGATAGATAGAAGTATTACAACAGAACCAATATATAGATTCAGTGTAATGTGGTGCGACTAGTTTGAAATGTTATTTTGTTGAGTGTGCATTTCTCGATGGCCTCCAATATCTGAACGTCCATTTTACTGTGTGTATGTGTGAGTATTATTGTGTTAACAATTGATAACTCTCTATAATTATGTTCAGGATTATGTTCTTCTAAGAAATGTTGCTTATTAGAACTCAGATCAGAATATATCAGAATATATATGAAAAAAAAAATGCTTTTTTTTTTTTTTCTATCGAGTGTTTTCAAAAGTTTTTGTTAAATACGTACGTTTTTTTTGTTTTTTTTGACAGTGTTGTAACCTACTTTCGGCAATATGACATTAAATATGGCGACGCACGTGGTCGGATAAACGTTGATATTAAGTTAATGATAGTTAATTAATATCGTCGTGTTGATGTAAGTCATCAAATACCGGAGGTTAATAATATCATGTCGCGTCTGTTTCACCCAGATACAGAGTGCTATATCAAATGTGGAATACATATCGTAAATACATCATCGTATATATCGTAAAGTATTCAAATTTGAACGGTAAAGTATATTTCTAATCACATCCACGTATCGCATAACCCATTATGATCATTGAGATAGCTCATGTGGTGAAGTCGTAGCATTAGTCCGTGTATCTAGGGGAAAATAGCGAAGAGCTCATCCGAACAATTACCATGAAAGTATTGTTTAGTAAAGACATAGAGAGACAACCTTACGGCCGTAGGAAAGTAAATGAATCCGAGCTGCAAGATCAGGACCAACAAGCAAGTAATGAAACCCGTAATCTACGCCATATACATCGACGATATATTCATATCTACACAATTCCACGATAAAGTCAATACACTAAAACAAAACCAAAAAGAAACTTCCGAACTTGCCTTCGATCTTCCTAGGAAGCCCCCTTTTATTTATAATTTACTAGCAGTAGCGCCCGGCGTTGCCCGGGGATGTAACAGTAAGAGATAGATAAAGTATCGACCATCATAAAGACTGAAAAATAAAATTGACAAAGATTATTGTTTAAGGCTGATGGACACGTATGTCTTATTTAGTTAATTTTTTTGGTTTTGCTTTGGTTTTTTTTGAGGTTTTTTTTACGAATTGATCAAATCCAAACTCAAACAAAAACATTGTTTTCAATCGTTATGAGTCTACCGATTGAATAGAATTTTATTATAAACAATTGTCTTGTAAATGGAATTTTTAAAGCATTCTGAATGTAAAAATAAAGAAAAAAGTTTGCAAGACAATAAGAAACACTACCTGCCAAAAAAAAAGTGAAGTTTTTTTTTTTTAAATCGGTTGAAAAATGTAGGAAATCCGATCCCATATATAAACGAACACACACACACACACACACACACACACACACAAATAAACAACCTGGGTTTTATAATAAGTATAACTCGATATGAGATGTCCCCATTTAATTCTCGCGATGCCTCTTAATCATGTTTTCAAGTTGATTTCGTGCAAAAACAATTGTGTTTTTTCCAATTTTTGGCGCTGTCAGGACCACCGCAAGGTAATTTTACGTAGTCCTGTAAAGTTTTGTTGAAATCGGTTGAAAAATGTAGGAAATCCGATCCAATATATAAACGTACAGATACACACACAACCTGGGTTTTATAATAAGTATGATTCCTTGCACCTTTTTCATTTCCTATACTCGAATTCACTTTCAGAATTCAAATGT
The DNA here is from genome assembly GCA_963932145.1 of Acanthosepion lycidas. Lineage (NCBI taxonomy): Eukaryota > Metazoa > Mollusca > Cephalopoda > Sepiida > Sepiidae > Acanthosepion > Acanthosepion lycidas. Next base: position 64,110,997 of record OZ010587.1, on the reverse strand, counting down.
TGGTTACGGAATAATCTTGTTTCTTCTTTTGAACCAAGTTAGCATAAAATTCCCAAGTACTGTTTCTCACAAAAGGTAAATAGAGAAAGTCGGGTAATCTCTGATGAATGGAGCTGGAAAAAGCCGGTCGGTTTGAGCAATAGACCCGGTGCCTTGGAAATCTGATTAAGGTCAGCATAGACTGCGTACCCTTTTGTTTCCTTTTAGGTTTTCATCGTGTTTCATCCCATCTCCAGGGTAACCAGCGAGACAGAAATGCATTAATGTTCACAGGTCAGGTGAAATGGTGACAATGTGGCGAAAGCTGCTCGTTCACTTATTTTCAACGCCGATTCGAACCAGAAGTGAGGGTGAAACATGCCTCCTTTCTCTTTATTTCTTTCTTTCTTCATTTCTTTCTTCTTTCTCTTTTTCTATCATCAGATTTTTTTATTCATTTATTTTTTCTTTCTTTTCTTTTTCTTTTTTTTTCTTTCTTTCTTTTATTTCTTTCTTTTATTCTTTCTTTGTCTTATTCTTTCTTTCTTTCTTTTCTTTCTTTCTTTCTTTTATTTCTTTTTTCTTTCATTTCTTCCTTTATTTGTTTCTTTTATTTCTTTTATTTATTTATTTTGTCTTTTCTTTCTTTTATTTTTTCTTTCTTTTCTTTCTTTCTTTTTCTTTCTTTCTTTTCTTTCTTTTTCTTTCTTTCTTTTCTTTCTTTCTTTTTCTTCTTTTCTTTTATTTCTGTTCTTTCTTTCTCACTTTATTCTGTTCTCTTTCTTTATTTTAATTCACTTTCAATGTTTCTCTTTACTTTTCTTTCTTTATTGCATGCGTTATTTATCGGCACCGTGCTTTCTTTATTTTTTCTTTCTTTCTCTTTCTCCAATGTTCTCTTTTATTTTCTTTATTTATCGCATAAATTATTTCTCTCGCGAATGCCTTTGTTTGTCTCCATCTACCATTCTTTTTCTCTATTTATTTCATTTGATTCTTTCTTTGTTTTTAATTCCATTTATTTATCTTCGCTAATTCGTCTTTCTTTCTCCCTTGCTTTTTTCTTTCCTAAGCTTTGCTTTCCTTCTTTCTTTCTTTCTTTCTTTCTTTCTTTCTTTCTTTCTTTCTCATTCACTTCTTTTCTTGTCTCTCCTTTCCTTACTTACTTTTTTCTCTTTACTTTTACTACGTTCTTCGCACAACTTCCTTCTTTCTTTCTTTCTTTCTTTCTTTCTTTCTTTCTTTCTTTCTTTCTTTCTTTCTTTCTTTCTCCGTATTTTCTTTCTTTCTCCGTATTTTCTTTCTTTCTTTCTTTCTTTCTTTCTCCGTATTTTCTTTCTTTCTCCGTATTTTCTTTCTTTCTTTCTTTCTGTCCTTCTCCGTATTTTCTTTCTTTCTTTCTTTCTTTCTTTCTTTCTTTCTTTCTTTCTTTCTCCGTATTTTCTTTCTTTCTCCGTATTTTCTTTCTTTCTCCGTATTTTCTTTCTTTCTTTCTTTCTTTCTTTCTTTCTTTCTTTCTCCGTATTTTCTTTCTTTCTCCGTATTTTCTTTCTTTCTTTCTTTCTGTCCTTCTCCGTATTTTCTTTCTTTCTTTCTTTCTTTCTTTCTTTCTCCGTATTTTCTTTCTTTCTCCGTATTTTCTTTCTTTCTTTCTTTCTTTCTTTCTTTCTCCGTATTTTCTTTCTTTCTTTCTTTCTGTCCTTCTCCGTATTTTCTTTCTTTCTTTCTTTCTTTCTTTCTTTCTCCGTATTTTCTTTCTTTCTTTCTGTCCTTCTCCGTATTTTCTTTCTTTCTCCGTATTTTCTTTCTTTCTTTCTGTCCTTCTCCGTATTTTCTTTCTTTCTTTCTTTCTTTCTTTCTTTCTTTCTTTCTCCGTATTTTCTTTCTTTCTTTCTGTCCTTCTCCGTATTTTCTTTCTTTCTTTCTGTCCTTCTCCGTATTTTCTTTCTTTCTCCATATTTTCTTTCTTTCTTTCTTTCTTTCTTATTTTTTTCCCTTTTTACTTTTCTCCATTTCATTATTATTTCTTCCCTTCATTATTCTTCGTTTTAAATTCTTTTCTTTTTTTTTTCTCTCCTTCTTTCACGTTTATCGCGTTTCTCCAACTTCTTTATACGCTTTCCTTTTCCTCTTTTATTTCTATCCCCCTCGCTGTTCATTATTCCCACATCCATATTATTCTCGCTCTTATTCTTCCATCTTCATCTATTCCCGAATGTTACCGTTTTTGTCACTCACTTTTCCAATTTTCATTTTCATACCATGTTATTGTTTTTTTTTTCTTCTTCTTCTTCTTCTTCTTCGAAGCTACATTGGAATAACGAACGCTGCCTTCCATAAGCTAAGCAAAGTATTATGAAACAGTAAAATATATAGAAAGTGCTTTACAGAAGACGGAAAGTGCGACACTGAAATCCGAAGCTACATTGGAATAACGAAAGATGCCTTCCAAATGCTAAGCAAAGTATTATGAAACAGTAAAATATATAGAAAGTGCTTTACAGAAGACGGAAAGTGCGACACTGAAATCCGAAGCTACATTGGAATAACGAAAGATGCCTTCCAAATGCTAAGCAAAGTATTATGAAACAGTAAAATATATAGAAAGTGCTTTACAGGAGACGGAAAGTGCGACACTGAAATCCGAAGCTACATTGGAATAACGAAAGATGCCTTCCATAAGCTAAGCAAAGTATTATGAAACAGTAAAATATATAGAAAGTGCTTTACAGAAGACGGAAAGTGCGACACTGAAATCCGAAGCTACATTGGAATAACGAACGCTGCCTTCCAAATGCTAAGCAAAGTATTATGAAACAGTAAAATATATAGAAAGTGCTTTACAGAAGACGGAAAGTGCGACACTGAAATCCGAAGCTACATTGGAATAACGAAAGATGCCTTCCATAAGCTAAGCAAAGTATTATGAAACAGTAAAATATATAGGAAGTGCTTTACAGAAGACGGAAAGTGCGACACTGAAATCCGAAGCTACATTGGAATAACGAAAGATGCCTTCCAAATGCTAAGCAAAGTATTATGAAACAGTAAAATATATAGAAAGTGCTTTACAGAAGACGGAAAGTGCGACACTGAAATCCGAAGCTACATTGGAATAACGAAAGATGCCTTCCAAATGCTAAGCAAAGTATTATGAAACAGTAAAATATATAGAAAGTGCTTTACAGAAGACGGAAAGTGCGACACTGAAATCCGAAGCTACATTGGAATAACGAAAGATGCCTTCCATAAGCTAAGCAAAGTATTATGAAACAGTAAAATATATAGAAAGTGCTTTACAGAAGACGGAAAGTGCGACACTGAAATCCGAAGCTACATTGGAATAACGAAAGATGCCTTCCATAAGCTAAGCAAAGTATTATGAAACAGTAAAATATATAGGAAGTGCTTTACAGAAGACGGAAAGTGCGACACTGAAATCCGAAGCTACATTGGAATAACGAAAGATGCCTTCCAAATGCTAAGCAAAGTATTATGAAACAGTAAAATATATAGAAAGTGCTTTACAGAAGACGGAAAGTGCGACACTGAAATCCGAAGCTACATTGGAATAACGAAAGATGCCTTCCATAAGCTAAGCAAAGTATTATGAAACAGTAAAATATATAGAAAGTGCTTTACAGAAGACGGAAAGTGCGACACTGAAATCCGAAGCTACATTGGAATAACGAAAGATGCCTTCCATAAGCTAAGCAAAGTATTATGAAACAGTAAAATATATAGAAAGTGCTTTACAGAAGACGGAAAGTGCGACACTGAAATCCGAAGCTACATTGGAATAACGAACGCTGCCTTCCAAATGCTAAGCAAAGTATTATGAAACAGTAAAATATATAGAAAGTGCTTTACAGAAGACGGAAAGTGCGACACTGAAATCCGAAGCTTCATTGGAATAACGAAAGATGCCTTCCAAATGCTAAGCAAAGTATTATGAAACAGTAAAATATATAGGAAGTGCTTTACAGAAGACGGAAAGTGCGACACTGAAATCCGAAGCTACATTGGAATAACGAAAGATGCCTTCCATAAGCTAAGCAAAGTATTAAGGAATAGGAAAATTTTGATAGAAACAAATAAAAAAAATACGGAGGTGTTGTGTAATATCGGCCTTCCTATATGTGTTATGGTCCAAGGTTAGGGCCATGGAAGAACAACACGAAACACAACAAAATAACAAAAAATATATTACACAAGAAATAACACAAGAAGTGAAAAGGTTAGTAAGACTGTCCGACTGGTTTGGCGTGACTGCTATCAGCTCGACTCGATTCAATAACGTCCCAATACCAATTCCGTTCGTCTCTCTTGAGAGGCTTAGTGTGTATAGCATTCGGAAGAGTTCATTCTGTCGCTCTAGGTAGGCATCATGACAATAAGAAAGCTTATTTGAATAATGAACAATCCCATCACAAATGAAGGAAAGATTTGAGGCAACAGAATGTGGTTCTCCGGAAGGATGCTGAGAATACCAATTAAATTGGAAACAAAAATGACACCTATAATTAGAATATGAAAGAAACATTTGAACTTTCTAGGCCACATGGTGAGGAAGGAGCGCTTAGAAAATTTGACACCCACAGGTCATGTGGAAGGAAAGGTAAAGAGAGGAAACAGCGAATAATTAACAAAATTTTGGAAATGGTTGGCAGAACAAAGATTTGGGGAGACAGCAAAAAGATAAACTTTTCTAAGAGCTACAAAAGAGGGGAAGTTGTGGAGAGCCGCATCATCAATAGAGAGGGTACTGTTATGGGACCTTACCCATAATAATATAATGGACTATTCCATACGTAATAAATACTGCGTCTAAAGAGGAAGCAGGGAGTTCCGTCTGAAGTCTAGAGTTCCGTCTGAAGTCTAGAGTTTCGTCTGAAGTCTAGAATTCAGTCTCAAGTCTGGAGTGAAGTCCGTCAGGAGTCTGTCAGTCAGTCAGAGCGAGTCAGTCAGTCGAGTCAGAAGCAGTCCGAAACAGAGTCACGTTGAGACAGTTACTACTAAACCTGATTTTTCGTATTAACCCTTTCTACTTCTCTGTATATATTCCTGTTTGTAATATATCTGTGTTATTCCATATCCGCCTTCGAGTTCTTTATTGGTTCTATCCTGGACTATCACCGTGGTACAAGGAACCGGACCATAACACGTACATATGCGATTTCATCCTACTGATAATATATTTTCTTTATCTCCTGTCTTTGTATAATTCTTTATTTCATCATTTTTATCACGTCCTTCTCTTCCCCCTCTTTCTTATTCCTACTTCTTCCCAACCTTCTCTCATTAGGCTCTTACCCACTCTTTTATAAACTCTTCTATTTTCCTGTCTATTTGTCCTCTTCTCACTTTTCTCATTCATTTTATTCGTGTATTTCCTTCTATCTTCTTTTTTTCCACCCAAATTTTAGGGTTCTGGTGTCTATTTGTCGTGCGTTTTTCTCATTAGTTTTGTTCAGTCCTTTTAAGCCGCTGTCTATATTTTTCTTTTTTTGTGTTATTTTTTTGGGGGGTCATTTTTACTTCATTATGCTTCGGAATTCATTTCCATTCACTTTCTCGCCTACCGCCACTGCTTTCTTTTATATTTATTCTCTCGATGCCGACAAATTATTTCTTCCTATATATATATATATATATATATATATATATATATATATATATATATATATATTAGGCAACAATCCTCCTTTCATGCACATTTCATCAAGTACGACAGACAAGGTTGTTTTATTTAGGTTTTTTATACAATTTCTCATGCAATCTAATATTTTTTCTTTTCAGATGATAAATTATATAAAAACTGTCCGAATGTTCTTTCTATTTCAGCGTTTTCGGCTATACATTTAGCCATTTTCAAGGATTAAATACTTTAACTGTTAAATAAGATATAGTTTGTTGCATATCTGTATTTTTATAATGTTTTCATTCTTCAAAACACAGTCAAGATATCGTGTCCATGTTCACAGTTAATATTGTGAAGTGTTGTTTTTTTGTTTTTACTAATAAGGCTTCCATTATTTTTAGCTTTTTTTGGCATGTAGATGATGCTATTATATTAGTGTTGTCAACAAGTATGTCTCGAATAATGTCCGGTAGGTCTCCATGAATATTTAAATGAGATCTATCTAATTGAGCTATGGTTAGAAAGGTGTAAAGTGAGTCTGCATGTCAAACATATATATATGTAGGAAAAAATATATAGACAGGCGCACACACACACTAGCATATATATATATATATATATATATATATATATATATATATATATATATATATATATATATTCACATAGATAGATATTTGTGGAAGTAAATATTCGTACACATACAGTTTTTTAATTTATTGTATTTCCAACTAATGAATAAACATACGTTTCATATGATTAACTGCAAACAGATCCATAAGAACTAAATATGCAGAGAAAACAGTAAAAAAGATATAATAGAAATAAATCCCATTTATCCATTCTAATGTGTGAAAAATATTCATACATTACAAAAATTTAATATATAATCTTCAGAACTTTGTAGAATAGCCATTATTCATTTCTACAACAACCAACCTCTTCTTGTATTTCTTAAATTAATGATTTGCAAATTTTATTTGGTATTTTGTTCCATTCTTCTTCGCATATAGTCTTCACATCCGGGATCTTTGTTGGAGCTCTCGATTGGATTTGAATTTTCAAATAACGCCACAGATTCTGGATAAGGTTTAAATCTAGGGATTGACTTTGCAATTTTAGGATATTTACATTATTTTCAGCAAGCCATTTCTTCGGAGATTTTGCAGTGTGCTTAGGATTATTATCTTGTTGCAATATCTTATCAGGAGAAATTTTAACATTTTCAGCCGAAATCATTACATTTGCTTCCAAAATATTTTGATATGCTGCGGCATTCATTCTACCATCTATTACTGATATGTTGCCAGCACCTTTTGCAGAAACAATGATGCTGCCACCACCATATTTCACTGTTGGAACTATGTTCTTTTATTTGAAGTCATCACTATCTTTCGTCTATACATGATTTCAAGAATTACGTGTAAACAACTCAATTTTGATTTCGTCTCTCCATAAGTTTTTTTTTTTCACTATGTTTATTCCTTATTCTTGTTAACTAACGAATTTCAACCTAACATCTCTGTCTTTTCAATAGCAGTAGAATTTTTCGAGGGGAACGTGACATTTAGACAGTTCTTATGAATTTCATTGCTTATTGCCCATTTAGTGACACATATCCCTGATAAAAAGCAGATCATGTTGCACCGCTTGATGAGTAATCATTGGATTGTGTTTAATTTGACGTATTAATTTCCACGAAGATCTTGAAGAAATCTTCTGTGAAGCAACGTTGCGTCGATTCCCTTGGCCTCTTTGGCAAGCACTGAACCTTCCCGCCTCTAGTGCAATAAGGGTCACAGTCTCTGACATCTGTACCCCAGGGGCGGGAATCTCGCAATAATATTTTTCACTTTTGCGCCACTGTTTTTTTCCAAATGAGTCGCACTCTCCCCGAAGACAGAGAGACGCAACTAAGTGATGATAAAACCAACACGGCATGTTCCAGTGAAGTGTGTATATATATATATATATATATATATATATATATATATATATATATATATATATATATATATTTGTGTATTTAGGCAGCAATCCTTTCTTTATGAATGTTTCATTAAAAACGACAGACAAGGTACTACGGCTAAGCTTTTTATTGAATTTTTCTTGTGTTCTGACAAGAGCTTTCTTTTCTGGAAAAAGGGTGTGTAAGAACTGTCCAAATGTTTTATATTTCCGAGCGCTTTCGGCTATACCTTTAGCCAATATAACCACATGCTTATCCAGACGTCTTACGTTGCACCTAACTGTTCACAGTTCCATTAGAACCCATTTAAACACACACACAAATTTACCAGACAGCATTAGAAACATATTATTAGAAAACACAAATATATTAACTGCAACCTCCTGCAAAAATGACTAAAAATAATGGAAGCTTTAATAATAAAAAAGAAAAAGCCAACTCTTAACGATATTAACTACGAACAAAGCCACAATGTGCTAATAGTATTCGGAAATTAAAAACATCCCAACCACACACTAAGGCATACACAGAATGCACACACTCAAATAAGCTGAAAAATCGAATCATCCTTGATAATGGCTAACGGTATAGCCGAAAGCGCTCGGAAATATAAAACATTTGGACAGTTCTTACACACCCTTTGTCCAGAAAAGAAAGCTCTTGTCAGAACACAAGAAAAATTAAATAAGATTCTTAACCGTAGTACCTTGTCTGTCGTTTTTAATGAAACATGCATATATATATATATATATATATATATATATATATATATATATATATATATATATATATATATATATATATATATATAATATATAATATATTTATAATATATATAATATAATATATAATATATATTTATAATATATATAATATAATATATAATATATATTTATAATATATATAATATAATATATATATATAATATATATATATATATTATATAAATAAAATATATATATATATATATATAATATATATATTATATATATATTATATAAATAATATATATATATAATATATATATATATATATATAATATATATATATAATTAAAGTATGTAAAACAATATATGCAGTGTCTATAGTATGTAATATACTTGTGACATCTATATGTAATGTCGTATACGTTATGTAAAGTAATATATCTAATGGATATCCTAAATACATTAATAATATGCTATGATTGTTTTTTTATGACTTATCAACCTGTACTACGTTATTTAATGTCAGAAAATATGTTTACATAGTAAGACGTTTTTTTAGAGATAATAATGATTTACTAACACATTAATATTAATTAACCCATGCACGGGTGGAGAAGAGGTGGATTCATGCCTTTTCCAATGGTATTTGCGCGTAAAAGAATATAACGAACTTTACTGGAATTGGAACTTGGCACTCCGACTTCGAATCCCGAGTCGTTATCCATTATCACCTCCACACACTAAAGCTTATATTATCTGGTATTTCCAACTGGTCACCCATTTAGGTACTGATGTTGCTTTACTTCAATGATTGTACGAGAACCGGTATTTCAATGTGATGTAGCCCGTAACAAATATACATATGTAACGTGAATATGTAATGTGAATATATCATGTGTGTATGTATGTATGTATGTATGTATGTATGTATGTTATGCAATTTACACCATTTGTGTAAGAGTGAAATAATTTAAGTTAATTAAATTCTTTCATTCTCAAACAAAATATCTCTGAAACATCACATGCACAACTTGAATGAAAATGTTTATGAGAAGTTTAAATCCACACAAACGCAAATACATTATCTACTGAATCAGGCGTAGAACCTAGAATTATAGTACACACATATGATTTATACACACATATGATTTGTACACACACATGATTTATACACACAAACGTTGCTTTACCAGAAAGATACGCACGAAGACTGCTTCACCAATAAAAATATTTTATAATTACCAGAATATTTTTTCTCCATCATATATCCTTTTCAGATGAAGCTTAAATAAAAGTGAAATATGTTAAATTTATTAAAGTTTCCTCTTTGTTCCTTTTCCTATCATACATATATTCTAGACTCTCCCGTCGAACTCGACGTATGAGGGTCAAGCAAATCAGTTCCTAGGAACCGACAGCCCGACACCAGCACATGAGATTTGATTATAGTGGTGAAGATTTTGTGCAGATCCATCCACACTTTTTAAAGGGCCTGGTGCACTACGTGCTACAAGCTCCCCAAACGAACCTCCGCATGTTTTGAATTCAGTGTTGCCCTTCTTCTAGATCAGTTGCCATCCAAGGCTACACAACACAGTCTAGCCTGATATTTACCCATAGCTGCTAGGAAAATAAGTGGATTCAGATCATTCGCAAGGGTATTATTAGCACGTAAGTGAATATATATATATATATATATATATATATATATATATATATATATATATATATATATATATATATATATATAATATTTATACTTAGTACTCATTGAAAGGTGCTCAATAACAGTGATAGAAGTAACATATTCAGTTGTATGGATATAAGTTTGTGATCTTAGTTTTCACGCGTCTGCGATCATCAGAAAAACTGGTTTATTTTTTAAAAAATGAATCTGTTTAAGCTTGTTTGTGTTTGATTATTTTTGGTGTTGGGAGGGGGAAATTCTCCTCTGTGTCCGTTTCGGGATGACACGCTCACACACACAAAGACATATGTACAAGCAAGCGTACGCATTTTAGTTCACACAAACACATCCATATAAACAATCCGAGATTAGGCACAGATACACATCCATGCGTTCGAGCATACATGCATACGCAACTGTAATTCTATTTCAGAGTGAAACTGCTAATTCTAGCGTATTGTTTTATACAAATGTAAACCAACGCCATTCAGTTTTCATTTTACCAAAGCGATTTGCGTTTATAAATTCTTACACACACACACACACACATATATATATATATATATATATATATATATATATATATATATATATATATATTAGGTTGGTGAAAAAATAATGTTTTTTTTTACGTTAAAAAATACGTCAAAAAACGACATTATTTTTGCACCAAGCTAATATATATATATATATATATATATATATAATGTTATAGTCCGGTTCCTTGTACCACGGTGATGGTACAAGGTAAAACCAATAAAGAACTCGAACACGGATATGGAATAATACAGATACATTACAAATAGGAATATATACAGAGAGGTAGAAAGTTTTAGTACAAACAATCAGGTTTAGTAGTAATTGTCTGAAACGCGACTCTGTTTCGGACTGCCTCTGACTCGACTGACTGACTCGCTGGCTCTGACTGACTGACTGACGGACTTCTTACGGATCTCACTCCAGACTTCAGACTGAACGGTATTTAGTCACCGATACCCACGAGGGCATAATATGGCACAAGGCCGGTTTAACGTGGGATCTCCGAGCCCGTGGGATCTCCGAGCCCGTGGGATCTACGAGCCCGTGGGCTCGGCCAAAAATATGCCCTTTGAACCGGTATACACGGATTCAAGGTCGGTTTACCCCCGCGAAAGTTACTCCACCCTTCGGCGGAGCCTCGTTCAGGTTCCTCCCCGCACGAAGACAGAGAGTTCAACCGATCAGCCAGTCTGCCGGTCGCCCGACTTCGGACTGAACGGTATTTAGTCACCCTCCCACGAGGGCATCATGTGGCACAAGGCCGGTTTAACGTGGGATCTCCGAGCCCGTAGGCTCGGCCAAAAATATGCCCTTTGAACCCGTATAAACGGGTTCCATGTCGGTTTACCTCCCCGAAAGACAGTCCGCCCTTCGGCGTAGCCCCGTTCGGGTTCCACCCCACCCGTAGGCAGAGAGTTCAACCGATCAACGGATCAGCCGGTCGCCGGACTTCGGACTGAACGGTATTTAGTCACCCCCCACCCCCGAGGGCATCATGTGGCACAAGGCCGGTTTAACGTGGGCTCGGCCAAAAATATGTCCTTTGAACCCGTATAAAAGAGTTCAGGGTCGGTCTACTACCCCGAAAGAGACTCCGCCCTTCGGCGTAGCCTCTTTCGGGTTCCTCCCAGCCCGTAGGGGGGGGGAGAGTCCAACCGATCACCCGGCGGTCGCCCGACTTCAGACTGAATTCTCTGCTTCCTCTTTAGCTGCAGTATTTATTACGTATGGAATAGTCCATTATGTTATTATGGGTAATGTTCCATAATAATATATATATATATGTGTATATATATATATATATATGTGTGTGTGTGTGTGTCTTTGTTAATTATGTAAATTGGGGACAAGTATTAAATTTAATTTTTTTGGTGGAGATTTTAAACATTTAAATTACTATCAAACGTTAAAATCTGTGTTTATCTAAATTGCTGAATGTATAACACTCCTCTTCTTCCTTCAAATAACCCTACGTATATCTCTTATCTCTTATCTCTTATCCTTTTACTTCCCCCTTTTTTCCCGTGTTTTCCCTTTTTTCGTTTTTCCCATATCATTTATGTTGATTTGTGTGATCTTTACCCCCTCTTCCTCAATATTAATTATTGTAAATAAAAATAAATTTTAAAATTCTCCCTCCCTCTCTAAACTCGAGCTTGTCTCTCACACTATTCCTCACCACCATCTATGTCAAATGATATAAGCTTAATACCGTCCATCAAAAGTGTAAATTTTAAATTCATCTTACCTTTCACCTTTCAAAGTGAAGTCTGAAGATCCATAGAAAAATAAAATGCTCTGGAGATATAAATTATAACAAATGGAGCCTTAAACTGGTCTGTTTTTCTTTAAATTAAAATAATAATAATAATAATAATAATAATAATAATAATAATAATAATAATAATAATAATAATAATAATAATAATACACACACACAAAATATATATATATATATATATATATATATATATATATATATGTATGTATGTATGTATAGTCATGTAACCACTCCTGTGAAGTACATGCCCAGATATTCGAAGCACCTGCTGCTTTAGCTTCATAGCAAGGAGATTTACAAGTAGAAATATCTAGCTCCACACCAATCGCTTTTGGGTGCTAGTGCCTTTAACATTGATAATCTTCCACTTTGGGCCAAGGTCTAACGCATCCCAGTTGAGCTTTTGTAGCGTATTCTCAATACTTGTGAATCTGATAGGGTATAGAACCCGACTGGTCGTGATAGATTTGCTCGGCTGCACTTGTTATGTACTGTGCAAACACTCCTGATTCAAAACGCGAGTAGGCGGCATCGGTATATGACCCAGGATTATGTACCATAGGACGGGTGAGCAGCACGATAGCTTTGTAGGTTTTCTTTTTCTTTGGGAGATTTATATGGCCCTAGAAACTTGCACATGTATGAATAACCGAAGGAAATCGTTGTCAGTGACAAAACAGATTGATATGAATACTTAAACGCATTGATCTTGCTGATGAATAATTAAGACTCTTCTCCGGGCAAGAAATCGTCGAAGTTTCTATAGAAATTAATTGAAGCATTCATACATTCTGTAACACTCCAGTGAATCAGATGAATCGTCATAAATTAGAGGTTTCATAACTCAAACAGATTATCAAAACATACGCAGGTACATATGATCATAAATAGATGCACCTAGCTAAGTAAATAGCTGTATTGATATGACAGAATTAAAATAGATAAATAGAGCTAACCATATTCTTTGTTTAATTTTCCTCCAGAAATGTCTCTCGCCCTCTTTATATATATATATATATATATATATATATATATATATATATATATATATATATATATATATATATATATATATATAAGTGTATATATATAAATATCTATCTATCTATATATATATATATATATATATATATATATATAAATAAATATAAATATATATATAAGTATATATATAAATATCTATCTATCTATCTATCTATCTATCTATCTATATATATATATATATATATATATATATATATATATATATACACTCGACTATCCCGTCGAATCCGGCGTATGAAGGTCACGCAGGAACCGACAGACCGTCAATAGCACATGAGATTTGATTATAGTGGTATAGGTTTTGTGTAGAATCGTCCACACTTTCATATATATATATATATATATATATATATATATATATATGTATGTATATATATGTATGTATATATATGTATATATATATGTATATATATATGTATATATATATGTATGTATATATATGTATATATATATATATATATATATGTATATATATATATATATATATATATATGTATATATATTATCATTTTATTATTTTTAACGTTATTTTACTGTATATTCATATTTGAGTAGGCGCTTATTATTAAACGGCATATATTTTTTGACCTACCGCCTTGAATAGTCCATAAATCGTATTAAACATTCAAGCTTGTAGACGAGAATAAAGATTAAAATGTTTAATGAATAATACTTAGAGAATAACGTTTAATGTAATAATCTTTTCGATTTATATATTATTTGAATATATATAAAAGCCTTAAATAGTAAAAAAGAAAGCATCGTAATGCAAAAATATCATCTAAGGTATCTCTCTCTCTCTCTCTCTATATATATATATATATATATATATATATATATATATATATACACCTAGTGAGCCAGACAAACCTACCTAGGTTTCACCTAAACGGATCGTCAGGGCAAGTACCTAGGTAGGTTTGTCTGGCTCACTAGATGGATCTAGGTCTGCTGTACGGTTGTATTGAGCTCTTTTGTTAGTTAGTTGTTTACTGGTATCGTTTTTTTTTCTTTGGGCTTCAGACCTGCATCTGTGCGATTTCTTTCGGCAGAAGTTCATGTTTGTAGCTCTTTCTTTTTTAAAAACCTTTTTTTTTCCTCGAGATTGATTTGATTATTGACAAATTAAAAATTCGAGGGTTTTTCGAAACGAGTCTAGTTATCTATATTTGTATATATATATATATATATATATATATATATATTAATTATTTTTTTTAAATTTATAACATAAATATGATATAAAAATCACTACAAAGATAGCCATTTTGTTTCAACACCTCCGGTGTCTTATCAAGTGATGATGTTGAATGTAAAATAAATGGTTTTAAAGTTTCAAATTAATTAACGAAACTTCGCAAGCGGAAAACGCTGTTACAAAAGCTAGAATGACCAATCAAAACACAAGTATAGGAAAAATCTTGACAACGGATTAAGGTTATAATAGCTAGTAAAAGCTTTAAAGTTGGGGTTATATTAAAAAAGAATTTATTTTAACCAATAAGTATTGAATTATATGATAAAATTTGATATTAAAATTAAGAGTAAAAAATTATCAATTTTAAAATCTAAATTTAATCTCTATTAAGTTTAAAATTATAAAATTACCGAGGAAAAAAGAAAAAATACGTATGTTATTCAATTTATTTCTTCATTGAAATTACCTTAGAATAGACGCTAATGTCGATTGGTCTACCCAACAAAATGTATACATTTTAATCCCAAATGTGTGAGTGGAGTCCTAACCTCACGCGTAAAACAACACAGACACACTCAGATTATAATACATAAGCATCCAGACATATTTATATATATATACACAAAAAAAAGTGAAGAGACAGAAAATATCTCCACGGCCCTTTATGAAAAAAAACAAAAAAAAAACTAACACATACATACATACACAATTCAATGTGCATGCATTTTCCATACACATAGGCACCGATAAACACATCTACACACATCCACATGCATTGACGTAGACAATCTGATACCACAACCAAGAAATATCTAAGACTGAAAGTGTTATTAAACGAATGCTAACCACTTATTAAAATATAACTTATACGGGCAAATATACATAGATAAAAGTGGTTTAAAATAACATTACCTAATATATAAAAAACAAAAATTCCAAACACACAAATATCTATAAAAATATATTTTTTATCTACTAATAATGTTTGAATTTATTAAAATAAAAGAATAAAAGAAGATAGATAGATAGATAGATAGATCATAGCAGATTGATATAGATAGATGGATCTGAGCAGATGGATATAGATAGGTTTGAACAGACTGAGCTAGATACATCGATAGATCTGAGCAGATTGAGGTAGATATATCGATAGATCTCAGCAGATTGAGGTAGATATATAGATCGAGGTAGATATATAGATAGATATGAGCAGACTGACGTAGATATATAGATAGATCTGAGCAGATTGGGCTAGATAGATAAATCTGAGCACACTTTTATCAATAAAAATTGCGTTTGACGTAAAAATATACTGGATAAAATTTATTGTCTTTATAAAATATGGCCTATTTAAATTTTAAACGATAAATTATAGTAAACATTTCGTGTATGTGTTAAATCCAAAAGATAATTGTCTGAATTATCATGTATCATGTAACGTCATAATGCCATATTTATTATAATGTATGATAATGTGCTAATTTTGTTTTTTAGTTACACGTTTTATATTGTATGTATCATGACTTCGCCATCTTGTCAGTTATTCAGTGTCTTTATTGTTCTACGATTCTCTATCATCTTCTTTTACTTTTTTTTTTTTTTACTTCCGTGCCTGCTGGGATGAGTCTGAAAATATGGATCTGCAGTAAACGTGTCAGAACAAACTCGTTTTCTCCATCGTGACCAAACCAGTTTGTCTAACATCCCTTTCTGTGGAGCATGTGCCTTCTTGAACCGGATGTTAAGAAAAAAAAAAACCTCTGATGCAGACGATGCTAGACACAAGTAGTAAATTCGGTTCGTTGCGGAAGGATATTAATGTATGCTGCCTGTTTGTCTGCTTCTCTGGATCGGCGTGAGACTTGACATGATAGACATATCCTGCTCTGCAAAGTAAGATGCACACGCACAATTCACATTCACTTTTCTTTACATAGCCATAAACTGATTCGCTTCCTTTGCAAAGACCACCCTTGAACATAGAAAGGCTTGAAACCGCATCACGTTGAAGCACCGATTCTCGTACGATCCCGGAAGTTAAGCAACGTCGATCCTGGTGAATACTAATACGGGTAACCACTTGGGAATACCAACTGATAAGCTAGGATATGAGGGTAGTTTAAGGGATAACTGCTCTGAATTGGAATTCGGGGATCCGAGTTCCAATTCCAGTCGGGTTCGTTATATCCACTAGCACACAAATACATTTGGTAAAAGTTTTAATTAACGTCTCCTTCCTACTGGCAATAGCTATGGGTTAATTATCAAGAATTGCATAAGTAAATCATTATTAACTCCAAAAATTCATACAATCTAAACAAATTCTGACTTTAAATAACCTGCAAAAGTGTTAATAAACCATAAAAAATAAATCAATCAATTGAGCGTAGCGCGTTTAACACCTTCTCAAGAAACTAACAGCAATGTTTCTCACGGAGTGCCATATTCGTAATGATTTTTAACAAGCACTTGTATATACTGGATCCGACAGACATACATTTCCCATAGCGTGTGTAACTGCAAAATTGTCCAATTGTTAGATTAAGGTTTGAACCACTGTAACTTACAAATGGTTAAAGATATATTACTGGAATTCTCAGAGGTTATTATGACACTATTGGACTTTTCTTTGAAATGATGATCCTTTTTGCTATTGTGACCCCATGACCCAGTTTTCCTCTCTCCTCTTCCCTATTTTTTAAACTTATTCACCGTTCTCCTGATGTTTCTTGAATGGATTTTGAAGATGGAAGCAGGAGTATGATTGCTTGTACCATTACTGAATGCTTAAATGCTCTTTTCCCTCTCACCATTGCTCAGTTAAGAATGTATAGTGGGACTGACACAAAACGATTTTAACCTGTTATAATTCTAGCTGAATAACTCAAAGGGTTTTTCGGCGATTCTTACGACAAATGTTGTCAAGATAGCTAAATGTTTTATCTGAAAACCTGGAAAAAAGAAACACAATTAATTTAGTGGTGTTTTAGATATTAAACATTTTGTGGGAAAGACAATTATCCGACGCCGTTACACGATTTGGACAATTTTGCTGTGACACCCAGCATAACGCTGAAAAATACCTACCACATAATGGTAAGAAATTAGCTACAAGAAAATGCCATTGCTACTAAAGGGTTATGATTTTGTGGCAGGATTTCCTGCCACACCCTGTATTAGGTTGGTGCAAAAATAATGACGTAATAATGTCGTTTTTTTTTTAACGTCAAAAAACGACATTATTGCGTCGTTATTTTTGCACCAACCTAATAGATGCATTGACTCGAAAGTGAACGATGCACAGTTTGAAACGAGAACACAGCAGAAATCGTAACCAAAAAATCGCCAGGGTCAAGTTGAGGTCATTTTATATTAATGAAAATCGGTTACGAATTTTTACAAAGACCTGATATGTACTGCGAAAGTATATTTTTTTTGTTTGTAAAGAAAGTTTTCTATAGCATAATCATTTGAAAAAACATTCAGGACTAATGGCAAGCAGGATTACTTTAAAGGCGAATGATGAAGTCAGTATTATTTAAAAATGTTGAGTGATTCATTTGATTTTTACAGTTTATCATCCGTCTGTGGGATATTTAAAGCCGAAACATGTTTTTGAGCTTTAAGAATAATTAGTTTTGCGAGTGAATATTGTACTGACAATTATTAATGATTTTCCTGATACTACTCTTACAATGTGAAATTAGATTGACTCATATCTTTCCCATGTGTATTTGCGCGTAAGTGAATGTGTTATATAGGAATAAAGTACCGCTGCCGACGCTTGAGTTTGAACATGGATCGCCAGTGAGCAAACACAGGCGATCCCATTATTGATTTAAGTAGATCACATGACCATAGAGGAAACGCATAAGTAGGAAGTCGCGTGACGTCTAAATGATCAAACTTCCTAGTCTATCCTCTAGTACTGTACGGAGCACCATTTCTACTCTATCCTCTATTACTATACTGACCGCTATTCACTATACGATTTCTCTATACGAACCCCTATACGGATTACTTTTCAAGCGAGTAGTATCGAGCAAGTACTATTAGTGCGAGTGTTATTCGAAGGCGTCTGACACCAGTATTGTTCAACGGCGTTACTATAGTTGTATCTGCGATTACAAAGTCTCTACTACAACGAGCATTACGAATGTGACAACGAGTTGGCTTCACAAAAGTGGCAATGACTGTTCGTTGACATCACAAAAGAATGTAATAAATTCGACTGGAATTTGAACACGGCTCTCCGATTTCTCATTCAAAGACACCATCCATTACAGCCACCGCACATTTTTGTATTTGATCGCAAGACAACAAGTATAATAGGTGTGTTCTAAGACCGTTCAGATGGATAAGAATCTGCTAGTGTAACCTGTCTTACAGAAACAGGTATTTTCTGCCATTCTAATATATATTTTTTTCTTTTATGATCATACAAGGCGTTCTGGTGGCAGCCAAAAAATATTTTAATTTTTGTTTGAATGCCAACCGGATGAGGACACAGAATAAGCAGCTACAATTTCGGTTTTGCTCATCGCTTCTCGTGAGTACGACTACGGCTTTATCAATCGATTTCTTGCTAAAGATTAAATATAAAATATTGTATTTAATTGAATTTTTATACTATGTCCCTTCAGGACGTACCCGATTGTAGCTCTCCAAAGATTAATTCATTTTTTTTTTTTATTATCTGTGATATTTACTATGAATTCTAGGAAAAGACAGTGGGACGGTTTCTCTTTCACTTATCCATTTTTGAATTCAGCGCTTTCCTTCTCTTCGAAAAATTAAGGCTCGAGAGCCTAGTCTGCTCTACTATTTAACCTATAGCTGATGAGAGAACCGATGGACTGACTATTTTCTCTGGGGTATTTTGGTAAAAGTAAATAATTAAGGAATAATAATGAAATAGACACATCATGATTTGTTCGTGCAATTATATATATATATATATATATATATATATATATATATATATATATATATATATTTATATATATATATATATATTAAAGCAAGAAGTCGGAAGAAAGATCCACAAGGAAAAAGTGCGAGAACAGAAGTTTAGAATTTACGGTTACATCTAGTCAAATCAACTGTAAATAGATGAGATCTCGACGCCAGTCTAGTATTGAGCTTAATTCTGTTTTTTAAGTCTACGTACCACAGCGAACGGTAGTATATATTCCTTTTAAATACAAAAACCATTCCTTAAGGCTGAATGGTGGGTAATGGGGAAAGAGTGGTTTTCTTCTGTGTTATCGTTAAATTTAGGTAACCATAATTGCAGGCCCAAACATGTCATATATTCCTTACACCAAAACAACATATTCTCACTTACCATTTTGACTACATCCTCCATAATACCTCAGAATCTCAATAATGTTCTAACTAGTCGCCATATGTATAATTCTTGTCTGTAGCGAGAGGATAAAGCAAAAATTTAAAAATCTAAACCCCAATGTTTACTTACAATATGTAATAATCAATTTACAAGAAACTAAATAAAATACCACGAGGTCATCCGAACAATAACTATGAAATATTTTTCGAAAATGACATAGGCTTAGGTCAAATTAAAGATCAGCTGCCAGTCTCTGCTCATATATATTTTAACTATCTATCAATGCTGCCATTTTTTGTCAATCGAAGTAAATGTTTTATTGTTTTTTGTATTTGGTGGACGGGGAAGATGATAATCCGTATATACATGGATCGCATTCAATGTTTTTACCGGAACTAATTTCACCGACGAGCTACGGGTATATTTCTAAAAGCACAAAGAAACCAATACATTCTGTGAGCTTCTGATTAAACCACTGTAATCGCTTTCGTACGACTTTTCGGATATCAGCTTTTGCTGGACGAGCGAACGTAATTTAATCGTTTGCCTATTGATCATCGAATCAGCTGTTGAATTCCTTCTTGTGGCTTCCTGTCCCCTATCGTTAAATGTGGCTTAAACACTCTTCTGTGTTTCGCCGGATGTTAAGTCTTGTTGAATAAAGACGTCGATTCTTTGACCAAATTGCTTTGGGACAAAACAAAGAACACATATCATGTCTTTTACGAGCCGACTGGCAAAAGCAATTGGACTGAACACTTTGAAGCGTTCCCCACGCTTCAATTGATACGAATTCCATGATACAGAAGGCACGTAATATAATAAAATCTTGAAACAAAATATTTAATCAGTTATATGTTAGATTAATTTTCGGTAGATTTTGAAGGAACTCTATAGCGAGGATGGGAATTACAATGGCTACTCAACAACCAAACTAGTTACATTCTAGCATCGCCGATCGCCGGTAACGATGAATGGGTGTTCCTTGAGCGACGATTAGGCCTTAAACTCAACAAATACATCAATTGGTATCGATAAAATTTAATGATACAGAAGGCACTTAATATAATAAAATCTTCAAACAAAATATTTAATCAGTTATATGTTAGATTAATTTTCAGTAGACTATACAAGAAATACAGTAAATATTAGGTTGGTGCAAAAATAATGACGTTTTTTGATGTATTTTTATATTTATGTTTATTGTCAAAAAACGACATTATTTTTGCACCAACCTAATATGATCAGTTCCTTGTACCGCTCCAATAAGTACCTCACTCCTAGTACTATCCTCAAGCTTTTCAAAATCTAGATCAGGCCAGAAATGGAGCATATATTGCTCTCATATTTTGAAAGAGCTGCCCAATCCTTACCAGAGTTCGAAAGCCTCTCCTCGTCTTTGTGGGTGACAAATTATTTTCCATCCTGTAACGCTTCCCTCACAGACGAAGCGTTGCAAGCCTCTCACTGCTCTATCAATACACCTATGGAAATTGCTCAGACGAATTACATCCCTTAATTCCACGTGTTCTAAACATCACGGCTAAGAACCACCATGCTATGCGTGTTGTAGCGAATCACCCTCATCCCCTCTGGACTCGGCTGGTGAGAAGTTAAACGTGAACAGCTTCTTCCCGTGAAACACTGCTTTGTGGAATCGACACTCAAAAGGATGTTTTCCCGATCACTAAAATCTTAACGCGTTCAAGTCAACGATTAACCGTTATCACCTGCCGCATATACGCCTCTTAATCATCACACTAGTATAACTTATGATAATTGTCAGCATTCAACAAATAATACATTTTCATTATTATTCTTCATTATTATTCCCTATTTGCTTTAAATGGCGAACGACTGTTGAGTGGTCGACCTCGAGTTCAACAGCAACTTCTCGTGTGGTTTTGCGAGGATCGGCTTCAATTAAGGCTTTCAAATGTTCGTTATCAACCGCAGTCGGCCGGCCGCGACCGTCTTCATCTTCGAGGCTCTCGTCACCATTGCGAAATTTCTTGAACCACCGTTGTGCCACACGTTCGTTAGTGGTTCCTGGGCCAAACGCATCATTGATATCACGAGCTGTCTCGGCAGCTTTTCGGCCTAGTTTGAACTGGAACAAGAAAATCATGCGGATTTGAATTTTGTCCATGCTGTCGAAAAGCCTGCAAAAAAAATGAATGAAGAGATTGAGAACGGTAACGAATAACACGCTTCGATAGAGCGAAAAAAACCCGCTTCAAAATGATATGTAACATGGCTATATATATATCAATGAATTAATTCAGAAATTATATATAAATGTAACATATGTGAGAAAACGACATTATTTTTGCACCAACCTAATACCTTCAATTTCATTCCATTCGGACGGAAACTCATACAATGTATGATGCGAAACTATTCCAAGCAACTATTCCAATTTGACACTCTTCTAAGTAGAAAGTAATCAAGTCGTTTGCTAGATTTTCTTTTATCTTAAGATAAAAGAAAATCTAGCAAACGACTTGATTACTTTCTACTTAGAAGAGTGTCAAATTTTGTATAGGCCTGAATTTCCAGAGCAACTGTCAAGGATCAAAATGTTTAACAAATGTCCCTATAATATCTACTCAGCAAGTATAGATGCTCCATAATCTTTCCTTATCATGTACAAAAAATTCCCATCAAGTAAATATTTTTTTTAAACGAAGCTCATTTTGTAAAATGTAGTCATTCTAAAGCAATCGATGCGTATGGAAATCAAAATTCTTACAAACACAGAGTTTGCTCCCTAACATTTATGTCGGATCCGACCCCTTTGAACACATGTCTTAAAGTTATTCCTCAATAGGCGAGGTTTTGAATATATCAACTTCGGAGAGGGTCTCTGCCTTGAGAGAGTCAGTCAGTTATGTGCCATACGTGATACACGCTTAGGCGATCATGTATCTTTCGATACATGACTGACGAGGTAGATTTTTACACGCAGTACGCTGCCATTTCTTTCTTCGGTAGACCAATTGCTATTTAAGGCTATAGAACCCGGTGTGTTCTGCTATTTAGTCATAGCAGAGGAAAGAAGAAAAGGGTTCATACCTTTCCCAAGGGTATTAGCACGTAAGTGAATGTAATGGATTTCACTGTAATTCGGACTCAGCTCTACGATTCCTCAGTCCGAGCCGATATCCATTACTCCACCGTGCCTTGGGAGCCCATTGGACCTTAAAATCACCCCTGATCGCCAAAGATGCAGGTAAATTGGTCGGCTCCCTGTACCGCTCTAGTAAGTACCTTTACAAGAGACAAGTCGGGCCCAAAAGGGAGTACTGTCATCATATTTGAGCGAGAGCTGCCTAGTCTTGATAGAGTTCAAAAGCGTCTCCCTGCCCTTTAGGGTGACGAAATTGTTCACCCTCCAGTCTTTCTCTCACAGGTGGAATGTGCCGAGCCTTTTGCTGCTCCAACGGAATGTGCTCGAACGAACCACATTCCTTGGTACGGGCAGGTCTAACCATTACGGCTAGGCGCCGCTATACCGTTTATATTTTAATAACCCACCCGCATTCTCTCCGTATTTCATCGTTGAGAAGTCAGTTTCCCTCGAAAAGCTTTTCCCGGCGAAGCCCTGCTCTGTGGATCCGACTCCCAACAGGATGTGTGTGTATTCCAATTTATCCTAATTGATATATATATATATATATATATATATATATATATATATACACACACGTGTGAGTGTGTGTGGCTCTGTATGTCTGTGTGTCTGTGAGAATTGTGATCATTTGAGGAGAAAGTAAATGATTTTATTTTCATCCCGATTTTTGATAAAATTAATGTTTATTTTCTTGAGAAATTGCTTTACATTTAAAGCGTATTTAACCATTTCCCAGAATGCATCTATGAAAACATCGACCCATTCAAATTAATCTAAATGCTCTCCAATCTTATTAAAAAAGACCACAGTAATTACTGGATCTAAACTGCTTATTCGAGTATCGAGCGTCTTCTAGCACATTCTGACCGCAGGTCAGCCAATATCTAAATGTTTATTTATTGATGTTATTTTGAAAACCAGTCAAGGAACTTTCAACTTTATTCATCCCTGAAGGCCCTTCTATTTAGAGTAACATTCTGCCATTATTGTTAGCCTTTTATGTTTCCATATATTACTTTTCTTTCTTTTTTTTTTCTTCGTTCATTTTAATTCCATCGAAAAATCCTGATTTCTATAACCTTTGATTTTTCGATCGGCTTCTCATCTAGAATAACGTTACGACCACTAACGCTCATTAACTTTCCCCAGAAGACATTATTTCAATTTGTTTTTTAGATTTTCTTCGGGTTGACCTCCTCCCACCTCTTGATTGAATCTCATTCCGTTTCTGTATATCATGCTCTTTGGCACTTTCTATATTTTTTCTTATGTCTTGTTTTTTTTTTTTTTTTTTTGCTTTTCTTCACAATTTTTTCTTTTTCATCTGCTCTTATTATTTTTCATTTTCTCGACTCTCTTCTTTTCTCTTTCAGTTCAAGATTTGTTTTATTCTCTCATCTCAAGTCTTTGTCTTCTTTTTTGTCTTTCATCTTCTTTTTCTCAATTTTCTACTTACTCATTTTCTTTTCCTTTTCTGTACTTTCTCTCTTTTATTTTGCTTTTTTGACATTCTTTTTCTCAATCTCTTTCTTTTTTCTGTTCCTTTTTTTCTGTTGCTTCTCTTCTTCTTTGATATTTCAAACTATTTTAATTTCATCATCTCTCAAACATCTCCATTTTAAATTATCTCGTCTGCTCATTTTCCTTTTCTCTTATTTTCCCTCGCCCTTTTCGCCATGGACAGCCTTATCCTTATTTTCCTAGAATTAAATTCTTCTTTTTCTTCTTTTGTTTTCTTTATTTTTTTCTTCTTTTTCTCAATTTCCTTTCTTTTTTCTTTTTTTTCTCAATCTTCTTGCTTTTTTCTTCTTTTTCTCAATCTTTCTTTTTTTCCTTCTTTTTCTCAATCTTTCTTTTTTTCCTTCTTTTTCTCAATCTTTCTTTTTTTCCTTCTTTTTCTCAATCTTCTTTCTTTTTTTCTTCTTTTTCTCAGTCTTCTTGCTTTTTTCTTTTTTTTCTCAATCTTTTTTTTTCCTTCTTTTCTAAATCTTATTTCTTTTTTTCTATTCCTTTTATATTCTACGTTTCTTAGTCATTTTCTTCTTTATCAGCTCATCTTTTTTGTTCCTCTATTAAGACTTCTATGCTTCTCTCACTTTCTATTTCGTAACGTTACAAAAAAAAAAAAACGGATGTAAAATGTTATAATAATCGAAATAATTATATATGTTGAAAAATGCTATGCATCGTTCATATTAGTATTATTATTATTGTCAGTATGTAACAAAGCAACACAACAAAACCTGATACTCGAATACGAATTTAAGTAGAAAGGTATACCCATCATGACACTTATTCAGATACGCGTATACGAAGTACATGCAACACAGCCAAATGTACAAGATTTGATAAAAATAAAAATAGAACACGCTAGTGGGGCCCAGTTAGAAATATTTGTATGTCGGATTAGGTAATTTGAACAAAAGATGCCCGGTTGGGGGATATCCCATGCATTTAGTTGTGACTACCAATTCGCTTGGTTTCTTTCATCCTTCCGACATAAAATAAAATC
>OZ010587.1:64062957-64082957 GCA_963932145.1 Acanthosepion lycidas | reverse complement strand
ATTGATTTTACATTTGTATATTTGAAGATTGTAGCTATCAGTGAATCAAGTAAGTGGGACGGAGTTCCACTGTCTGAGAGAAGAACCTGTTGGAGTAAAAAAAGATGGCTACATTTAACCGTTTCCACTGTGAAAGGGTGGGAGAGAGATGCCAGCCCAGTAAAGCGCTTAAATTCATGCAGGTTGGGAACCTGTGAGATTAGCTCGTCGGAGCAGTTGCCATGAAAGTACTTGTAGAAAAGGCGGAGGGAAGCCACAGAACATCTGTGAGATAGCGACTGCAGACGGGATGTCAGAATAGGACGAACCACGTCCCTGGATTTTGTCGAGGACCTCGAGATGAATAGCGGGAGCACCAGGCCATATATGGCAGCAGTATTCCATGCAAGGACGAATGGTTGATTTGTTGCCTTGAAAGATGAACTCTGGCGAGAAAAAAAAACCTGGCGTGACACAGAGAACCAACTTTCTTTGCGGTAGACGAATCTATAGATTCAATGTAGTTGTTCCACTTCAGGACAGTGAACAGCGTGAGACCAAGCAGGGGCAGAGAGGTGCTCTCGTTGTGTTGGGTATTAGTCATCCTGATAGTAGGCAGAAAGGGTTCTTTATCGTGGGTAATTGAGAACAATTTCATTTTAGAGGCATTAAAGTTTACAAGTCATTTCCTGCCCCACTCAACCACAGATTGGAGGTCCTTCTCGAGGCTTACGACCAGGTTAGTTTTGTCAACAATGCCGGATTTGCTATTCAGACAGGATTAAATAGTACTGTCGTCATAATTAAACTTATTTAGTGTTGGTTGTATTTTCATTATATACAGAAATTCAATGCATACATGCATATCTATCTATCTATCTATCTATCTATCTATCTATCTATCTATCTATCTATCTATATATATATATATATATATATATAAACAGTATTACTCGCTTGAAAAACCTCGGATGACTCAAATTGTAGACACCTGAGGGCAATTTGGTCTTGATTTGTATCTGATCTGGAAAACCACAAACATCTATCTACATATCTATATCTATATTGCTATATCTATTTATCTATCTATCTATCTATTATATATATATATATATATATATATATATATATATATATATATATATATATATCCCTTGTAAACGATATACGTGACGTGACCGGTTTCAGCTGTCGTTAACAGTGGAATCATCCATATCGCATAGAAGTTAAAGAACGCTGAACTTAAAGCTTGGACATGCGTCTTGGGCCTTCTAAGTCGAGTGGGGATGTTATCTAGGTCTCTGCCGCTTGTGTATTAACACAGACGCTTATATCCTGTCAACAATATAAGGGTTTCTTGACGTTGTCTGTTTTGTTCACAAAAAAAAAAATTAAAAAGAAAAGAACACATTTTTTTCCGTGTCAAACAAAAATGAAACAGGACGACAAATAGTTTGGACAATGATTAAGAATCGTTAATTTGGTATGGATTATATATTACTTTATGCTAATTTTTTCTTCAGACTTATAAACGAAGTTCCAAAATAAATAAGTGCCTTGTGTCATATCGGAATATCTCGAACCCAGTAACGTGTAGCAACTCCTCGTGACACAGATTTCACAAATGGTCGGAATGCCTTCTTCTGAGCTATTAAGCCATGTTATATCAATAGGCGTTCACTGATTTTTTGTTTGTTTTTTTGTTTGTTTGTTTGCGTTTTTTTACTGATATTAGTATATTGGATAATTTGATTGTAAACAGATCTCTTTATAACGTTTCATAAATGCTTGACTGTGCGCATATGGTGCGAGCATGGTAGATACAGCCTTCATCGGAATTCTCCAGAGCTCTTCTTAAATTCTAGCCAACTCGGGACCGAATAACACAGTTGATTATCGTTCTGGAATAAGTATTTGTTCTATCATGCCCGGGTCGATCTCCGATAATTCAAGTCGACATATTATGAGCAGCCTTGCCGGTGTTCATACTGACTAACCAGATTCCAAAGCATAAACATAGATCTGGGTATTACGATGAGATGAAGATGCGGTGGTGTCATCTACGATTAGCTTTACATACTGCGACACCGTAAGTGTTGACATGTCAGTGTAATTGACTGAATCACTGACAATAAACATTTGTGGAGACTTCAGTGTTATTTCTAATGCTTCCTTGTCATTGTGCAGAAGTTTTTCTTTTTTTTTATTATTATTATTCTGCCGGCTTTTCCATTAATCGAAGCTAAGATAACGAACAAAAACGCATGTTTTAACTATCGTAAATAAAACAGCAGATTTGTTAAAATAAATAACAATGAATAGATGCAAATGTTTCAAAATCCAAATAAATAAGTAAATTAAGGAAAGAAACCATTATAAAACTAAATTCAATTTGTTAAATGCTAACTGATCATTGTGAAAATAATCGAAAATTTTGGATGATTTTGTCATTCTGCCAGAAGAAAAAATTATTTCGGAAATAGGTGTATTTAAATTATCGATTATTGAATTCAGTCTTGCACTGCGTTCCAATAACTTCTTTAATTTTTATTTTTTTATTTGCTTACTTTATATCTTTCGTCGTCTTTATTTTTATTTCTGGTGTTTTTCTGCCTGTATTATTTCCTCATTTTTTTTTCTTTCTTTCCCTTTCGCTTCTTTCTTTTTCAATTTTTCTTACCTTTTTTTTTTCTTTCCCTTTTGCTTTTCAATCGTTTCTTTGCTTTTTTTTCTTTCTCGTTCTCTTTTTCTTTTTCAGTCCTTTCTTCTTTTCTTTCTTTCCCTTTCGCTTTTTTCATTTACAATTCTTTCTTTTCACTATTTCTTTCTTTCCATTTCCGTTTTTTTTTTCTTTTTTCAATTCTTTCCTTCGCCTTTTTCTTTATTTCCCGTTCGTTTTTTTTTTCTTTTTCAATTCTTTCTTTCTACTTTTTTCTTTCTTTCTTTCTTTCTTTCTTTCTTTCTTTCTTTCTTTTTTCTATCTTTCTTTCTTTCTTTCTTCTTTCTTTCTTTCTTCCAATCCTTACTTTCCACTTTTTCTTTCTTTTCTTTTCGCTTTTTCTTTTCAAATTCTTTCTTCCTTTCTTTCTTTTTTCTTATTTATTTCCTTCATATTTTCTTGTCAATTTCCTTTTTCATCCGCTCTTTCATTTTTCAGAGGTTCTTTTTTTCTTTCCTTATTTACTTTTTTATTTATTTATTTTTTTATTTCTATTTCATTTTTTCAAATTCAATTATTTCTTTCTCCTGTTTCTGTTTGTCTGGATATTTTATTGATATTTCTCTTTCCTCATCGTTCGCTCTTTATTTTTCTTGTTTCATTTATTTTGTTATTTCCTTATTGTAGAAGTCAAGTGACTTACCTGCCAACATGGCTGCTTTCTTCTGTTTCCTTGTAATTATTTATTGTACTATGTACAAATGTAGCACAAGGCCAAAATGGGGAAAGGGGGAAAGGATGGTCATCTTTTGTCTTAACTTTAAACTTAGCTAGCCGCAATCACTGATCTAAACATACAAACAATGTTCCTTTCACCAAAACAACACATCCATTACATACCATTCTTACTACATCCACCAAAATGCCTCAGAGACTCTATAAAGTTCTAACTAGTCCCCATATATACAATTCATTGTCTGTCGGGGGAGGGGGGGAATAAAATAACATCTAAAAACCCCAATGAATATTTACAATGAATACAAATCTATATACAAGAAACTAAACAAAAATATTGTTAGTAGAAAAAACCCCACAGACCTAAATGTGGTAGAAACATCAGTTAACTGGACGAAATCAATGCGGGACTTGAAAAAAATATATAGAAAACATTCGTACAATCCATGCACTCGCTACAAACACACACTCAATCAGACACAACAACAAATACGAAAGACACACTCGAAACGAAAGGCGGCCCGCACCCACCAGAGAACTGATATCACTAACCACCTAACGATGGGAGGGATGGGGAATTAAACAAAAGAAAAAAATAGGATCAGAAATAAAAGGGTGCCAATGAGCATACACACCCTAGCTAAGTTAAACTGGAAAAAAAAAAAGAAAAAGGTAACTAAAACTAAACCGACCTAAACTAACCTATACATGGGAGGGGTTGCCAATGTTCACCCCAGCAATCCCAAAATTCTTAAAGCCTAACCGGCGTCAAAAAGCCACTCCAAGTCAGCACCTTTCACTATGCAGAGACGCGCAAGACTCACCCACCTTTCGCTAAATTCCAATGGATGGAGTCGCTTCCTTTCCGTCCTGATCTTGACTGTAAGCTGATGCTTAAAGAACAAGATCAGTTCGGAAGAGGTAAACTTCTCATCCCCATGAAATTCCTTCTGTCGCGTCGTCCATATCACGACTCGAATAACCCCCAGTAAGCAAAGGAACACATAGTGCTCAGCCTTAGTCAACGGCGGTACTATATTGCTACAGACGGAACTGGCCTCGAGGACAAAGAACTTTCCGCGCAGCATGCGAACCATGAGATCTTCAACGAACTTGCACAACGGAGCTACGACACTACAATGAAAGAATGCGTGACCTAGGGTCTCCACCTCCCCACTGCAGCGAACTCAGTTTGGCGACTTTGCCAAACCCGCTGCGCGAAGTCTTTTGGCGACCCAGAGGGCCCTCGAATCACCAGCCAGGTGAGTGATGCCTCAGGGTTAGTGAGACATTTCAACCCGGGCGCCCAAGGCCATATGCAGCGAGCCTCCCGCTTCGTCAGACCGAGCTCGTCAATCAGATCATCTTGAACGTTCCCCCTAACTAACACCTGATATAATGCCTTACGAGACAACGGCTGGACGTCGGAGAGGCCATCCTTCGCCCGTAAGAGTCGCTTGAGGGCCATCCGACATTCACGATAGAAAGAGCCCTCGACTCGAGGATTACGGCCAGCCTCCTCCTCACACGAGCGCACATTTCTCAAGGATGGAAATTGTTTATGGACGTCTTCCTTCCAGAATTCGCCGTTCTCATCCAGTTGCATACACATCCGGTCTAGATAAGTAATGCGAAGTGTATGTCGACGAGTCTCAACGCAAGGCACCCCCAGACCGCCATCAGAGGGATGGAGGTAACAGATCTCGCGACTAACCATGGCGGCCCTTCCTCCCCACAAGAAGGAGAACAAGAGCCTTACTAGAGCCAATAAAGTGTTAGACGGGAGTGGAAGCCCGGAGAGTCGGTAAAGGAGAATCGGGTAGATGTGCGAGGCACATACTTCCGCCCTCCCCTTCAAGGAAAGATTCCTCCGAGTCCACAGACGTACTGCGAGCTCGGCCTTCTCTTGCACCTCCGACCAATTCATTTCCAGCAGGAGGTCGGGACCGAACCAGACGCCGAGTATCTTGACCGACCCGTCCGTCCAGAGGAAAGATCCGGGAAGAGAAACTCCCCTCCACGAACCCAACCGCAAGCCAACAGACTTAACGCGGTTGATCTTGGCCCCTGTCACCATCTCATAACCCTTGATTTCTTTGCCGACTTCGTTAATTTCGGCCCTACTCGACACCAGAACCGAAACGTCATCAGCATAGGCGGAGTACCTGGCCGAGGTGGTAGCACCAGGTAAGGAAATTCCGCGAAGGACCGGATTCGTCTTCAACTTACGCAGGAAAGGTTCCAACGCAAGAACGTAAAGCAATGGAGACAGCGGACAACCTTGACGAATGGAGCGAGACAAAATGAAAGGTTTCGATCTTACCCCATTCACTTCTACCAGCGCACCGGGGGACGCATACAGCAGTCGGATCCAAGTGCGAAAGTGCGACCCGAAACCGGCGGCCGAAAGGACAGCCTCCAGAAACCGATGGTTAACCCTATCGAAAGCCTTGGACTGATCTAAATGGATCAGCGTGGCATCACTGTCGACTTTCTCGATGATCAAGCGTACCAAATGAAGGTTGTCCTGAATAGTCCTGCCCTTCACAAGTCTGCTCGGGGCCAATCAGACTAGAGAGGACAACCTGCAAACGGTCAGCTAAGACCTTGGCTAAAATCTTCAACTCTGTATTTAACATCGTCAAAGGCCGATGATTATCTACCCCATCCCCACCGTCTTTCTTCTTGCGAAGCAACTTGATCACACCCCTGGTGAAGCGTTGAGGAATAGACCCCTGCCTCATCCAGTTGTTGAAAATCAATGCCAGCAAGGGGACAAAGACGGGCGACTGCCTCAAGTACATTTCATAGGGAAGACCATCTAATCCCGGAGTCTTGTCCAGGCCAACCTGCTTCAGCGCATCCCAGATCTCAGACTCTGTTATGGGACCCTTGCACCCAGCCGCTTCAGCCGCCTTAAGGCGGGGAAAGTCGGCTAAATAGGCGTCGAACTGAGCAGGGCTCAGACCGGGCTCCCTGATAAAAGGCTCCTGAAAGTAGTCACGAAAAGCCTCGCAAATACCCGCGTCTGTAGTCACAGTCCGCTTGTCCGGCAATGGGATGCTCGCAATATGCCGACTAGATGCCCTACGAGCTTCCTCTGAACGCAATGAACCGGCCATATTCGTAGACAAGCAAGACATTCTTTTTATCCTAGCCCTAACTACTAGAGCTTGATCCTTCTTGATAAGCACGGAGGCCAGCTCCGCCTTAGCTAAGGCTACGTCCCCACTATCACGGGATTTGATCGCCCGATCTACCTTGGCCTCTAGAGACTTTTTCGCTGCTAGCCCTGCTAGATTGAGTCGTCGACTAAAATCAGCAGCAAAAGACCTAAGTTTTGGATTTCAAAGCACCCCACCACTTATTCCCAACCACGGCCCCCGACAATTCCCGCTGTAACATTAGTAAAAGCTGGTCCCAGAAATCTTGCTCACCAAATAATGATGAGTTTAATTTCCAGTAACCAGCCATCTTAACCCTAGGCTTATCTAAGTTTACCCGAACCCGGACAAGCCTATGATCCGAGTAAACTATATAATGGAAACTTGGACATTCTAAGAGCCCTACTTCGACTCTCTTAACTAGAACTCGGTCGATGTAGCTTGCGCTAACCACAGTATCCGAGCTGCCGCCCCTAGTCCAAGTCCATGCTACCTACCGGGGGTGCTCATTTCGGTACTTATCGACGAGATCAAACCCGTCGATAAAGGCCCGAAACGATTTCACTTCCGGATTGTAAGTACCCGCTTTTTGCCCTATGCGAACTATATCGGGATCAAGGACGGCATTCCAATCACACGCTAGAACTACCGAACGAAAAGTCGTCAAAAACGGCTCGATCTGTCGACACAAACCAGGCTGTTGCATGTGGTCGTTGGGCGCATAAACCCCAATGAGACGAAGAGCCTTATCCTTTATGGTAATATCCAGTACGCAAAGCCTGCCCGCCGGATCCGCGAAGACAAGAGCACACACTGCATCCAGAGACTTGCTCACCAGCCAGGAAACACCCCTCGAGCGTCCATCAAAACATGCTGAATAGAGGACGAACCTCTTAGACAGAATGTCTTCATAATCGCGAGATAAAAAACGGGTCTCCTGTACGCAACATACATCCACCCCGAGGCGCTGAAGATCGAGATCGAGCCTCGCCCTTCGAGACTCCGACCTCAAGCCCCGGACATTTAGACTTGCTAACCAGAGAGCCATTATCAGACCTAATTAGGGTTGGGACGCTGATTTGAACATTGTCGGGGTGAGGATACCGACAGCCTCTCCCATCGACCCGTGGCCCATCTCATTGTTGTCGAAGCCGTCTTGCGAGAGACCGCCTATATCCCATGGAAAGGTCAACTTTAGTGCTCTATATAGGGAGGGGCGAACAAAAACAGGGACCCTCCCGGCACAAAATTGTTTTAGTTTCTTCAACTTGTCATTTTCGACAATAGCAATAGGCGGGGACATTTTGAAGGAGGCAATTGCCTCGTCCAACATAGCCCAAATGAGTCTAGCCCCCGTCCCAGTTCTTATTACAGTTAAAACTCTTTGCGCTTCTGGAAGTTTTTTTGGGTCCTCGATGTCTTTGTCCGCAAATTGTTTTATTGAGAGGAGGTATTTTAAATTTGCAACCCTGTTCCCATAATCTCTCGCTTTTTCCGGTTGGGCTGGAGAAATGTAACACACCTCCTCTCCTGTGTTGAAAATATATTTGTGTTTCTTTTTTTTTTTCCTTGGAGTCTTGAGTGGGACTCCTTTGCCTTTTGTTGGTGGGTGGGGGCATGTCAGGAGTTTTGGTGGGGGAAGTTGGGTGTAAAATTTGCCTTAAAGGGCTAGGGTCCCTACTAAGAGGGGTTGAGGGATGAGAATTTTGGGCGGAAGTTGTGGAGGGAGTGTCCTTTTTCGTTGGAGAGGTCTTTGTAGGTCTTGATTCCCTACTGGGAGCATTTGAAGGGTGTGGGGATTGATGGGCAGAGATGTAGAGGGAGTTGCCTTTTTCGAAGAGGACTTTTGGGGGCTGGGTTCTCTACTGAGAGGGGTTGAAGGGTGTGGGGATTGACTGGTTGAAGATGTTGATGCGGTTGCTTTTTTCAAGGGCGAGGTCTTTTTAGGGCTGGGATCTCTATTGTGAGGGGTTGACGGATGTGGGGTATGTTGGGCAGAAAAAGATTTTTGTTTTTCCAGTTTCTCTTTTAGTAATTTTATTTTCTCTGTTTTCTCAAACCCCGGATCATACTTAAGGATGGTCCAGAGACCAGGGCGTCGCCTTTACTGTTGACAGAGGGAGTGGGACTGTCAGTGCCGTTTGTCCCATGGGCTTCAGGGAACTGAGGACCCGCTGTCTGGCGCTTCCCTCTAACCCTGCCAGCAACCTGCCATTCCCCCTCTCCCCTCTCCACAACTGCACTAGCAGCAGCAGCAGGAAAAAGCTCTTTGGGGAATGGGGGCTTTGAAGTAGACCCAACCGGAGGTTTTACCCCATCGGTCCTGGAAGTTGGCATGCCCATTACAGGCGTGGCGGAATCTAAAGACGCAGTCAGAGGGGTATTTTGGTCAACCGGAGCCTGACTCCCAGAGGCCTTCTTCTCTGGGCAGGAAGAGGAGAGGTGACCAGTCTCTCCGCACTTCCAACATACTGTCTTGCGACCGGTCACAATGACCGGCAGCTTCAGACGTCCAACATCCAGACAGTTGGGGATGGAGCGGAAGGCCTTTTCATTCAACATAATCTCGAAGCTCCATCCCCCGGTCAAGCTATCGCAGGAAGCACCCAGTATGTCGCCATACTGCGAGAAGAATGCCACCAGGTGATAACCTGAGGAGGGACCTCGTATATTGCCAAACTGGTTCTTCTCTTGCCTTCGTATTCTGTCCTCAAGATGAGGTCCTTAGTTATAAGATCTCTTGTTGATGCCCTTACACAATCTTCTGCGGTGGGCAACAATACGTCCCACATGAAGAATTTAGCCCCCTTAACGATTCTTAGAGGGCTAAACCCCAGGGACTGCAGGGATTTCACCACTGTGTCTTTAGTCGAGCGACAAATTTTGCGCGTACGCTTGTCGACGACAAAGACCGACACTATTCTTTTATCAATCTTCTTCAGTTCAATGGGGTCCTCCAAGAGTCCACCTTCTACGACAAGGTGAGCGTAACTCCTGGATCGCTCCATGAACTCCGCTATATTGATCACAACTTTCGGGGGGGACTTCCAACAAGAGGGCGATTCCCGGCCACTGCATTTTCACTTGTGCTGTTTCTAGGTTCTTCATTGTGGCTCTTTTCGGCCACCGAAGATTTAGAAGCTTTTTTCAATGCCTCTACAATTTCTTCGTTTGTCGGAATATTCGATAACTCTGGGTATTCTTCTATACTATCTTTATCAGGTGGATCCTTTTTAATTGAGAAAACATGTTTTTTGACCGATTTTTTAAATTGGCCATTACTGGTTTCTTCTTTATCATTAAGAAAGACGGAATTCTTTTTTTTTCCTTCTTTTTCCATTTTTACAAGGAGGGTGAGGGGTAATAAATGTGGCCCATAGGCAAACAAAAAAATAAGGTTAAAGTTCACGGGGGAGGAAAAAAAGGGGGGGATAAAAAATAAATAAAGTTTCGCTTGTCAACGAAACAAAAAATTTAAATAAAAAACAAAGGTCGACAGACGAAAGTAAAAATGTGGGACGTATAAAAAATTAAAAAGACGAAAAAGGAAACAAGTTTCTCTTAAAGGAAAAACAAATCTTAAACAGAAAACGAAAACGCAAAACAAATGGACAGACGAGAAAAAGTGAACAAGATTCACAAAAACGAAGAAAGAACAAAAAATTAAAAGGGCAACAGACAAGAAAGCAACAAATTACACAATAAAAAGAAAAATTTTAAGCGGAAAATTAAGAAAAAACGCTATAAAAAATAAAATTCGAAACTAAAAACGTGACAATTTACAATATGGCTGCCGATAAAAAACGGTCAACCCAAAAACAAAAACGTTAAATAAGTAAAAAAAAACACAGAAATTTACAAATTAAACACAAAATTCACAAAAAAATATTATACACACGTATTTAACCGATAAAACGCAAAACTATAACGGATATTTAAAAGAAAAACACACAAATAATTAACACGTAATAAATAAACAAAGGAAAAAAAAAAGTCGAACGAGAAACGTAAAGACGAAAAATAAACAGATAAACTCCGGGGTGTGTGCACGGAAAGAAAATAGATTTAAAAAATGAAAAATAAAACGTACAAGAAAATCAAAACGTTAAATAAAAAAGGAATAAATAAAAGCAAAAAATGCAGTAACGGTAAATAAAAGAGGGTATGGAACTGAAACGGAAAAAATCAAAAATTTAAACAAATGTCAAAAAAAAGGAACGTTAGAAAAATGAAAAAATTAACAAAAATCAAAAAGCAACGTTAGAAAAACGGTAAAATATAATCAAAAACATAACTAAATTTAGGCAGTCAAAAAGTTCAATGCAAAATTCCACTGACAGACAGAAAAAAAAGTCTACCACGGTCGGACAAGAAAAAAGGAGGGCATTTATTATGTAAAATTACATAATTGTGGCAAAAGGCCGAAAAGGGGAGGGGTAGAGGCAGGTCAACACTAACTATCTTATCCCTAGCTAATCTGATTCATGACCCATTCATACATTACACTTTGCTCATTTACCACAAGAACTCGTCCATCACCAATCGATCCTTCATGCACCATAATACCACATTCTCACCAGGGGGTCCTACAAAAACGCTCCCCAATCCATAAAAATTGTTGATGAAACACATGCTATACATAAAATTCTAATAATGATATAATGAGAGGGGAGGGGAAATGAAACCAATAATAACTAAAAAGTAACACAAAATACAAACTAAACCTAACAGATGTTAGTAGGGACCGCCCAACCCTCGAAATAGAGAGGCCGCTGTATTCTGCCCATGGGACAGAATCAAGAGGCAACTCTCGCTAAGGGAGTGGGAAGAAGGCTAAAATATTATGCGGGAATGGGAAAATATAAAGCTGACCCAGTCGAGATAAAAGGGGCCAAAACAAACTGGGGAGGTTGGGAATCTCGACTTGGAACATAACCAAAGAGTAGCCGGGTAACAGGCCAGGAACAACACTTACTCACATTAACTAGGTACACTGAAGCTTGTCTAACCTAACCAAGGGGAGGGTTCCACAGGAAGCCACCCCGATGTGCAATAAGTTGAACTAGAAGAGAAAATCAAGGCTAGCCCCGGTCACACGAACCAAGCTCGCCTTTTTACCCACCTTTCGCTAAAGACTGTCGAATGCAACCGTTTTCTATCAGATCTAATCTTCATCTTGAGCTAATGCTCAAAGAATTGGATTAGATGCTGATGAGAAAGACGGTTGCCCCGCAAGACTTCCTCCTTTCGCGACGTCCAAATCACCATTCGAGCCGTGGCCAGCAGCGTCAGAAACACCATTCGTTTCACCCCGGAATACGGGGGCGACACATTGTCACACGCGTATGCGCGATCAATAGACACAAGCTGTTCGGGAGCGAGACGAGCCGTCAGCTCGCCGACGTGGTACCATAAGGGGCGGACCCGGGGGCACTGGTAGAAGGCGTGCGAAGTCGTTTCTTCTAAGCCAAGACCACACCGTTCACAGTCTGGCAAATCCGCCAAACCCCATATGAAACCCGTGTCGTTGAGAGGCGGCCGATTCCGAGCCAATCGCCAGGTAAGCGAAAACTCAGGGTTACTGATGTAATCCGCCGCTGGCGCCCAAGACCAGAAGGAGCGATACTACTCCTCCGACAAGCCGAGCGTATCTCGTAGGGAATCCTTCGCGGGTCCCTCCACTAAACCACGATAGAAGACCTTCCTAGGCCGTGAAAGGTCACTGGACCAGGGAATGGCCCTCAAGGCAGACCGACACACGCGAAGAAAATCCGACTCGTTCCGGGGTTTACGACGGCGCTCAACCCTCGAGATGGGGGGACTGATGGTAATGCTAGGGAAGGCGTCCCTAACAATCCCCTCCAGAATCGGTTTTCTTCCAGTCAATGCGCGGCGTAGGAAAGCCAACCTAGAGGCACGGATGTGACTCAACAGATGCGGCATTCCCAGCCCCCGATGACACGGACGTTTAATGCAGACTCATCTGTCGACCCTGTTCACGCGTCCCCTCCATAAAATGGAGGATAACGATCGCTCGAGCGCCTTCCGATGGGTCTCACAGAGAGGAAGTACTGACAATCGATAAAGAATCAGGGGGAAAATGTATGTAGCACACACCTCCGCCCTGCCCTTCACGGACAACTGCCGTCGATTCCAAGTCTGACCGGCAAAACCGACCTTTGCAAGTACTTCAGACCAATTCTTCTCCAGCTGGAGGTCAGGCCCGAACCACACTCCAAGAATGCGGACAGGACCGTCCGTCCAACCGAAGCGGCCCGGAAGAGCGACCTCCTTCCAGGCACCTAACCGCAAGCCGGACGACTTGTCGCGGTTTATCTTGGCCCCTGTCACCTTCTCGTACCGATCAAGCGCCTTCTGTACCGCCTCAATGTCGCTGCCGGATGACACGAAAGCAGATACGTCATCGGCGTACGCGGAAACTCTGGCTCGAGACCCTCCAGGAATGGCGATTCCACGTAGGGCCGGACTGCCAGTCTCGTCCTTCAGCCGGCGAAGTAGAGGCTCCAATGCCAAAGCATAAAGAAGAGGCGACAGCGGACAACCCTGACGAACCGACCTAGACAACACGAACGCGTCGGACAGCCTTCCGTTCACCTGTACCACAGCACTGGGGGAGCGATACAGGAGGCTAATCCAGCGGCAAAAGTTGGGTGCGAATCCAGCGGCCTGCAGGACAGTAGCAAGGTAGCGATGGTCGACCCTATCAAATGCCTTGGACTGATCCAAATTGATCAGCGCGGCTTCTTCGTCGTTTACACCCTCTATGATCGTGCGGATCAGATGCAGGTTGCTCTGAATTGTTCGGCCCCTCACAGAACAAGTCTGCTCAGGTCCCAACAGAGACTCGGCAACTGACTGCAAACGCTCCTGCAGGATCTAGGCCATAATCTTTAACTCTGTTTAGCAGAGTTATGGGCCTGTAATCATCTAGCTTCCCCCCACCACCTTTTCCCTTTTTCAACAGAGTGATCACGACCCTGGTGATCCGGTTGGGGATGGACCCCGACCGAAACCAGTTGTTGAACACTGCAGTCAAAATCGGAACAAAGATGTGCGACAGCCTCAAGTACAATTCATAGGGCAAACCATCCAGACCGGGCGACTTGCCTCTGCCGACCTTCTTCAATACCGCGTAGACTTCGCCCTCCGTGATCTCTCCCTCGCAGCTAGCCGCTTCAGTCGGCGAAAGCCGAGGAAAGTCAGCCAAATTGCTGCGAAACTCCTCCTCACGGAGACCAGGCTCTGTGGTAAACCGGCTCTCGAAATGGCGCCGAAACGCCTCGCACATGTCATCAGTCGCCCGAAGAGTACGCTTCTCCGGGGATATGACTTCACGAATGTAACGATCGCCACCTCGACGGACCTCTTCCCTGCGCAGATCTGCGCCCAAATTCACAGCTTCGGAAGACATCTTGCTTAACTTATGTCTAATTACCTGGCACATGTACCGCTCACTATTCGAACGATCCAGGGCCTCCTTAGCTAAGGCTATCTCTAGGGGACCCCCCAGCCACCGCCCGGGAATAACTAGACTTAAGTGTCCTCACCTTATCAGCTCTATCTAGAGCGATCCGTTTGCTGAAATCAGTGGTGAAGGACCTAATCCTACATTTAAGGTTTTCCCACCAGCTATTCCCGATAACCGCCCCCACTAGCTCCCGCTGTACTAGTTTAATTAGCTGTTGCCGGAAGTCCTCCCTGTCCAGTAAGGACAGAATGAATTTCCAGTACCCAGCCATTCTAGGCCTATTGTCTAACGCCACCCGTGGTCCGAATAGCCTACCCAGTGGAACGTAGGGCAATCTAGTAGATCTATGTCGGCTCTTCTAACTAACATTCTGTCAAGGTAGCTAACTACCTTGTCAAAAGGCCAATTAAGAGCCCACGTCCACATCCCCCCCCCCGGGATGATCGACCTGGTATCTATCGACGAGACCATAATCGTCGATCAGATCAACCAGGCTGCGATCGCCCCTTCTCCCGCTATCTCCCCGCCCCCTGTCTAACTTGGGGTCCAGGATGGCATTCCAGTCCCCCATTAAAACTAGGCGCGTTGAATCCACTAGGAACGGCCCCAACCGCCGAAAAAAACGAGACCCGCTCCTCCCGGTCGTTGGGCGCATAAACCGAAACGACTCGGAACGAACCACTTTTCACGGCAATATCGGCCACGATCAACCGGCCCTCGGCATCGGTATGCACAAGGTCCACCTTCGCATCAAGAGTACGCCTGACAAGGAAAGAAATTCCTCTGGCAGAACGGTCCCCATATGCTGAATAGACGACAAAGTCATCCTCCAGCACACAGTCATCCTCCAGCACACACGCATCGGAACTGCAAACAAAGTGGGTCTCTTCTATCGCGGCGACATCCACATCCAGGGACAGAAGGTCCCGGAGCAGGCGGGTAGCCTTACCCCGATCCCTTAAGCCCCTCACATTCAATGTAGCTATCTTCATTGTCTTCTTCTAAGTCCTGTAAAATATAAAAGACAGAATTAACCTATTCACATACGGGGCGGAAATCTGCAGCGGTAAGGACCCCGACGGATTGTCCCAGGCTCCCTACACCAAGCTCTGACGTCATTCGTCCTTCCAGGACAATCCCGCCGACGTCCGAAGGATAGGTAAGTTTTAAACACCTATATAAGGAGGGATGGAGAATAACCGGGACCCTCCCAGCACAATACTGCCTTAGCTTCTTTAAGTAGGGTGAGTCCATCTCAACCATCCTTATTTTTGGGAAATTGTCCTTTGCTTCCGAGATATGCCTCCAGACTTTTAGGTATGTCCCCGTGTCTCTATCACAGGTAAGAACCCCCGGGACATCTGGGAAATTTCGCGGTTCTTCCACAGACTTTTATTTTACACACTCCAGCTTATACAAGAGCCCCAGTTGGGCTCTTTTTTGGCTGGACAGGGCCTTTTTATATTCTTCCTCGACAAATGTCCTCTGGTCCCGCAAACAGTTTTTTTTCTTCTTACCCCTGGAACGGTGGGGAGGGGAAGAGGTGGATGTGTCAGATGGGCTGAGGGGAGAATTGGAGGGAGCGGGGGCTAGAACCCGTGCAGGGGAAGAAGAAGTATTCCTGGATTTAGGCGTTCCCATGTTTTCCTTCGGGTCCGCTGGGACAGACAGGAACCTGACTTTGTCTCTGCTCTCTTCTACTTTACTGCGTTCAGCGTGCTTTGGTGTTTTCATCTCCCCCTCCTCTTCCTCCTCTCTACTTCTTTTTAAGGAAGAAGTTCGAGGCATAACCTCGACCTCCATCTCCTTTTCTTCCTTTTCCTCTTGTTGCTGCTGCTGATGTTTATGCTGACTCTTTTTGGTTTGAGCTACTTGTTTCTCCCCCTCTGGTTTTTCAGCCTTTTTGGGGTTTACCAAATTTTTGCTGTTTCCAGGCTTTCTTGTAGTTTCCGCCTTTTTAGCACTTTCAGCACTTTCTGCCTTTTTAGGGCTTACATCCTTTTTGGCACTTTCTGCCCTTCTCGGGCTTTCTGTCTTCTTAGGGCTCTCCTCTTGCCCCTTTTTCCTTGGTTGCTGCTTTGATGCACTCTCTTCTTTCTTGGGAGGAGATGGTACATATTTTGCCCTCCTTCTCACCACCTCCTTCCAAGTACCTTCAGGATCCTTTTCCCCTTTTCCTTCCTCTGTCGGTACTGTTACCGCTGCTTCCTTTGCAACTGTTTTTTTCTGCTACTTCTGTAGTTATAGTTCCTGAAGGCTGCGGCAGTTTGTTGGGGCACTCCTTAGCCATGTGGCCCGGGGTGCCGCATGACCAACAGCACGGATTCCGGCCCTCCACTACGACCAGCATCCTTCTTTTACGGCATGTGAGGACATTGGGGACCTCACCAAAGATTCCTTGCGTCAAGGTAACTTGTAGCTCCATGTCCCCGGTTGGAATACCTGATTTTCCGAGAACCGCCCTCACCTCATTCACCTTGCCGAACTTTGAGAAGAATGTCCCCATTCTGTCTACACTGATGTCCACCGGCACCCCATCGACCGTAATTTTCGTCTTTCGAGTACCCATGTACTCTGTCTGCAGTCTTAAATTTTTGGTGGATAACACGTTACCGGCCAATAGCTTTGCTTCTTGCTCCGTGGGAAGTAGAATGTCACAAATGGCATTAGATTTTCTCGCCAAGACTTTTGGACTAATTTTGAGGGTCTTAAGAACCTCTTCCATCGCTTCCCTACCTACCCCCACCAGTTTACGACTTTTAACGTCCGAAGTAAGTAGGGAAACAATTCTTGTTTTGACCGCCTCCCAGACTTCTGGTATCGTGATGAACTTATTATTTTGGAAGGAGTCCTTAAACTTGCTGTGCTGAGCTTCGTAGTACTCAGCATCTTTCTTGACCGGGTTATTCTTACCTCAGGCCGTTTTCACCGGCGACACCGGCATTGGTGTGTTGTTTCTATTTTCTTCCGTCATGGTGGCTGGCCACCACGACGGGCCA
The DNA here is from genome assembly GCA_963932145.1 of Acanthosepion lycidas. Taxonomy (NCBI): domain Eukaryota; kingdom Metazoa; phylum Mollusca; class Cephalopoda; order Sepiida; family Sepiidae; genus Acanthosepion; species Acanthosepion lycidas. The sequence goes on along the minus strand of OZ010587.1, from coordinate 64,065,932 downwards.
AATAAGCAGTTTTTCTTTTCTTTTTTAAATTGGATTTTTTCTTTCACAATGCAGAAAGCAACAGTTAATAACAAACCAAATAAAATATAAGCAGAACGGGGACAACTAAATGCAAAAAATATAACAAATCAAACAAAAACAAAAATTCAAACAAAAAAACGTGGGGAGGGAAGAAATTATAGACAAAGAACAAAAAGGAAAAATTAAACAGAAGAGAAAATAACAGCACAAATGAAAGAAAATGAAAGTGAAAAAAATCAAACAAGTTTTTAGCCAAATAAATAAAGCAAAAACTTAGCAATTCAAAAGCAATTTCCACACAGGTCCTTCGCAATACACCACCTCGTCCAAAAATCCCACACGAACAAACAACCAGGTGTTAACAAACGAAGTCCCAGACAAGAAAAAAGGAGTAAAAACTTCTGGTTCCTTGTAAAACAAGCCAGCTAATTTTTACCTCATTTTACAGGAGAGTGCCTAATACACCAGTTAGGTTGGTCCATTTTGCTAGAATGGACCTGCCCAATACATTTGCATGAATGGTCTTTATTCACCCATATATTTATCTATGAAATGACTCAAGTCAGTTTATAGCTTTGGCTACACTTGCCTACTTGTGTGTTAGACCACTGGCAAGCTAACCAATATTCTACACACACACACACACACACATATATATACACACACACACACATATATATATATAGGGAGAGAGAGAGAAAAGAGAGAGAGAAAAGTAACACATATATATATATATATATATATATATATATATATATGTTATTTTTCTCTTTCTTTATTTTTAAATTCTTTCTTTTTTCTTCTTTTTTTCTCTCTTTTTTCGTCCCTTCTTGTTTTCTTTCTTTTTAATGTATTGTAAACGAATAGTTTGTTCCTGATATTCTTACTCAGATGGACGCCAAATTATGTAGGCATATATATATATGGTCATATTTCAAGAGATATTGCTCACAAAAGTAGCGGCTATCGCTCATACTACATTTGATTCTCAAATTGTTCACCTAGCAATTCTCTTTTATCTATCTATCTACATACACGCACAAACACACACTTATATATATATATATATATATATATATATATATATATATATATATATATATATATATATAATCATACATAGAATCAAACAGTAATATTAATGCGATTAATGGCGAAATCACTTCGCAAGTAGAACATAATGTATGCATTAAAATACTGTTCATCAATTAACAGATGTGATCCTCATTTATAAAACTGTTGTCAGGTGTTTCTAGTGTATATATTTTTTAAGTTAAGCAAGTACTTTCAAAGTCCATGTCTCCATCATCAGGCTGTAATTTTTTCCTTTACAGTTAAAACTTGAAGACGAAATAATTGTTTGCAGATCGAAAGATTTTTTTAAGAATGTGCTATTAACCGTTGTACAGTCTCGGAACGTGCGAGTCGCAACGCTAAAATTCAAAATTTTAAGTGAGAATTTTTATATGAATTTTGTAATATGGTAAATTCACGAATTCTTTTTCTTTTAATATGTTTATAAAAAAACAATTGATCCGCAGTATGAAATTCCTGACAAAAAAACTACTAAGACATATCACTATATTAATTGAACTACATACTTAGTTCATGCCATGTTAACTGAAAAACACTTGTAATCGTAGGGCGGATCAGAATGCAGAAGTCACACTAACTCTTTTGCACAACGCTTTATCAACGGCAACCATCAGGAATTCTTCTATAGACATACCTATCTATTTTGTTGACATTGTCCAATTAGTCTGTGCGTTGGTGTCCAATCATACGTCCACTTTGAACGGTGACTTGCATGATGGTTTTGCACAGGCTGTCTTGCCATGTAATGTGTCCAAGCCACATCATTTTTCTCCGTATGAAAGTGGCGAGAAGAGGTTCCTGGTGTCCCACAAAACTTTCAGTCCTTTTCCGCACAAACTCATTGTTTTTTTGTTCCCGATAGAAAATGCCATGGAGTTTTCTCTTGCATTTGTTCTCAGCCGCTTGGAACATTCTCCATCCCTCTCTCTCACTCGCTCTCGACATATATATATATATATATATATATATATATATATATATATAAAGAAATATAGTCTTAAGGTGTGCTATATTTATGGAATAAAGTGCTCAATATCAGAGATAGAGCGTGTGTAAATATAAAAGTGAACATAGAAGTCAACACTTAGAGGCGACAGTCTGTTTCATGCTGTATGCAATCGTCAAGCCACTTGGCTTGACGATTGCATACAGCATGAAACAGACTGTCGCCTCTAAGTGTTGACTTCTATGTTCACTTTTATATATATATATATATATATATATATGTAAGGAGATCTGAACATGAACGAGCTCAGTCTCTTATTTCAAACACATTGCGGCTTAACATATCAACTGGAATGGCTGTGATGTATCTACGGATATTTTGTGTTAGTTCCAGAGCTGTGCATGCTTTCTTCACGGTGGTGACCATCTCATTAACATTTATTCTTGGTCTAACCATTCTAGAGAGTTGTCTCTCGAATCGCCAGACTATTCGTACATGTGTCTCCGACTATCTCTCCTCAATGACGTAAGCTATCTCTTCTTCCTTTACCGCTCTCTATCCTCCCAAGTCTGAGGGATACTCGATGGCATATCTGACAGCATAGACAAGGCCCTCTCTCTCCACCCGTTTGCTCACATATTCGTGTTTGGTGACTTTAACGCCCATCATACCAAGTGGCTCGAGAATGCTACTACTGACCGGTCTGGCATTCAAACACTTAATTTCTCAATCCCTCAGGCGTTTTGCCATCAACCTGATAGATAAGACCTCCCTTCTCGATCTGTGTTTTACCTCCATCCCCGAATCTTGTAGCGCCACGCAGCTCTGCCCTCTTGGTAACTCCGATCATGCCGTAGTCTCTGTTAACATTTCCTTCAACTCCACACCTCGCAAAGAACCTCCCATCACTAGA
>OZ010587.1:64042957-64057957 GCA_963932145.1 Acanthosepion lycidas | reverse complement strand
CACGGATGTGTTAACATTGAATGCCTGAATAAAAGAATAATGAGTTGAATTGATCACCTACTGTTTCTGTGTTGTGAGTTATACGCAATAAAATGGCCGACCATTCATAGTCATCGGTGCCAAACGGGAAGCCTTTATCTTTAGAGAAACCCTGCAGGATAAATCAGTCGATACAACATTTTCGTTTTAATTCAAGGCAAAAACGATATTGAGCAAGTTTCTTCGAAACAAGCCTAATTATATACAAAATCAAAAAAAAAAAAGAAAAAAAGAAAAATCATTTCTTCAACACGGAAACATTCCATACTATTATGGGATAGATCAATAAATAAACATCATAAAACGCACACTGTAGCATAGCCGTGTTATATATATATATATATATATATATATATATATATATATATATATATATATATATATGAGTGAGAGAGAGAGAGCTAGAGTTTAGTTGATTTGTTTAGTGGCTTATCAACCCGTATGTGTTATTTAATCCCGACATCTAAAGACGAAAATTTCAATCTTTTTAATTAATTCTTTAATTTAATGATTAAATTATAATTACTTAGCTGCATTTTTTTTACCAATTCAAAATAAAGCGAGGAGTGAAAATTTGTTCCCTTAAAAGAAATATGATTAACCATAACATTTTTCTTTTATATTATGACAATATATGCACGGTCTTCAATTTTATTATAAAATGTATTATTGTTAATTTTAATATAAAAAAAGGATTGTTGGTCATTTCACCATAAAATTCGTAGTGAATGTCAAATAAAATAATTGTATTTTAAAACTCAGCAATAATAAAATAATAATAAAATAATAATAAAATCTTTCACAGAGAAAAATAGAAGTAATAATAATATACTTTATCGTTACCAGTTACAAAAGTATTGTGAATTTGCTTTAAGAAACATTATATAAATGCATCATTTCAATTGAATAAAGTAAAAATATCTCAATATCTACTATAAAAATTAAAACCTCTAAACTTATCTAGCTGACATAATCAATACTATACAAGACAAACATTATTTATGAATATAGAAGTCTTATAGACAACTATTTCTTGATGAAAACAAACCCATGAATATTTATGTTTGACTCACCAAAACCTTCTTGTCAAGATGACACTATATTTCTCTGATCAGAGCTCAATACGGACACATTTAAACCAACATAGAATTTTACAAAGTTCAATGCCCAACTTACTCTTTGAGAACAAAAATCTGATAAGTACCTCCAGCAACAAAATGTATTAAAGACCATGTAAACCCTTATAACAAGCAAGAAAATAACCCTTAATAACAGCAATTACGAACAGGGCCACTATGTACTGACCTTATTTTTAAAATTAAGAATATGGCTTCTTTCAGCAATTTTTATACGGTCTACAATAAGCCCTCCACAAAAATCATAAAAAAAGATAGCTGCGGTTTAAAATTAATTTTTGAAATGAAAATCTTTCTTGAGGATTTCATTTTACCTTCAGCTTTAAAATAACCAATAAGCAAAATACTTTGCTGTATTTTAAAACCTAATTTAAAACTAGTTTAAATTGGAAGTGGGTTTTTCTTCGTGGTAAAATAACTGATTAGCGCCATTTTTAGTCGTCCTTCGTAGAAATGTAATTCTCTTTATTAAAAAAAAATTTTCCTAAAATAAAATATATTTTTCAGAAATTTTATTTGAGTAATATTAGTTGATTTGAAAAACATATTGTTTACTTTAAGTTTAAAATAATTCATAAATCCACTTTTAAACCAAATAGTAGCTGTGTTATTAACCGTCAGTAGCCATGTTTATGTGTTTAACGAATGGCGACAAGTTTATTCTTGTTCTACAGAGACGTTAACTGTTAAAATATAATCGAAGAAAATGACATGAGCGCCTTTTTCCTCTTAATAATAACATACACATTTTGACGACAAAACTTTGTTTGTATTAAGCTTTGGCTCTTTTATCAATATCATATCTTGTTATTTTCAGCGAATTAATGGAGGTACCTAGTCTATAATATCACTTAGACATCATTTATTATAGATGTATAACAGAATGCTCGGAAATGGCTCATTGTCTAATTGAAATCATCCAGAATCAACAAACTTACGTCATAAAAAATACTGGCATAACCATCTGTTTTACTCGAATAATTTATTTTCTCTCGGGTGGAACTCCACATTTATTTCTTGTTTCTCTGTCAATTTAAATTACGTTTTGTCTTCCTGTTATTTTATTGTCGTTTCTATTCACTTCTCCTAACTAAAGTCCTCTACTTGTCTTTCAATACTTGTAACACCCATGCATTATCACCTTGATTGAATGAAAATGACGAAAGAAAAAAAAAATCAATAAACTTAAAATACCGTTATATATATATATATATATATATATATATATATATATATATATATATATATATAATAAAAAGGCTTAAACACTAATATTCCATGGTCATAATTTATTCCATTGCAATCGTAAATACGATCCAATTCATCAGACCTACAAATTCAAAAAGAAAACAGAAAAGAACAACTCCGGAAATAAAAATAGAATTTAGAGAGAGTTTAAGTATGAGAGTGTGGGACGAATGTTAGAGCTAAAGAGAGGGGAAACATACGAGAGATTAAAAATTAACAGAGAGGGTTTGTTTTTTTTTACTAGAGGTGAGTGGAAGGGGGAAATATGAATGTTGTCGGATGTCTAATACATTAAAGATAAATTTCGTGGTGACATACACACACCATAGACGATCTAATGTTAAAGATCAGAATAAGAGAGAGGGAGAGAAAAGGAAAGAAGTGGTGGGGGAGAGATATGGGGCGGGGGAAACTAAAATTGAAGGACATTTACTGAAAGGGACGCTGTGTAATTGAGAAAATTTGACAAAATTAATATCGACTACAGGTTACAAATCAAATATAAACTTATAAAGAATAAATAGAACGATTATCTAATCTAATCTAGCAAGGACCTATATTTTTATGTTCAAAAACACATGCGAATACACACATGCACAATAATATATACACGTATATACATACACATAGGCGTGTACCCACATACATATACTCATGTACACACACACACACACATATATATATATATATATATATATATATATATATATATATAGACATGTTATGAAAATTTCTCAGGGTTAACCTGTAGAAAAGACAATATTTATAAATATAAATGACAATAGGAAAACTGTATTTATTGCTGACGCGTTTCGTCCAATGTGGACTTTCTCAAAGCAAAAAACGAAATGAATTTAATTATAGAAAGTAACTAATAATAACAAAAAAACTGAATGTTCTTAGCAACTGGAGGAATGTAGAGAACGCTATTTTCATATTGTTAACTGAAAATAACGTCAGTTATTGTCACGTGTGGAGAATATTGTCATTATAACTGTGTTGGCGGATTCAACCATTTTCTTTTGATTTTTTACGATATTGTTGTGTACGTTTGTTTGGGAGAGCAGTAATTTTTTTAAGAAAGGTGAAATAGGCAAAAAACCTCTGAGTAGATTAATATTTGGGTAATATTCTATGGCGGAACTCTCTAGAATTTTTCTTTCTGAGTGAGTTATTTTCTTTTTTTTATGAGTGTAGCAGTTTTTTAAAATCAAAATTATGGTTGAATTTATTTCTATGTATGAGTAGTGCACAAGCTAACCATAATTTGTAATGTGGGAATGTGGGTGGTTTGCTAATATGTAAGTGTCATGATGGGTCTTAGCTGTGCGAGATGCTTGTGAGAGAGAGGTTGGAGGGTGGAAAAGTATTCGTCACCCAAATGGACACGGAGAGGCTTTTAGACTCTATCGAGACTGGTAAGTGAGGACTGAGCAGCTCCATCCTGAAAATGAAATCCAGTGTCTGATTTTAAAAGTTTTATCATAAATATGATCTCATTCTTTTGTAATGGATATTTTATTTCCGATTCCGTGGTATTATATTCACTCTTCATGAATAATTCACTATGTCCGCATTAAAATTCTCTTCTGCGTGATATTGGACGCGTTTAAAAGTTGGCAAAATATTTCTGATTAACACTTAACGATGGTCGAAGCGTAAGCGATCGAAATCTCGTACTTCACTTCATTTTTCATTCATGACGCGTCTGCCCATCTCAACAACCATTACGCCTAAGTTTCATCCTCAAGTTCATAATTAATGAATTTGGCTCTGTTTCAGATTTCTACTAAAACCTCGAGTATGAGGATGCCCAGTAAGAAATTGCTAGGACATTCAACCAAAAACTGAAAAAAATATCCAAACATAATTGTTTTCTTCATTTCTTATTGTTGCAACCTAAGGAAGGTTACTGAATAGAATAATCAAACGAATGTTGGTAATGAACGATAACACTTAGGATACGGACAACGCATATAAGATTCGCCAGCGGCGCGTAGAAGTGCTCAACTGCTAGAAGTGACTCAAGTGAATTCCACAACGAATCTCCAACTGCAGGATATCTACCAACCGCCGCAAGTGTTCAGACATGGCACAAGGCCGAATTAAATGTGGGATATCCGATCCCGTAGGCTCGGCCAAAAATTCCCCGTAGACTCCGTATAAAACAGGGTCGGTTTGCTGTTTCCCGAGACGAGACTCTGCACTTCGACATAGCCTCGTATGGGGGTCCACTATGCCCGGAGGCAGAGAGTTTGACAAACACAGCTAGAGACGAATCTCCAACTGCAGACAAATATAGAATATGGGGACATACTTATTATCGTCCTTAGGTATGCTACAACACTTATTTACTAGGCAGAGAATGCTAGACAATCTCATCAGAGATGAAGAAAAGCCTTGAGGAGACTGAAATTACGTTCTGCAGAAAGATGCTGAGAATGTCACGGACTGAACATGTGAGAAATGAGGAAATTTTAGGGGAAAATATAAGCAAAATCGACACTTATTTATAGCCTTTAAATTGTTCGGATTGTTGTCATCTTCGTTGCCGTATTTACAACGTTCTCGTCGCTGTACACCTCTGATTGGAATTTCGAACTGAACCCTTTAATTAGTCAACTGGTCTCGATCTTTCTAGTTCCACGAACCATGCCTCTTCCGGATGTCTCTGTATCAGTTATCTCCCTTTGTGGCCCAGTGAATAAAATCGTTGGTTTTAACCAGTGATATGACTCAAAGATTTGCGTGTTCTATACCTGCCTACGTGAAAATTGGTTTAAAGGGAGATAACTGATACTGAGACACCCGGAAGAGACATGGCACGTGGAACTAGAACAATCTACTTCAGGTGGACGAAATAAATGGTTCAGTTCAAAATCCCAATCACCTGAAGAAGTCTGGAGCGAACAGTGACCGAAACGTTGTGAATATTGGAAAGAAAGCGAGTACAATAGTCCGAATAATGTAATTACATTGCCACGTCTGAGAAACATAGATAAAAAACGACACTTATATTTAACACCAGAAAAAAAACAGTTAAAATTTCTATAATGAGGAAAGAGAACGTAGAAAACCTGAGACTCCCAACTTATATTAAAGGGATGTAAAAATGTAGGAAAAATGGTTTACCCCCTGTATCGCTCAAATAAGTATCTGACCCCTCATTACAACCTCTACATTCACAAGATCCAGATCAGACCAGAAAATGGTATACATGTCATATTTGAGCAGGAGTTGCCCACTCATCACTTTCCTGTCTCTATAGAGTTCCAAAGCGTCTCCGAGTCCTTGTGGGTGACAAATAATTTTCCACCTTCCAACATCTCACTCAGAGACGGGATATGGCAAGCCTCTCACTGCTCTGTGGCTACTTGCATGGAAAGTGCTGGAATGATCAGAATTCCTTGGTTCCGCCACTTCTAACGATTACGGCTAGAACCCGACATGCTACACACATTGTGAAAAAAAAATCACACCCTCCGTATTCCATCAGTGAGAAGTAAGTTCCACGTTCCACTTGCTCAAATGTAGGGTTAATCATTAATCCTTATCTTCCCTTCCTATCCATATTAACTCCTTCTTAATATAACACTCTAACTCCAGTGGACAAGGGCCTTGTGCACGATGAACCTTACTTTTTAAAATTCAAATCGATTTTTATGTAACAAAGGCCATCTATTAAGAATTTGCATTGTGGCCAATCGGTATGGTTCACCCAACTAAACTGTAGCCCTCACTTGCCCTTAGGAACGAAGGTTTAATTTTTGCTTTTGAGTGCAATTAATTAGAATTCTCGAACATTCATGTCGGTAAGTGAAAATAAATAAGTATGTTTAATAAATAAACGGAAACACTACTCAAGTATGAATATACATTACAATTACATTTAAAGCGATAAAAATATGTTGGTTTAATATATATATATATATATATATATATATATATATATATATATATATATATATATATATATATATTAAATAACTTATAGGAATTTATCTTTATATATGTGCTTTTAAATACGAGAGAAGAAAAAACAGTGATTAATTTCCAATATATTTTTCAGTGTATTAAACATAAATAATAAACTGTCAGCGATCATTGCATCTCTCTGATGTTGACCGAAAAATAGGCCGAAACTTTTATGATTCGCCTCTTCAACCAATTCAAATTCAGCTACAAACAAGACATTCATATATTGCATCCAGCATAAAGTGTTTCGCATGCTCAAATATGAGTATCCATTGAATAAACATTTAAAGTTATAAAAATCTGTCGGATTAATAACTAATCAATATATAAAATCTCTTTGGATATTTTTGCATACGAAAATGTTGTACGGATATGAAAAACTTCGCGAGATCTGGGAAAAGAAAAATTTCGCTAGAAAAGCGTGAAATTTGCATTGTGGCCAACCTTTACCAGGTTAAACTGTAGCCCTGACTTCCCTTAGGGACGAAGGTTTGATTTTTGCCTTTGAGTGCAACTTTTTATTAATTAGAATTCTCGAACATTCATGACAGAGGAAAGAAACGCATAGCTAGGATTAGGAGAAATACCAAAAAGACAAAATTCATTTAGAGCTACAAAGGACGTGTAATTTTTGAGAGCCATGTTCTTCCATGTCCTGAGGGGGTAAGGCATATACAATAACTATAAGAAGTAGTGTACATTGGGTATTCCAATGCTATACACTGAAGCGTGGAAGGTTTCAGTAAATTGGTATTATCATACAAGTTATTTGTTTTATCAATGGTAGAATTTATATTAACCGAGGCAAATTTACATTCTCTCTTAGGATAACGTATATAATGATGCAACATCGATTGCAATCATTAAACTGGTATATCAAAAATGATCGCATATATAAAGAAAACTATCTATACTAATGTATGTTGACGTCCGTTAAATTTTCTTTTATCCGCAAAACGTTGGAATATGGGATAGGAGAGATAGCGAAAAGACAAAATATACTAAGGGCTAAAAAGGACAGGAAATTGTGGAGAGCCATGAGCATCTACGTTATAAGGCATAAAGAAAAGATTTTAGATGGTTATCTATCATTACTGTGATCTGTGTAGCCTAAATAAGGCAGCTGAACTAACGGTAGTTAGATTATTGAGGATGAGTGATACGAGATCGATATATGTGAGATGCTGCATATGTCTGATCGGCCTTGCTTGATAACGATCGTAGAATGACGGCAGAGTTGCAATAAAATGCAGTATTTTGTTTTATTTCATTTAATAATAATATCAAAATTGGCTTTCCATACATGTGTCATTTTTCTTTGTGAAGATTTTTCTTCATTTTTTTCTTGTTAAAAGAGGCGGTCATTACCAAAGCGGAAGCCGTATAAAGTTCTTGTCAAAATGGCATTGTTTTCGACTTGGATGAATTAACCAGTTGTAGTAAATTTGTTTTCTTTATCCTTATCTGATTCAATTTAACAACTACACTTGTCTGACTTGTTTGAGTTTAAACGCAATATATCAAGCCTATCTACTTATGCTTAGTGATTAATATTCTTAACACTTTGGACGACGAAACCATATATAAAATGGTTCTCATTTTGATAATGACGCATAATACAAGGCCAAAGAGACATTTACGTTAGAGCAGGCACTGAGTGAAATTGTTGTGAGGGCGTACCAGGAGAGATGAAGAAGTGCATACTATGAAAATATGCAGGCTAGATAACAGTCGACACGAGATTTTAGGAGGTTAAGATTGTAGTGACCCGAGAAGCAACCTTTCAGGAATCTGTTCTACAGTATAACTGTCCTTGGAAGAAGCTCTCAGTATAGAACTTCCTCATCATCGACTAAATATGAAGGAAATAACTCTGTGTAAGTGACACGACGGTTCGTAGCAGTGATGGTCTAAACTGGTGATCCCAAAGAATGTATCTCGTCTTAGTGTATCTCATGAAGAGGCCAGGAACGTTTTGTCTTTGGGGATTCTCTGTTAATAATCTGAGAGACTACTCTCTGCCTTTCGTCAGCATGATCGATGCAGACTTCCCAAGAAAGTGATTCGTTGCGACATCCGGGGCTAAAGTTCTCGGCTGACATAGAGTGGAAAGACAATATTGAATCCATTTCTAGGTCAGCTGCTAAGAAAGGTGGTTCACTGTATCGTGCTAGACGATTTTTCTCTCCAAAATCTAACTTGCATGTCTATAAGTCTACCATTCTCCCATGCTTTAATTTTTATTGCAACATATGGTCCAGTGATCCTGTTATTTATCTAGAGCTTTAAAAATCCCCAAAAGAATCAGCAATATTATTGGTCCTGACCTGGCGTCTCGGCTTCAGGAACTTTCCCACCGACGTATGGTTGCCACCCTGTGGTATTTCTTTAAATACTTTCATGGTAATTGTGCAGATGAGCTCTTCGTTATGCTGTCTAGAGTTTTTAAATTTAAGCGCAGTACTAGACTGCCGACGAGGCCTCATCAATTTACAGGTGAGTTGGCTAGATGTAACCGTAGATTCTATGGTAATAGTTACTTTTTTCGCATTACTCGCTCGGGGATCTTTCTTCCTGCTCCATGCTTTCCATTCAACTTCAAAAAGTTTAATGTATTTTTTACGAACCGATTGTGCAACACAAATATATAGAAAAGTAAAAAAGTAAAAAAAAAAACGACTTGCTGCTGCAGGATATGGCCAAGGTTTCCACTCCGTTCGTAGTAGGTTGTCTCGCAGGTTTGAATAAATGGATAAGGAGAAATAACCAATAGTACCAAACAAGAAACACCGGAATAAAATTTAATAAGATTTAATTATATAACAAAACAACATGAGAAACATGTCTGTGTGGAAAGATATGTGCGTTGTATGTGATAAGAAAATCGAATGAAACACTTATCCCTCCTCTGAAATAAAACATATTTTCTCTTTCCCATTTCCTCTCTCTGTCTCGTTTTTTTTTTATCTTATACTTTTTATATTTTTTCTCTTTTCATCGCTTTCATTTCAGTCTTTGTTCTCGTATTCACACGTGCGAGAATATATTTTTTAATCTGTTTCTCTTTCTTAACTGTTTTGACCCCAAGAGAAGGTCGTTTCCTTTTCACATCTTCAACAATATAAAATTCTCCTCTCTGTTAAGAAGATTCGGCACCTTGTCGATCGTTACCTTCTGCAATCTAATAATTGTATAAATCAAACATGATTTTGTCTTAGGTGATTAAATCGTTGAGTAATTCACAATTACATTTGGTTTAGAACTATTTGGACCATCAAATATATGTCAATAAGCGGCATAGTGTGTTGTGTGTCTGAGTCGGGACTCGATTTCATTACGCAATCCCCTTTGGTTGACGATAACAAAAGAAACGGTGTTGATCGCTCAAGCTCTGCTGCGCAATTCGATCACGATATTCTGCATGTATGAAAGATGCTGTTTATAGGTCTCATCCGATTCTGTTTCTAGGGTCAGTAATTTGTCTGCCCAGTTTTTTATCCGACGACTCTCTTCATGTTGACAGCGAGTAAGTGATATTCACAATTAGAGAGAGAGTGAGAAAGAGAGATGCTTCGCAATAAGTGTAAAGTGTATAGAATGTTAGGAGGTTTAGCTACGTAGTACTGTAGCAGATGGCAATCGCTATCTACTCTTCTCTTGATTACTCTTCTTTTGTTATCGCTCTATAGTAATGTTTGTGTAGTGATAATTGGAACGAAAATATTCTCCCACCTGATCGCAAACGGCAGTGTATATGTTCCGCGTGCAAGGTTTATCTTTTTGACCGGAAAAAGAAACATGGCCGCCCCCAGCAAGCTTGTATTGCGAATGGTCACGTGTCCTCACGCAGACAGTCTCGTAAAGCCACGGAAAGTAGATTCACGCATGCAAATGAAGCAAGGCAGAAAAGGAGATAAAAAACCGCTGACCGCCGGCGTCTGGAAAGTTAGAAAAATGGAGTCTCTTTTGTAACGTGGAAGGAGAATCGTGTAAGGGGAAAGCAGAGGTACAGAAGAAGATTATTGAGAAAATTGAAGGAGTTTATCAGTCGTTGCGGTTTTACACCAGGCGTATTAAGAAAATATTGTGTTTTGTTCAGGAAGATTCGTCAGACGTCGCTGATTGCAACAACAACAACAACTACAGTTTGTTTTCTGATTTTCCACACCCATTAAACACTTGAATCTTAATGTCTGTTCTGCTCTGCATTCGGTGACCTTGATTAAAACTGGATTGTAGGGTACGAAATAATTCTTTCCTCCACAAGGCCACTTAAAAGCATTTGAATTTTGCAATGGCTGAAAAGTGAGAACTGGATATATTCCGACCAAATATGGTGGAAATACTTCATTGGTTTGGTCTAATTTAGCCCTTTTAAAGATATACCAGGTCAGGTGGGACATTTTCTGAAGCCATACAAGGCACAGACGATTTTTCTCGCATCTTTAGCGATTGATCATATATGAAGTTCTACTTGAGGGATGGAGCGAAGTGTAAATAGACGTTTCAGGCAAAGGGTTTCACCGGGAGAAAAACCGTTCATCCTGACTTGAGAAAACGCGGAGTCTGCTCTGTGATGACGAATCATTACGAGCATCAAGAGGAAAAGGTGACGTTTCTGTAGATATCGTTTTATTTTTTTTTTTTTTTACCCGGGAAACCGAACTATCTAGTTGAAAACAACCCACGCAGTTGTTTGCTGAACAACTTCGCATATCAATCACGACATGAAAGAGAACCGAATTATTAAGAAAATGGAAATTTTACCTGGTGCAAAATCGATCCCGTTGGAAAAGAAATAGAAATAAGCTTTTAGAAAGATATTTTAAAGCTTTAAATTGAATGGTTTTCTGAGATGTTATGCTTTGCCACATTTAAATTGACCTATTATTGACGACTTGATGATCAGGGTCTTGGAAACTCAGCACTTCGCTTTCTTTTTTTGTTTTTTTGCAGGTTTCTCTTACAAGAAAACGAGAGAGGAGCGAATGAATGCTGGTCGATTTGCAACGGAGAGAATTCTTGGAGACTGGATGCAGCGTGTGAACAAATTCTCTCGCTAATTCCTCTCATTTTGGAATACAAGGTAAGAAAATTATTCTCGGCTATTTGATAGCTTCAAAATTCAGTGTATATTTGAGCGTAGCAAATACATCACTTACATGCCAGTTAAGGTCTTCTTGTTTGCATCTGGACATTGGTGCTAGAACACTGTGTTCAAGTTGGCATTAAGACAAATGATTTTAAATGTGTCGACTTTTATGTAACAAAGGCCATCTATTAAGAATTTCTTTATATAAATATGTAGGAATCGAGAAGTTAAGAACAGGTATTCTGACAAAACATTAGGTTCGATTGATAAGGTTTCTGTTTCTTTTATTTATTAAAAGGGTACATTTGCTTATTATTTTCATCTACACGACTCAATGTTCGAGACATGCTATTAATATTTCTTTAATAAGATTTCTTGAACTTTCAGGCCGATAGGTGAAAATAAATAAATACTGTTTAATAAATAAACGGAGCGCATGCTCAAATATGAGTATCCATTGAATAAACGTTTAAAGTTATAAAAATCTGTCGGATTAATAACTAATCAATATATAAAATCTCTTTGGATATGTTTGCATACGAAAATGTTGTACAGATGTGAAAAACTTCGCGAGATCTGGGACAAGAAAAATTTCGCTAGAAAAGCATGAAATTTGTATTGTGGCCAATCGGTATGGTTCACCCAACTAAACTGTAGCCCTCACTTGCCCTTAGGGACGAAGGTTTAATTTTTGCTTTTGAGTGCAATTAATTAGAATTCTCGAACATTCATGCCGGTAAGTGAAAATAAATAAGTATGTTTAATAAATAAACGGAAACACTACTCAAGTATGAATATACATTACAATTACATTTAAAGCGATAAAAATATGTTGGTTTAATATATATATATATATATATATATATATATATATATATATATATATTAAATAACTTATAGGAATTTATCTTTATATATGTGCTTTTAAATACGAGAGAAGAAAAAACAGTGATTAATTTCCAATATATTTTTCAGTGTATTAAACATAAATAATAAACTGTCAGCGATCATTGCATCTCTCTGATGTTGACCGAAAAATAGGCCGAAATTTTTATGATTCGCCTCTTCAACCAATTCAAATTCAGCTACAAACAAGACATTCATATATTGCATCCAGTATAAAGTGTTTCATTTGAGAAATACAGCCGCCATATTGTTGTTTTATTTTACGAAACATATGCACACAAACACACAAAACACACACGCACACATATATAATATATATATATATATATTACTAATAATAAATATATTTTACTCATCTGGAGCACAACTCTGAGTCGCATGCACAATTCAATTGTTAGGTGCCAATTGAAAACAAGTAATCAATCGGAACCTGACGGTTTTGTTGTGAATGATAGTCAAAGCCCTGCTACTTTTGCCAAAAGAATATTAGTATAAATTTTAACACTTTTATTGACACCAGCACTTAATGTCCGATACTAACACACACACACACACACACACACACATATATATATATATATATATATATATATATATATATATATATATATATATATATAAACTGGGATCAACTATGGATAGGAATAAAAAATGATAGGATAAGAACAAATCGTAAACGTTTCTCTTTCTAATTTGTCTCGCCTTTATTAAACATTTATCAAAGAATGAATTCGAAGAAAGAAAGATCGAAAAAGAAAAAAATATTCTGATATTTTTTAATTTTTGTATCGTTTGTTTTACAGTGCTTAAAGCAGACTTCCCGCGAAACTGTCATTGGCTAAGGAAACTTACATTTTTTTTTCTAAACGAACACTGCTTTACAAGACAAAATTCTTGTGAAATCTGCTTAAGCAATGTGTACGAAACAACATAAAAATAAAAAATGACCTCAATTTTTTCGCTTTCTTTTTCTCTATATTTGATAGAGCTTAAGTAAAAGTGAAACATTGTTAGATTTATAAACATTTCCTAATTGTTCATTATCCTATCATATATATATATATATATATATATATATATATATATATATATATATATATATAAGGAGGTAAGGTGTAATAATGGATGGCGACTCGGATTGAGGAATCGAAGATCCTGGTTTGAATGTCAGTTGGATCCATTACACTCACTTAAGAGTTAATACACTTAGGAAATTATGAATCCTCTTCTTGCCCCCCCCGCCCCACAAAGCAATGTGTAAGCAGCAGGAAAGATTGTGTTCCATAGCCCCGTGTGGCAACTGGTCTAGGAAAAGCTAAATGAATTCAAAACCGGCCCAAAAAACACAACTTCTGCTACGGCTATATATATATATAAATATATATATATATATATTCACCAGATTATTTCATTTAAACCGTTATATAACTCCTCTCTTTAGAAGTTCTCTACATTAAAATATTAAATCCCACCTTCATCTTTAAGCCTTGCTTTTCTTCTCTCTTCCCTTACACATCTCTCTAGAGCTTTCATACATTTCCCTCTCAGCCTTGTTTCCCACTTCTGCACAAATACTCTCATTAAAATTTTGTTTTTTATACCCGGAGTTATATTTTCCGATTTCATTTTAAATTTGTAGGTCTGATGATTTGGATCGTGATTACGATTCCAATGTAATAAATTATAACCATGTAATATTAGTGTTTGAGACTTTTTATATTATATTTTATATCATATATATATATATATATATATATATATATATATATATATATATATATATATATATATATGTGTGTGTGTGTTTGATGTGATGTATATTTCGTCAGCAATAATGAACTTAAACAGGATGTATTAAATTCACCTGACACGGTTATTTCATTTTTGCGATTTTAGAATAAGCTGTTGACACGTAATAAATGTTTAAACTCAAGAAACGTCATTCCAAAATATGATTAAAATATTCATTATAACATATAAAATTTACCAGATGCCCTCATTTTTAATTTCTAATAATTTCCAGAACCATTCTGTTAAATCAGTTTTTTCTGTAAAATAGGATTATCAAGTCCAGGAATTGTAACCCCTTTTACCGGCGTTGATGAAGTTTTTCGTCCTAACCGTTTGTTCGAAGTAGGATGCAATGTCAACTTCTTGTATATGTCAGTATTCTCTCATCATTTTCGTTGTTGCTGTCGTTTGAAGTTCTCAAGTGAAGCACTTTTCTGTTGTTTGTCACTGTTCGTCGAGCGCGGTTTAGAAGCGCTGTTATATGAGTTTCAAAGAAGCGTTGTCTGTAAAACCTTCAAGTAATGCTTTGCGCAGTTACCATACTCCTATTCTGAGAAACGGTTGCTAGCAATTAAGGAACAGACAGTTGAAAATCTTTTTGGATACTTAACGTGGAAAGAGGAAATGAACGATTTAGCTGTCACGTGGAATACCGAATTCAAGAGTAAATTGATGACAGAAGAAGAGTTAAAGATGAAGACAGTGCCGTAAAGAATCTGGACTTAATCAATGCCAGAAAAATCGATATATTGTAAAGATCCATTATCAGCCGCCTTCTGAAATAATATGGCACTGAAAAACAGATTTATATGT
>OZ010587.1:64025457-64035457 GCA_963932145.1 Acanthosepion lycidas | reverse complement strand
TGCATTTGAATATTTGGAGATTATAGCTATCAGAGTAAGAGTAAGTGAGTTCAACAGACGGGAAGTGCTATTGAAGAAGAGACGGCTACATTTAACCGTTTTGACAGTTACCTGAGATACCAATCTTGTAGCACGTTTAAATACATGCAATTTAGGAACCAGCGAAAGTAGCTGGTCGAAGAGGTTAAAGTATTTGTGGAAAAGACCGAAGGGAGAGAGGGCACGTTTGTGACAGAGCGACCGTAAAAGTGATGCCAGATCATGGCCAATCACATATTCATCTCTGGATTTCGTCAAGGACCCTAAGACGAACAGCGGGGGCTATTGTTATTGTATGGAATATCTTCTTGAGCATGAGTTAGAAATGAAATTACAAGCAATATTGCATATCCTAAACTCAATAGGAAACATATAAAAAAGAATTGAACAGATGTAGGTTCTACCCTAATTGTACGTAAATTTCTATCAAAATTGTTGCGATTTATATCTGAGAGGGATTCCTTATTGCCTTAACAGATTTATCAACTTAGTTTATTTGTATACTGTACGGTATTCCTTAGACACGTGGTTCGCTTGTGACTCAGATATCTATCCTACGGGAAACAAGAAATGTTTCGTCTATATTTCATCCATTAGACGAAGCGCGATTAAGAAAAGGAAATTTAGTTTACACTTTTTTCTGTTATCCGTCTTTCTCTGAATGCCATTTAGCGTCCGTTTTAAGACAAGCGTCACAATATATTTGCTTGCATAGGTAAATTTGACAAAAGAAATACAGTGTAACCCGGATATAAGAGAGTTCGTATGACCGGGGAAGAATTCTCTTATATCCGGGTTTCTCTTATATCCGGGTTTGGTCTATTTTGTTTACGTAAGTATGGCTCTAATTTGGGACCAGAGAAAATCTCTCTTATATCCGGGTTTGGTCTATTTTTTTAGGTAAGTATGGCTCTAATTTGAGACCAGATAGAATCTCTCTTATATCCGGCTTTCTCTTATATACGGGTCTCTTATATCCGGGTTACACTGTACTTTCCATAGTTAAAACTAGTAATCTTTTTATCGTCTCTGATCCTTTCGTGTCCACGACAAGAATATATTTGTCATATTGCCTTTTTGAAGGTAGATATTCAATCTGCAATTTTACGAGAATTGATTTCGCAAGACACCATTGCAGATAGTCTGGTGCTCCAGTTGTTCATCTCGAAGTCCTTGAAAAAAATCCAGAGACGGATATGCAACGTGATTCGTTCTGATCTGTGATCCTGTCTACAGTCGCTTTCTCAAAGACGTGATGTAGCTTCCCACTGTCTTTTATACAAGTATTTTCATGGCAACTGCTCCGACAAGTTACTTTCACTGGTTCCCAAATTGCATGAATTTAAACGTTCTACTAGATTGGCATCTAGGTTCCACCCTTTCACTGTCGAAACGACTAAATATATCCACCTCTTCTACTCCAACAGCTTCTTATCTGACACCTCACGTCAGTGGAACTTCCTTCCTCTCCCTTGCTTCCCTGATTGCTATATTCTTCAAATATTCAAACGTAATGTCAATCGACATCTTCTGATGGCTTGACCTTGATCCCTGTCTATCTTCTTTTATCGTTTTCCCAAACGCTCCTCTTTACTTTTGCTGTCACTCTCTGTAACCCCTTGCGTGCTCGTGGCACTCCCATCTTGCTTGGGGTGATTTGCTTAAAAAAAAGTTAGCTAATTCTCGTCTTCACTTGTATCCGCGTGCAATTCTTCTAACAACAGCCTCGAATGTCATCTCCATAAAATATTCAACATTAAATGGACAAGCACAATGAAATGCGGTAAAATAAAAACTTTCTCAAAAATCAGTTAATATAGTAATTAAGTGAAATTTTCAAAAACAATTGTTTAGTCATCTTACCGCTTTCAATCATAATAATCATCGTCGTCGTCGTCGTCATAATCTTCTCCATCATCATCATCATCACCATCATAATCCTCCTCGTCCTCCTGATCATCATCATAACCCTTTTCCCCATCATCATCACCATCATCATCACCAGAATACTCCTTATCATTATCACCATCATCATCATCATCATCATAACTGCTGTAACCTAATAAAGATTACTGAATAGAATAATCAATCGAAGGTTGGTAATGAACGACAATACTTAGAACAAGAACAACACATATAAAATTCGCCAGCGGCGCGTAGAAGAAGTCAGTTGCTAGAAGTGAGTCAAGTGAACTCCACAATGAATCACCAACTGCAGTAAATTTACAAACCGACCCATGCGGTCAAATGTGGCACAAGGCCGAATTTAATGTGGGGTATCCGAGCCCATAGGCTAAGCCAAAAATTCCACTATAAAACATAGTCGGGTAGCTGTTTCCCGAGATAAGACTCTGTCCTTCGACACAGCTTTGTCTGGGGATCCGCTCTGTCCGGAGGTAGAGAGTTTAACCAGCACAGCTGGACACGAATTTCCAACAGCAGGATATCTACCAACCGCCCCACGCGATCAGATGTGCTACAAAGCCGAGTTGAATTCGAGGTATTCGAGCCCGTAGGCTTGGCCAAAAATTCCCCGCCAAAGCCGTGTTTAATTTGAGCTATCCGAGCCCGGAGGCTTGGCCAAAAATTCCCCGTAGACGCCGTTTCATACGGCGTCTGGTAGCTGTTACCAGAGCCGAGACTCTACCCTTCGACATAGCCTCGGCTGGGTATCCTCTCTACCCGGAGGCAGAGAGTCTAACAAGCACAGGTGGAAACGAATCTCCAACTGCAGACCAACATACAGTATTTACTACTGTATAAACACAGTAGTAAATACTGTATGTTGGTCTGGGGAATGAATGGGGACGTACCCATTATTGTACGTAGGTATGCTACAACAATAACCCTCATCGTCATCAGTCTTAAAGTCCCTGTAGTGAGCACCTGAGTTGTTTCCTTCGTATTTGTGAAAATTGTAGATGGATGCATTCATGGGCAGCGTGTTTTCGACAATTAGGTCCGGCAGAGACCATCTCTCTCCAAGTAGAGCCAAAACCGATATCCTTCAACAATCTACATTGGTCAAGGACTTCTAACCGTTGATTCCATTAAGGATAATCTCTGCTCTGGCCGCTTATTTCAGTCTTGGACACCATCCGGCCGACGATATCATCCCCGCACTGGTTGTATCCGTACCTATGGAGCCTAGTCTACCAAGTTGGGCTAAATTGGCGTTGACCCCTACAAAAAGGTTTATCCACCCTTTGACAGGTCTGGATTTAATTCTGCTCGGTGTCTTGCTATGCCCACCCCATCATCGAACTCACATAAATAAATACTGATGAGGGTAAGGAATAGCTTAGTATACCAACATATACTGCATGCAAGCGGGAACGCAGACAGACATTTCTAGACACGGGGTGCAGGTATACAGGGCGTGAGTTGCGGTTATACAATTCCAACCATGTACACCCGGGTACCTCGGCTAGTGATAACCGATGATCGAACTCACATAAATAAATACAGAATTCGAAATACATCGCAAAAAGTATACCTACTTATTAGAACTCTAAGGGCGGCCGCCTAGTCTGTTCCATGTAAATCTTTTACAATGATCTCCTCTATTGAATGCATTTATTTTATTATGCCGTTATTTGTTCTCACTTACCTGTCGCACAATGTCTTCACACTGCAGCAATTTCGTACTTCACCTTCGGATCTAATTCAGACGTTAACATTTTAAAAATGGATGTCATTTAGCAAGCGATACGTTGTCAATCATTGAAAAGCATTGGCCTGTCAAGCGAAGAACCCTGCCAAAAATAATTAATCAGCAGACGGCGTGAGGCATTAGAAAATGTCTGAAAATACGACACCGTAAGACACCTCACTGGTACGCTGTGATGCTGCCAAGAATCGTGCTTTTCACAATCTCTTGTCAATATAGAGCAGTGTCCTCTTTGCTGAAAGGATGTCGTTTATTCAAAGCATATATGAATCAGAACATTCCAAAAGTATTTAAAGACAAATGAATTTTTAATCGCTGCTCATTCAACACCTGTTTCTTAACGCTCACTATCTCCGGTTTTTGTGGATCGAATTTCATCTAAAGAAATATTAAAGATGCTATTTCTATCAATGCTATTATTTTCTTTATATTCACATATTAATGGTGCTAAGGCGGTGTGTTCAATTTAAAAATAGAAAATAGCGAGATATGTTTTTGCGACTGTTTTAAAGATATACTGGCGGCAAGACAGACAAGAAAACAGCAAGTAACCTACATAATGAGCTTTTGCAAATGGATGGTAGAACAGAGATTTGGAAGGATAGTGAAAATATAAACGTCACAAAGTGTTAATGATAAGAATTGGCTACGCCCTGAAGTGACACAATAGCTCGAAAAAGATAAGCCATGATGTGCCGCTGACAGGCTTATCGAGCAATGCTAGTTCGATTCTAGCCAAAAAACTATTTTGTCTTTCCCATCGACGCGGCTTATCGTTGAATGCTGGCATGAGGGAGAAAGAGAGAGAGAGAGAGAGAGAAGGGGGGATTCTTCTCTATGAGTCTTGTCCCTAGTCAATCAAGTATCTCCACAATTTTTTTTTTTTTTTTTTTTTATCTCGTGAGGCTCTTAACACCTTTTTTTTTCCCAATGCTGATGTCACTACCCTAACCTGTTCCGTCATCAGTTCCCACAAGCTCGTCTGATAAGTACCTCGCTGATTTCCCCTAACTCACTTGTAGGCTTTGTGATCTTTAAATTATCCAGAACCTCACTACGTCAAAGAAATGTCAGTTTTCTTTTCCTTGTTTTGGGGATTGAGTGTCCTTGTTTTCAGCTTCGTTAAGACCTCGTTTCTTAGCCGCTTCTGTCTATACTTGTCTCATTATCGTTCTGTAAACCACATTTCTATCACATCTTTTTCATCTGTGAGAAAATTTTTCAGCTTTCGATATTGTATAACAGTTCAGAACTGTTTTCCTTCTGTTGCCATTCTCATTAAGACTTCCTTTTTACTTAGCCGCTTCTGTCTACATTAGTCTCATTATCGTTCTGTAAAGCCACATTTCTATTTTCTCAAGTCATCTCTTCATCTATGAGGAAATTGTTCAGCTTTCGATATTGTATAACAGTTCAAAACTGTTTTCCTTCTGTTGCCATTCTCATTAAGACTTCCTTGTTGCTTACCCACTTCTGTCTACATTAGTCTCATTATCGTTCTGTAAGGCCACATTTCCTATTTTCTCAAGTCATCTCTTCATCTATGAGGAAATTGTTCAGCTTTCGATATTGTATAACAGTTCAGAACTGTTTTCCTTCTGTTGCCATTCTCATTAAGACTTCCTTGTTGCTTACCCACTTCTGTCTACATTAGTCTCATTATCGTTCTGTAAGGCCACATTTCCTATTTTCTCAAGTCATCTCTTCATCTATGAGGAAATTGTTCAGCTTTCGATATTGTATAACAGTTCAGAACTGTTTTCCTTCTGTTGCCATTCTCATTAAGACTTCCTTGTTGCTTACCCACTTCTGTCTACATTAGTCTCATTATTGTTTTGTAAAGCCACATTTCCATTTTCTCAAGTCATCTCTTCATCTATGAGGAAATTGTTCAGCTTTCTATATTGTATAAAATAACCGGTAAAATAACCACCATAATAGACTACCAACAATGCACCACTGACCCGTATATATATAAATAGCCGAGAAAAATAACAACACACGTGGCCTGACGATTGCATATAGCATGAAACAGACTGTCGCCTCTAAGTGTTGACTTCTATGTTCACTTTTATATTTACACACGCTCTATCTCTGATATTGAGCACTTTATTCCATAAATATAGCACACCTTAAGACTATATTTCTTCATATATATATATATATATATATATATATATATATATATATGTGTGTGTGTGTGTGTGTGTAAATATCATCATCTTCCCTCTTCAGTGTAAAGACATGTCAGAAAGTAAAAACGAATAGTGTGATATAAAAAAAAATAAAGGAAAAAGTATATCAGCATTTTGCCAAATTCTTGGTTCTGAATCCCACCGATTTAATATATAGGTCGAAGAATCGATCGGTTAAAATACCGTAATAATAATATATATATATATATATATATATATATATATATATATATATAAAGGCACTAGTAAAAAAAAAATTCTCACATAATCTCAAATTAGTTACATCTTTATAGCAACATCATATCATCTTTGATAAAGTTTTTTGGTTTGATTTGTTTTATCTTTTCAGTTTGCTTTAATTAAGATCATAAAATGCGTGTTTAAAAACAAGTAATCAAACCAATCGTCTTTTGTTCTTCCAGCCTTTAATGTAATTAGACATTTTGATCGATAGCTGGTCAAGTCAATGAAGAAGGGCAGGTGGCGACCATTTTGAACCTGGCTGATCTAAACACCGGAGACAATAGAAAAAAGCGCGCAGAAGATAATCATCATCATACTACTACTACTACTACTACTACTACTAATAATAATAATAATAATAATAATAAAGAGACAGACAGAAGCAAATTGAAAAAAGAAAGGAAAAGCAAAGACCAAAAACAAGGAAAAATAGATTAGCAACTAGCGCAGCAAAAGTGACAGAAAAATCTCCATTTAGACACAGTAAGAGGATTTTCACGACTTAATTTGACCAATCATAATTGGTTGGGCCTAACCCAGGATTCCATCATCATTATTATTATTATTATTATCATCATCATCATCAAAAACAACTCTAACACCGCTCATAGAGAAATACGCATGCGCGAAAACAATTGCACTGAGCCTCTCTCTTTATTTCTCATACTCATTGATTTGCAGTCATGCGCAAACACACAAGAAACTCTACGAAGGGTTATATTTACACGTAGAATCAACTAATTTTCAAAGTAAACAACGGTTATCGATTAAAAAATAACGAAAGCACATGAAGACTAGTGGATTAGAGAGTAAGGGTTAAAAATTACATACGAGAAAAGCTGAAGAAAAACATATACGTTCTTCTTCTATGTGACGTGTCTCTTCAGGACGTGAAGCATCATGGCTCTCCACAACTTTCCAAAACTTACAGAAGTTATGTTATAAATTTCTAAGTTTTTTTGCTCATACTTTAAAGAAATACAAAAAATTGTACTTAAACGTACAGCTTTATCTATGTAAAGTATGTGTGATCTTAGGGTTTTTGTTGTTTTTTTTTTTACAAAAAGATCAGTGGGAAATGTCATGAAGCCATTTCTGATCTTAGGTTTGGAATTTTTAAATGGAAAGCCGAGTTCCAATTTCCGTTGGATTCGTCATATTCCCATACATAAATACATTTTAAAATGTATGAATTCGCCATTTTTCTCACAGCTATGTGTTAAATAGTCGGAATTGTATCGGTAAATTTTTATCGCAAAAAAGAAATTACAATATAAAAAAAAAAAATAAATATTAATTAACCAGCAAAAGTTTGATAAGCCGTTGAAAACGAATCTATAAATCAATCTTTGTTTAGAACGAACTTTTGTTTAATTCTTTGCTCAGCTTCGAAAAGTCATCTTTCCCTATCCCAATGCTTCTTCGAATGTCGTTGCCACATATTACGTCATCTGTTAAAACTCTTCCCAGATATCTATATTTTGGTACTTGCTTTATTTCGACATTTTCAACTCATAGTTCGCATCTTGGGTTATTTCTCCTGCTCGAACCGATACATTCTATGTTCTTACAATTGATGTTTGGTCCTTTCTTCACGCCTTCCTTTACTACATTCTGTAGAAGTTCCTGTAGTTAACTTCCTGTGATATCTTCATATCATATGTTGTTAAAATCGTGTCCACCTCTAATAAATCCTGGTAGGTATTGAAGTTCTTTCAGGATCATCACGCTGAAAAGTTTGAACAACTCCGATGAGAATCCACGTCCTTATCCTATTTTTGTGTATTTAGTGAATTTATTTTCTAATTTGTAAGAAAGTTTTCTCCATTATTTACATTATTCGGACTATTGTCCTCATCTTTGTCGCCATATCTATCACAACGTTTCGGCCGTTGTACGCTTCGGCCTTCTTCAGGTGGTTGGAATGTCAAACTGAACCCTTTATTTCGCTCACTGGGGTAGACTGTTCTAGTTCCATGTACCAGGTTTAATGGATGTCAGTTATATCCTGTTAATTTCCCTCTAAAAGTTCTCCACTGCCTTAACCGGGTATTGAACTCACACTGTTTGGGTCCTGCCACTGGATATAACTAACGCCTTCATCCAATGTGCTCTGTGTCCTCAAGAACATTGGATAAAGGCGTTAGTGAGCGAAAAAAAGGGTTAAGTTCGACATTCCAACCGGAAGAAGGCCGGAGTATTCTAATATGTTTACATACTACGCCAAGTGATTCATGAACTAGCAATTTTATCTTCTCAGCTAATGCCCGACAGCAATTCGCAGACTATCTTAAAATATTGAGCGAATTTGGGATGAATTTACAAGGTCCTATTTGGGTATTTTGTAGAGAACCAGTTTTCTGTGATAAATATTAGCGTAGAAGATTACACCTTACGTTTTTCCGGAAGATTTCGCATATTGGTATAAGCTGAAACATTCGAGTGAACCTTTCATTTGAGAAGCAGCTGGTGCCTTTAACAAAGGAACCCATTTGTAGAAATGTATTACTCGTCGAATATATGTTAAACTTAAAGTTTGTTTTAAAAGTATGAAATAAAATAGGTTTTTATGAGACAATTTTTCTTTCATAGGCGTGAATTTCGCCTCGAAATAAAACCTTAGATATTTTCCCTTTCGTAAAAGCAAATAGTTTATATCCCGCCTTATCAATGGAAAATTTATTTAAAATTTATATTCTGTTTTTAAAAGAAAAATGGCAACATGAAAAAAACTAGATGTATTTATTTATTCGGTTCCTTGGTCAGCAGATGTTTAACCACTTTGAGCTGCAGCAGGAAACATCTGGTCTAAAATACGGTCTGACGTCAAAGTATATCGGCTTGATGAATAATTCCAGTTATTTATTTGCTTTTCTATAGTCTGGCAAAAGGCCTTCATCAATAAGGTGTTAGCTTCGGTTGTGCTTAACAAAACAACGTTTATAATTTGTCTGTACAAGTAAAACCTATATGTGTCCCTTTGTTTCATTTAATTCTTCTTAACATGACGAATCTTTTTTTTTTAATAGCTTCAAATTTAAAGTGAAAATAAATTAAAACCTTAATTAAGTGGTCCACAGGAAAAGGTTATTTACTTATTAAACTTTAATTTAATTCGATGGTATTGTAGTACGCCATATACAGCCTTATTTCGGGTCAAACATTGCGGTCTACGGGAACATTAGAGTCATGAACATTCTCATGATTCATTCTTTCCGAGTAAAGCATTAATACTACAAGGTGCGATGGTTAAATTGTCACCATATATTATTTTTAATTTCGCGCATGCGCGTTGTTGTTTTTTTATTTTGTCGACTGTACACAATAGTAGGGTGAGTCGGGCATTGTCTGTGAGAAAAAGAGCACCATGACGCAATCCACTCTGCCAGAAAAAGGATTCTGTCATTGCTTGGAATTCGCACTGTAAGATACAATATGAATATTTCAGAGTGTTTGTGCGTTAATCTGACACAGTGCAAAAAATTTGGAAAAAAGTTGGATGAGTCCAATGGTGACTCCGAAGGCACTTTATCTCAGAAAACTCACTCTGATGATTCTGATGAGAAAAGAACTGACTAGTTTGTTAGCGAGGGCCTCAGACTCAACACAGAGACGTCTACATCGAAGGCCTTGAAGAGGTACTGCTGCTCTGGGCCAAGTGAGTAGCTGCTGGATGACCCTATGTCTGGGAACGGTAATTGCACCATGCCACACCAGCAGGGGAACCCAGAGCTGTCAGGCAATTTCTGAGATCACAACCCCTCTTACACCTGGCCACCTAACTCACCATATTGCAACCCCTTGATTATTGTGTGTTGAGCGGAGTTGGGCGAGAAACCAACAAAACTAATCG
>OZ010587.1:64002957-64022957 GCA_963932145.1 Acanthosepion lycidas | reverse complement strand
TGATCTTTGTTATCTCTTATTTAAAAGAAGTAAAAAGAATCGGCAAAATAAGATGCCCAGTAGCCGTGAATCGTCGCCTCTTCGGAAACACTGTTCAATACCCAGACATATGATTTGATCGGAGGATATCTTCAACAACGATCTTTTTTTTTAAATTATTCTTTTGTTTCAGAAAGCGAATCCCACATTTTTGATCATTTAAGAAACCATTATAGATTTATGGACATATGCCGAACCGAATCCGTTGTTTTCTTTCTCTTAAAGCTTCACTTGTAACTGGAATTTCTCAAGAGCAATTATGACAAGGAAAAGTTTTCAAAATTATGTTCGTCATCCGGACCAGTTGTTCCGACGCCACTTTCCCTCCGTTTCGATCCTCGGCTTTCAGAATTCATCAACCATTCTAAATGTCATCTTGTAATGTTTCGGCCATTGTCATAATTACAGTAATGATCAAACAATTGTCTAATTCTTGATTTGGCTAAAATCTCGACATTGGCTTAAAAGTCTGAGATTGAAATTAAAATTCCACCCCTGGAATCTACGTTCTTTCTGTTTAAAAATCGCTGTTCACTACCTTTCGCTATTAATAAAGTCAGACATGAGCAAAACGAAATTGGAAATAAAAGAAAGGTAGAACTAAAGACTAACCGTCAATGTATATGAATCTCAGAAAAAGGAACAATCTTAGATGCGAACAGCGTAGTGGGCGCACTCAAATCAAAAAAAAAAAAAGAAAAATAATATTTAAGAGGTGTTTTAACAGATGACGGAAAAGACTTCTCCGAAATCAGAAGTTATATTAGAATAGTGAAAGATGCCTTCGAAAAGATAAGCAATGTATGAAAAAAAAAATCAGTATCTGTCTATATTTTTGAGATGAGGTATTATATACATTATTTACATTATTCGTACTATTCTCCTCATCGTTGTCGCCATAATTATTACAAAGTTTCGGCCGTTGTACGCACCTGCCTTCTTCAGGTGCTCGGGATGTCGAACTGAACCCTTTTTTTCGCTCACTGGACACATGGCACAGTGGATAAAGGCGTTAGTTAGATCTAATGACAGGACCCGAAGAGTGTGAGTTCAATACCCGGTTAAGGCAGTGGAGAAATTTCAGAGGGAAATTAACAGGAGCTAACTGATAACTGACATCCTTTACACATGGCACGTGAAACTAGAATAGTCAACCCCAGTGAGCGAAATAAAGGGTTCAGTTTGACATTCCAACCACCTGAAGAAGGCCGGAGCGTAAAACGGCTGTACCGTTGTAATAAATATGGCGACAAAGATGAGGACAATAGTCGGAATAATGTAAAAAAATATTAAAAACAACTAAAGTGTATTGAATTGTTTTATAATATCAGTACTGCAATATGGTAGTGAATGCTGGATAATCTCTTCACCGATAAAGAAAGACTTGAACCAATAGAGATGTGTTAATACAGAAGGACGCTAAGAATACCATAGACGGAACATTTACGTTAAAAAATTTCTACACTACATAAAATGGAAAGAGGGCTTGGTGAATTTGCCACGCACAGGACATTGATGGCTATAAAGAAAAACATTGCATGACCTACTTAACAAGCTCGTGTAAATGGTTGGCAGAACTTTGGGAAAAGTAGCAAAAAACAAAGTAAGTGTTTCAAAAGACGTGAATAACGAAGGTCTCCCACGTTCTGTAGGGACTCTTCCCGTCGAATATCTGAACGCTTTACGCTATGAAACAACACTTATAAAAAAAATCGAAAAGACATGTCGACAGAATATATTTTTTAAAAAAATAACGAATTATTTTTTTCCTAGATTAGGAGACTCACCTTACATATTTTTTTATGCTAGAATCTTTGATAGGGTTAATACTTGAAGCTTGGGGCATTTCCTCCTAATAAAATGCCCTGGTGGGACGATCATTTTTTCTTCTAGTCCCCTGTATCCTTTTACGAACTGCTTCGTGACTCATTTCCTTTGAGTGTCGTGCGGATTGCTACCTGCTACCCGTTTACAACATTAACTGCTTAACATAAAATATGTTGATTCACTACTTATTGTGATATGTTCCCCACTGGCCCCCGACGTATGTGATCGAGCGAAGACAAACTCATGTTTCGCATACGGATGTTTTCTAAACACTATCTCTTTTGAAGATTACTAAAATATAGTCTTCTTATCACTAAACTAAGCAAATCATGGTGATTGAACAAGTGAACACATGAAATTTAACCTACTTTGAATAAATTTTATTGAATGGGGTGTTTACATAACACATAGCCTCGACGGAAAACATTATTAAATTGATACGTAAAAACTATTTGTTCACTCTTGCAAATATACACTTATCATCACACAGCAAATGGCCAACGTAGACATAAGCATTTATTGAAATTTATCTGTATAACTTCATTTTTAAATTATTAACTTGACATAGTTAATGCATTTTTAGAGTTAAAAAAATGTATTTAGTTTCTTACAACGGTTCACCTTCTTTGGCAGATATTCTGTTATCACAATGAAAGGAAACTAAATAAAAGGGTTGATGAAAATACAAGCGTAGGAAAAGGGAATAAGATTTGGAAATACTGCATGTTCTGTTCTGAGAAAAAAATGTCAATGTTTTCACATACAGCAAATATCACTTTTCCTACATCCAGCAAATGTCACTTTTCCTACATCCAGCAAATATCACTGTTCCTACATACAGCAAATATCACTTTTCCTACATCCAGCAAATATCACTGTTCCTACATACAGCAAATATCACTGTTCCTACATACAGCAAATATCACTGTTCCTATATACAGCAAATATCATTGTTCCTACATACAGCAAATATCATTGTTCCTACATACAGCAAATATCACTGTTCCTACATACAGCAAATATCACTGTTCCTACATACAGCAAATATCATTGTTCCTACATACAGCAAATATCACTGTTCCTATATACAGCAAATATCATTGTTCCTACATACAGCAAATATCATTGTTCCTACATACAGCAAATATCATTGTTCCTACATACAGCAAATATCACTGTTCCTACATACAGCAAATATCATTGTTCCTACATACAGCAAATATCATTGTTCCTACATACAGCAAATATCATTGTTCCTATATACAGCAAATATCATTGTTCCTATATACAGCAAATATCATTGTTCCTACATACAGCAAATATCACTGTTCCTACATACAGCAAATATCATTGTTCCTACATACAGCAAATATCACTGTTCCTACATACAGCAAATATCATTGTTCCTACATACAGAAAATATCATTGTTCCTATATACAGCGAATGTCAATGTTTTCACATGCAGCAAATGTCAGTGTTCTCACATGCAGCAAATGTCAGTTTTCTCACATGCAGCATATGTCAGTGTTTTCACATATAGCGAATATCATTGTTCTAACATACAGCAAATGTCAGTGCGTTCACATGCTGTAAATGTCAGTGTTTTCATATACAGCAAATGTCAGTGTTTTCACATACAGCGAATATCATTTTTCTTACATACAGAAAATGTCAGTGTTCTAACATATAGCAAATGTTAAGTGTTTTTACATGCAGAAAATGTCAGTGTTCTCACATACATAAATGTCTCTCGCGTTTTTATATCTCCCCGTCCTACACACATATCATTTCATCTGTAAAAATACTCCTTTAATCTGAAGTTCTTCAAGAAGGAGGTACGAGTAACACATACTTTGGCACTCTGTTACTCATTCGCCTAAAATAAACAAAATTAGTCATACAATAAAATTACTTATTGAAAAAATGCATTAAAGATTTTATTCATATTAATGAATACCTATAGATTTGCGTAACAAATTCCTAGCGAAATTTGGATTAAAGAAATGATAATAAAGTTTGATATTATGGCTTTGATTATATAGATGTGGAATTTCCAATATATTTTGTCTTATTCGATCGATTCATTTGGTTTTTCCGCTTATCAATCTTTTGCAGGCTATTTAAAGTCAGAAGATATTTTAGACTTTTTTGAGATAATAATTTACTGATATAAGTCCTACTAATTAACCTATAGCTGGGGGAAGAAGAGATGGATTCATGGCTTTTTTCGTAGTTGCGAGTAAGTAAATATAATGACGCTGACTGGAATTGGTATTCGGCTCACCGGTTTGCAATTCCTTTATCCAACTGTACATCCAAGTTTACAACATCTAGTATTCTCATGCTGTCACCCATCAAGATAGTGATCAGGCTTAATATTACTTAACTTTAGTAACGAGGACCAGTGTGTCAACGTTATAAGGTTGTAATTGTTATTGTAATTGTGTTGATTCTAGCAGTTGTGCTCCTCGTCGATTTTGTAACATTATTGTTGTTCATTACTAATAAAACGGAGATGTAACATTATTTAACTCTGACCTTCGTCACCGGCGGTCAGAGGGCGTTTGGCCTTCTAAATTCTCGTGTGGGTATATGAGAATAAATTCCATCTGTGGTGGGTGTTTTTTATAAGCCTGCCCTCTGTTTTTTTTTTTTTTTTTTTTTTTGTTTTTTCTCTATTTGATTTTCATGAGTCGAGCCGGAAGTTGGCCCCTTTTAACAGAAAAAGCAATTCGCATTTTCTCGGCCATGCTGACAGGGCAACTATTCATAAATCCTACAATTGGCAAATATTACATATCGATTACACAACGTCTTGCATGTGACAGCTTACTTTACATAAACAATCAGTTTCAAAATAACGTTTATTCATGTCAAATTAAACCAAGTAAATTATATTTCTCGGGTAACTTCACTCTAAGGAAACATGCTGCGAATCAGTAAGTATAATTAATCAGTTATGTGGATGCGTGAAAAATGCTTAGGCGGACATGTATCTTCTGAGGAGGCAGATTTTTTCCCGCAGTAGGTTGCCATTTCTTTCTCCATCCAAGGCTATAGGACCCGGTCGGGTACTGCTATTTAACCATAACTGGCGGTAGAAGAAGTGATTTCATATATTTCCTAAGGTTATTAGCACGCAAGTGAATGTAATGGATTCGACTGGAATTCGAACTCAACTCTCCGATTGCTCAATACAAGCCGCTGTTCATTACTCCACCGCGCTTCCAAGCAACCCTTAATCCAGACTGGTTGAAAATGAGGCAGTTTTTCCCGCAGTAGGTTGCCATTCCATTCTGTGGTAGACCATTTGCCATACAAGGCTATAGCTGCTATTTAACCATAATTGGGGGAAGAAGAAGAAGATTCATATATTTTCTAAAGGTTATTAGCATGTAAGTAAATGTAATTGATTCGACAGGAATTCGAACTCTGCTCTCCGATTCCTCAATCCGAGCCGCTATCTTATACACCATCGTGACTCCCTTACGTCTCTAAAATACTACGGCAAGAAATAGTTTCAAAATTATGTTTGAAGTAATTATTTGTACTATTTAATTCATATTAATTATTTCGAAATTTCCTTCCCTTTTCGGAATGTAAATATACCCATAATTAACTTGTGATAGATATATTCATCTTGAAAAGATGCAAGAAAAATAAATTGGAGAAAAAACCCTCTGTATTAAAATGAACTCATTAATTGACCATGTATTTTCTTGGCTAATTTAAATATGTCCCTCTTTGAGGCGGGCAGTCATGGTTCTACTAGGTTGGAATGCACGTACCAAAACCAAACTTTTACTGTTAAAATATCTAAATAAACCCGCCTATTCTGCTCTAACAGTTTCTTTTTTAACACTTCCTATTTCTTCGTTATCGCTCTTAACAAGTTTTGTCTCTTTGTTATTTCTCCCAGACCCTGTCTCGCCATCAACTTGCTCAAGTCCATTACGCTTATCACGCGTTGCTTTCTACTGTTTCTTTTTTTCCCTCTGTCCCTCCTGTGAGTATCAGATTTTCCAAGCCCTTCTTTCTCATTACGTGTCCCAGAAATTTCAGCTGATTTTTCCTGATATGTTCCTTCATTGTTACCATCCTCTCTAAAACCTCATCATTTCTCACATGTTTGGTCCATGGTTTCCTTAGCATATTTCTGTAGAAGCACATTTCTCTTGCTTCAAGTCTCAGAATAAAAAATAAAGGACTGTACCAAATAACAGAAACGCCTCACATGAAAACTTTTCAAAATAGCAATAGCCAAAGTTCCTTAAATTAGATAGAAAATAATGACATGATCAATATTTTAGCTTTCCACACTACTTCGAACAAAATTTTAAGAAAGAAGTCGCCATTACCTGAAAGACTGATAAGAGTTGCTGGACTTGTTTTCATGAAAAACTGTTTTAATAGAAAGATTTTATTACCTCCAACATTGGATGCGAAATGCCAGCGTGTTAGAAATTTATCGGAAAAATGAGATTGAAAAATCGAACGCTTGCGATCGAAAACCTTTTATGGGACGTTCAGGAGCCAGTGGCAACAAGGTAATGTAAACAGTAAACCGAAGGAAATAGACGACAACGTGCACAGACCATGGAAATCAGAAAGACAAACTTTATTTTACAATAAAATCACGAAAGTTAATAATACATGAAAAAATGAACTAATAATAGTTTTTATAGTGCTATTTTCCCAGACATTGAACACGAAATATT
This sequence comes from Acanthosepion lycidas, assembly GCA_963932145.1. Lineage (NCBI taxonomy): Eukaryota > Metazoa > Mollusca > Cephalopoda > Sepiida > Sepiidae > Acanthosepion > Acanthosepion lycidas. Next base: position 64,016,372 of record OZ010587.1, on the reverse strand, counting down.
TTAGAAAGTTTATGTATGTTCCTTCATTACAATTACACTTGCACTAATAATACAATTACACTTGCACTAATAATTCTTTTTATAGTGCTATTTCCACGACATTTAACACGAAATATTTTAGAAAGTTTATGTATGTTCCTTCATTACAATTACACTTGCACTAATAATACAATTACACTTGCACTAATAATAGTTTTTATAGTGCTATTTTCCCAGACATTTAACACGAAATATTTTTAAAAGTTTATGTGTGTTCCTTCATTGGAATTACACTTGCACTAATAATACAATTACACTTGCACTAATAATTCTTTTTATAGTGCTATTTCCACGACATTTAACACGAAATATTTTTAAAAGTTTATGTATGTTCCTTCATTACAATTACACTTGCAAGTAGCGGAATAAAAAAAAAATGGTTTACTCTGATTTTTTTCATATTCTTAACTGTTATCATTTTCATTAATAACAATTTCAAATGACCTCTAATTGTCTGAAAAAAAAAGTTATAAATTTGGTTTAACCCTTTAAAAATTTCGGCATATTCTACCGGCGTTATAATAAATATTTTATCTTTACAACAAATTAATTTTTCTTGATGAACGGAACACTGTTTCGTTTTTTGTTGCAATTCTTGCAATTCCGTGTTACGACGACATTCGCCCTCTCCATGTTTGATGTATCAGTGAGGTGAAGGAAGAAGAGATGATGACGTCGCTCTTATTTTGCCTATTTGACAAGCTTCGCATGGCTCCCACCAAAAAAGGCCGAACTCTCTGCCGATCTATAGCGAGACTTCATTCCTCTCTATATATTCGCTTCTTAAAAAAGCACGAATTCATGCTTTTATGTAATTCCAAGCCGTGGCTAAGCCTGGATGAGTCACGAGAGAACCATATCAGAGCACCTATTTGCGACTGTTTGATCTCACACTGTCCGCTGAACTGATGTGGAACAAATACATTGAATCAATAGCTTCATCTACCGCAGGGAAAGTTGGTTCTCTGTGTCGCGCCAGAAAGGTTTTGTCGCCCGAGTCCATCATTCAAATCTATAAATTAATCATTCTCCTTTAAATGGACTACTGCTGCCACATATGGCCTGAACGCCCCACTGTTCGTCTTAAGGTCCTCAACAAAAATCCAGAGACGGATATGCAATGTGGTTGGCCCTGTTCTGGCATCTCGTCTACAGTCGCTCTCCCATAGACTTGCCATCGCTTCCCTCTGTCTTCTCTACAAATAATCTCACGGTAACTGCTCCAACGAGCTACTTTCGCTGGTTCCCAAACTATGAAATTAAACGTGCTACTAGGTTGGCATCTAAGTCCCACCATTTCACTGTTGAAACGGTTAAATGTAGCCGTTTCTTCTACTCCAGTATCTCGCACTTCTCGTCTGTGGAGATCCCTTCTTACTTGCCTCCCTGAGAGCTATAATCTCTAAATATGAAAATACAATGTCAATCGACATTTCCAGATGCTTTGATCTACCCCCCACGTCTTTCTCATCCTTTCTTCTATCATGCCTATCTCGTTCCTACTCTCTGTAACCCCTTGCGTGCTAGTAGCACTCCCGCCTTGCTTGGGGTGAAATGCTTAAAAAATATGGGCAAAATAAATAAATAAGTCACCTCTTATTTTCTTTCCCGCAAAATCAACTTTTTAAAAAAAAGATAAAAAAAAAAAGACAGGCGGTTATTATAGGTTTGCAAAAATTTGACACTTGTAAATTTCTTTTTAATTTTGAAATTAAATACAGAAGGTTAATAAAATAAATGCACACATACATGAATGACAAACGTTTATTTTTATTAGTTTACTTTTAATTTCCAACTAATTACTAATATTACCGTTGATCTTACCACATTTTTATATTAATAACACAATAACTAATATATTTTAAATGACAGAAAATGTTTTATGATGTATTATGTCTATAGTCTTTAAATTATACCATCTTAGTTCTAAGTCTCTATTATTATCTTTACTTTTAATTCGATTGACTTCTTCGCAGACGGATTTAATATTTATATTAAATATTTCGCCGTTCCTAGGGAGACCAAACATCTTGGAAATATTCCCTAACTCTCAAGACATTTCGCCGTGTTTTATTGATTAGTGCCGCTTGATTGGTCGACGAATGGTTGGGAGTTCCTTTCTCAGTGACTTTTCCCTAGAAATTTGACATTTAAATTTAATTTAAATTTAACCCAGAATGAGTTGTTACTAAATTAATTCAGTGAAACTAACCGTATTCATAACCTACAATTATGTTTAATTTGTTCTTTTTAATCATTTCACCTCAAACAAGGCAATAAATCCACTAAGCCGCATGGGGTTACTTATTGAGGAGAGAGAACAATGTAAGCACAGATTTCAAGAAGACAGAAGACTTTGACGTTGCATTTAGAATTGTTGACAGGAAAACAAGAAACGGAAACAGTGAGAAGTCTAAAATAATAAATTATTATTAACTTACGGTTTATATCTAATATACAAAAAATAATACAAAACTAAAAAGTTGAGACTTTTTGACAATCTTGTAACACGTTTAAATTAGTGAAGTCAAAGTATCAATGAAGTAAGTTTTTTAATAAAAACTCATAATGACATAAAAAAAAATTCTTACTGACCAAAAATATATTTCGGCTTTAAATAAACTCAAAATGTTGATAGGCATAAAAGATTTTAAAAATTGATTTGTATAGTACGCGTTGCTCCCATGTTTCAACCAGAGACTTCAAGAGAGAACAAGATATTTTTTTTTTTACATCAGAAGATGCAGACAGATGATGTCTCAGTTAAAGAAGAAAATTATATAATTTTGCTCCTTTTATGAAAATAAATATACCAAGATGTAAAAAAAATACTTGGGGGTACATTTTTTTGTTTTTTGTTTTTTATTTATTTATTTGTTTATTTTATTTATTTATTTATTTTTTTTTTTTTGCAAGACATATATTTTAGAGCTTCCAGCAATTTCATTCATATATTTGTTCGTGTAGCTATCATTTTCCAAGCTCAAATAAGACGCCACATTCTATGATCTCTGTATAGATGACTTTGTATTTACATTCACTTACGTACTAATACCCTAGGGGTAAGTATGAATCATATTCTTTTCCCTCCAGATATGGGTAAATAGCAGAACAGACCGGGTTCTATAGCCTTGGATGGCAACTGGTGTACCGCAGAAAGAAATAGCAATCTACCGCGGAAAAAAAAATCTGCTTCGTCAGTCATGTAACGAAAGCTACATGATCGTTTAAGCGTGTATCACACATGTCACATAACTGACTGTATTTACTTAGTTTCTTGAAAGTTTTTCAAAGATGTATTTACTGCCGATTGGGGTTGCAACATCTATCAGAAGATATGTGCTGGCAACATATTTTTTCACAGTTATGTCTGGTTCATTTGATTAGATTTCTCTCTCAGTAGGAACGTTGAATTTTATGAATCCGGTAACCTCTTCATTCTGTACAATTTATGTTAGCTTATATTCACCATAATTCCTTTTGCGAGGGAGGTTGAATGTGCGCCATATTGATTAAAGTACGTATTAAGCAGCGCGTTTGAAGTACTCATCAGCTACATCTAGATATTATGTGGTCGATTGTCTTAGGACGTTATTCCCATACCCGATAATAGCTAGTGGACTTGAAAAACCAGTTGAAATATTCTATAACCCTTGACCGAAAGTAGCACTGGCTGATCAGTCAATGAAAGCCAAATGTTTTCTTGTAGTGAATCGGCTAATACTACCATTTGGTAAGTTTTTTTTTTTCATAAGCGTATGAACAATGATGATGGGGACCATCTTATGTATTTCTAATTGTGTTATGGGACCTTACCCATAATAGCATAATGGACTATTCCATACGTAATAAATCCTGCGCCTCAAGAGGAAGCAGAGAGTTCAGACCGAAGTCGGGCGACCGGCTGATCGGCTGATCGGTTGAACTCTCTGCCTTCGGGCGGGGAGGAACCCGAACGAGGCTACGCCGAAGAGCGGAGTCTCTTTCGGGGTAGTAGACCGACCCTGAGCCCGTTTACACGGGTTCAAAGGGCATATTTTTACGCGAGCCCACGGGCTCGGAAACTCCACGTTGTGCTACATGATGCCCTCGTGGGGGGGGGTGACTAAATACCGTTCAGTCTGAAGTCTGAAGAAGTTCGTCCGGGGTCTGTCAGTCAGTCAGAGCGAGCGAGTCAGCCAGTCGAATCAGAGGCAGTCCGAAACAAGTTCAAACAAGTACTACTAAACCTGATTGTTCGTACTAACACTTTCTACTTCTCTGTATATATTCCTGTTTATAATATATCTCTGTTATTCCATACATGTGTTCGAGTTCTTCTTTATTGGTTCTACCTTGGACTATCACCGTGGTACAAGGAACCAGACCATAACAAATTGTGATAATTTTTCTGGAATTTTTAAACGTGTTTTTTCTGTATTCTTTTTAATTATTGTCATATAGATCAAGAAAATACTTGAGGCAATATACATCTACAGCGTTATATTAAGAATATCATGGAATTAACATGTGATCAAACGAGGATGTTTTAAAAAAAGATGGCAACGAAAAGCACACTTACCTTTAGAATCAGACATCGTTGATATTTCTTCGGCATATAATGGGAAAACAGTACTTGGAAAATTTAATACTCACAGGATATGCTGAAAGCAAAAAGGGACAGAGGGAGGCAACGAGTCACCTACCCGGCAAGCTTATATAAATGGATAACAGAAAGGGGAATGGTGAAAGTTTTGTGATGTCAACGAACACTCGTTGCTAGCTTTGTGATGCCTACGAACACTTGTTGTCACATTCGTAATCCGTATAATTATTACTGTTCTTTTATTGTTCTTGCACCTTAATACTGTTTTTCTTGTATTTTTTAATACTCAATAATTCCCTGGGTTTTAGTGAATTTTTAGTGCTTGGTATGAAATGATTAAAAAAAATCTAATATAATAATAGCCATTAACATTCTTGCTGTGATGTAACTGATAGCTGCAACATAATATATTGGGCCTTAAAGGAACTCAAGAATTAATCGAAAAGTTCGCAAACAGCTCACATGCTTTAGGATGCATCACCCAAAGACAGATGTTGATCGTCTATACTTTGTGATGTCAACGAATACTCGTTGTCCCTTGCGCAATGCTCGTTGTAGTAGAGACTTTGTAATCGCAGATACAACTATAGTAACGCCGTTGAACAATACTGGTGTCAGACGCCTTCGAATAACACTCGCACTAATAGTACTTGCTCGATAATACTTGCTCGAATAATTATCAGAGAAAGAGTATAGTTAATAGAGTAGAGAATAGCAGTCTGTATAGTTATAGAGGATAGACTAGAAATGCAGATCCGAATAGTAATAGATGATAGACTAGAAACACAGATCCGAATAGTAATAGAGGATAGAATAGGAATGGCAATCGTTACTCGTCAGCTACTTCTGGCATATATGCGTTTCCACTATGATCACGCAGTCTAATTTAATTCACTAATGGGATCGCCTGTGTTTGTTCACTGGCGATCCATGTTCAAACTCAAGTGTCGACAATGACACTTTATTCCTATATAACAGAAAGACAAACGTTCACAATGTATCAGGCCCGAGAAAGGATTATAAATAGGTTTAGTCTATGTGAGGTAGATAAAGATTAGCCGTAGACTTGAGCAGGTCAAAATTGTAGTGATCGAGGAAGTGTCCTCCTGGGAGTCGATTCCGCAAAGCAGCGGTTGGTAGGAAAAAGGTACTCATGTAGAACTTATATCTTACCAATGGAATACTAAAAGAAAGAGGGTGGGTCTCCACAATATGCGTTACATGGCGGATCTCAGCCGTGAATTTTAGAACTGGTGGAACTCTGGAATGTATTTCGTCTGAATACTTTCCATGGAAATAGCGAGAGGCATGGTACATTTCGCTTCGTTGGAAAAAGATTTGTCACCCACAAGGACGCGGAAACTCTTTTGGACTCTATAGAGACTGTAAATATATGACAACAGTACCCCATTTCTGGCTCTTGTAACGATAGAGGATAACAGGAGAAGATGGGTACTTACTTAGCGATGGATCATATGTATGAGTCCCACTTGAGCTCTGGGTGTTAAGGCGGTGAAGTCATGGTGTCTCACTGAGGGAACATCCTTCCATCGTGATTGTGGATTGTTCAGGGTCTGATCGGTGATAATAGAATGCAACCAGTTTGGTTTTCATATAGATACAAAGGATGAGAAGTTGTGAATAGCTATGATAGTTCACACCCAGAAGGGACACTGCACTGAAAAGAAGAAGAAGGGTTATTATTATTATTATTATTATTATTATTATTACTGGAATATCGGCTGCGTTTAAACGCCACGTTCTTGCAATCTCTATTTCCAAGTTCCTATTATTTCTACGCAGATTCAATCAGCTTTTTGTGCTAGATAGAGACACGAAAAAATTCTCACAGAATGAATTCTGTAATGCAATTTTTTGTTATTAATACCTTTTGTCAGAGACTCAAACATAGATGGACTGGCAGTGAAAAAAAGTTACTTTTTGCTCTTAGTTTAATGACGGCACTTTTCGATGGGAAAGCAGTAGTAATTTTTTCTTGTCTATTTTTACTGAATTTATTACGTGATAACAAGGTTGAGCAGTCACCTTTAGAAAAGGAAGTGAACTGCGAAACTCTTGTCAAATCCGATAAAATCCATGCATGTGATTTACTTCAATAATACAAAAAGACTACTTTTCCCTTTGGTTCGCAGACTCAGTGATAAGTAAAAGCAATTATATATATATATATATATATATATATATATATATATATATATACATATATAATCTGTCTGCATTCTGTATAGAGGTACATGACAAAAGACAGCATCCAGATTTTTCGATTGTCAGAATAGGGAAAAAAGTGAATAAAGAGAAGGAGATAAGGAAAGATGGGGAAAATCATTCATGGTGTAACAAATATTGAAATTGATTATTTTGTTCTAGAATTATAGCGCGCGAAAAAGATGTAACTTCACCAGTAACATCTCGCGGGTACATTCTACGGACGAAAGAAAATATTCCTTGTACATATGGTAATTTTTTGTAGTGGGGATTATATTAGAAAGAATCGAGTGATGTAATTTAATATTTATTCTTGTTTAATGTTGCTACAGCTTCTTTTGCTTTTTTTATTTTGCAGCTAAATACGATTGCAATCAATATATATTAAACGATACTCAGCCTCTGTTAGTCTGACACAAGGTGGTATTATAGGAGCACTAAAACTGAATATTAATATATTCTCAGACACTTTTATGACAAGGCTTACAGTCATACCATATTGAAACACCGATTCTCATAAGTCATGGTTACTACATAGATGCGTGACCGCGGAATGAGAAGTTCGATAATTGAGTTCGAATTCCATTCAGGTTAGTTATTTTCACTTACGTGCAAATAATCTTTGACGATCATGGATCGAATAGAAACATGTTCGCTCATCCGTCCCATCCACGCATTGGGCCAGCCCTTGCATCGTAATTTCTCATACCTCACCATGAACATATGGAAGGCGCACGTCCAACGAAGGACTTTTGCAGGCTGAGAAAAAGAATCTCAAAGTCCCTGAAAATGTTTTTTTTTTTTTTTATCTACAGGGTGCCCAGTAAAAAGCGGTAAATTCAGAAAGATCTGAGACAATAGTTGAAAAATAGCGACGACTGTTGTGACTGAAAATTTCATGAAGAATTTTTACACATTTAGTCAATCTCCACGTCGGATGTTCTTCTTTGAAAAGCACGATAACTTGACGCTATTTCTTTTTCTTCAATTTATGCAATTGTAATTTCTTTATTTTCTCATCCCTTCTTCCTCTTCCTCCATCCGTTCCTTTGTGCCTCCTTTCCTGTTACCATCCATATATCTATACAGTGTAACCCGGATATAAGAGAAACCCAGATATAAGATAGATTTTCTCTGGTCCCAAATTAGAGCCTGTGTTAATGTATATAAAATAGACCAAACCCGGATATAAGAGACTTCTTCTCCGGTCCCGACAACTCTCTTATATCCGGGTTACACTGTACTTCCTTTCTTTTTTTTTATATCCATCCAGCCAGAGAGTCAGCCATCTTTCCATCCTTCTTTCCAATTCTCTTGTTTCTTCTTCTACTTTATAATTTTCTTTATTTCTTTTGCATTCCATTTTTTTTTTTTTGCTCTCATTACTTATTAAGCATATCTTCGTTTAAATTTGTCAGACTCATTATAGATTTTATTCCCCCCCCCTTCTGACTCGCTATTTCATTGTTGCTTCTACAACATCAAGCAAATTCAATCCATCGGATCTCGAAGTGTCATAAATAGCTTGATGCCAATGAGTATACAAATCACATAACGAAAAGAATCCGGCACTCAAATTATGTATTTTAATTCTAAGCCCCCCAAAAAAGAGGATCGACTGTAGTCAGTGTGAACGCCTTTCCTTAGCTTCATAGCATGTTCCTACACCGGGACTACGTATGGTATTCTTTCAGAGCTGTCTTTCTCCGAGACTAGTTGCCAACCAAGGCTAGATAGTTTAGACTGACCTACTCTCGATGAGATTGATTCACACCTTAGCAAAATCTATATAAGTAGAGTTAAAGAACGCGACTGAAATTCGAGCTCATCTCTCCAATTTCCGAGGCGTTTTGCCAATAAGTATATAAATCACATAACGAAAAGAATATGGCACTCAAATTATGCATTTTAATTCTAAGCCAAAAAAGTGGATCGACTGTAGTCAGTGTGAACGCCATGATCATTTCCTTAGCTTTATAACATGTTCCTTCACCGGGACTACGTATGATATTCTTTCAGAGCTGTCTTTCTCCGAGACTAGTTGACAACCAAGGCTATATAGCTTGGACTGACCTACTCTCGAAGATAATGATTCACACCTGATCAAAATCTATATTAGTAGTTTTAAAGAACGCCAATGAAATTCGAACTCGGCTATCCGCTTACCGTGGCGCTGTGCATTGCACCAATCATGCGCAAACAGGTTGAATAAATTATTACTAAAATTCTTCACATCATTAGTGACATTCTGTCCCACTTTGAAATAGACATCGGTCCTTAAATATGTCTCTAAATATAAATCACAGACATGTTTATTATTAAGGAATGAGTTGGAATATGGCCGGATAGTCTATCCCAATTTTCTAACCAATTTTAGAATTACATTGATCTAGGATGATGTCAACAATTATGGTGGATTAGACGGAGAAGGAAAAAAGGCCAAGGGGAAAATGTGGAAGCTGTGAGAGTAAGTAGAGGAGAATGAGGCGAGGAATTGCTGGAGCAGAAAAAGACAGAAATAGAAGAAATTGAATGCGTGTGTGAAGTAGTAAAACAGAGAGATAATGAACTTATAAATCTGTCTATAGTAGACGAAAATAAAGAATTATATTCTTCTCAGCAAAATACGGGATCATCTTCAAGAATTGAATCATTGCATTACTTCAAATGTGCAGTTTTCAAACTGGATTTAAAAGTAAATTGGACAAAGTGAAATAATAATAATAATAATAATAATAATAATAATAATAATAATAATAATAAAGACCACAAACAAAAAAGTGCCTCCTTACTGATATGGCAGTTCCTGCAGACTGCAATGAATCTTTGAAGATATTCAAAAAGCTGTCAAAATACAAGGACCTTGAAATAGAAATCTCAAAAATGTGGCACATGGGAACATCAACAATCTCTGTTGTAGTTGGAGCCCTAGGACTGGTTAGAAAAGATTCCAGTAGACTAATTGAAGAAATAACTGGAAGTCTAGGCCTCAAAGAGATACAAAAACTTGTTCTGACAAGTACAACCCACACTTTACGAAGGACTTTATCTATGTATTTTTTTTTTTTTTTTTTTTTTGCAGTGGAAAGTGTCATGGCGCCATTTCCAACCTTAGGTCCCTGGGCGTAACCCGAAAAGAAATGTGTAAACGCCAGGTATCAAAGGAAATAATAATAATAATAATAATAATAATAATAATAATAATAGATAGATAGATAGATAGATACAGAAACAGTGGCAAGATAAACCGCTTCATAGACAATGCTCTGCCAATACCAAACAAGCTGACGTAGACAAAACACGTATCCATCAGTGGCTACGTAGTGCAGGGCTGAAAGCTGAAACTGAAGGTTTTATTCTTGATGCACAGGATCAATGCTTGTTACCGAGGAATTATCAAGCACATATACCAAAATATTGTGTTAGCCCAAAATGCAGATTCTGTGATAAATATCCAGAAACAATTGATCATCTTGTATCAAGTTGCACAATATTGGCACCAACTGAGTATAAAACTCGGTATGACAGAGTGGGCCAATATCTGCTGTGGAAAATACACACTGACAGAACAATCAAAACCAACCGCCCAGATATTGTTATTAAAGACCACAAACAAAAAATGCGCCTCCTTATTGATATGGCAGACCCTGCTGACTGCAATGTATATTTGAAGATATTCAAAAAGCTGTCAGAATACAAGGACCTTGAAATAGAAATCTCAAAAATGTGGCATATGGGAACATCAAAAATCCCTGTTGTAGTTGGAGGCCTAGGATTAGTTGAAAAAGATTTCATTAGACTAATTGAAGGGATTCCTGGAAGTCCATGCCTCAAAGAGATGCAAAAAGATTTTTCTCACAAGTACAGCTCTCATTTTACGAAGAGCTTTATCTATGTAATTTTTTTTTTTTTTTTTTTTTGTAAGTGGAAAGTGTTATGATGCCATTTCTAACCTTATGTCCCTGGACGGGACCCGGAAACAAATGTGTAAACGCCAGAAATCAAAGGAAATAATAATAATAATAATAATAATAATAATAATAATAATAAAATATTGAAATGGAAGAACGAGAACACCTAAAATTAAAACCAACAAAGCAGAACCTGAAAAATATTAAACTCTACAATGCAGCACTCAAATTTATTCTGGATGAAGTAGAACCCCAATAAGTCTCAATGAATCAATATATGCATCAGCAATTGCAGCAACGAAAAAATAGACAAAAAAGTAAACAAAAAAAAGTCAGTTTTACAGCCATAAATATCCACATTGGAAAAGGAAAACAAGAGTAAGAAATTGAACAACTTATTATCAATGAACTGTGAAGAGGAACAAATTTAACGACTAGAAAAGGCGGAAAAGTAAAAAAAAAAAAAAATACAAAATTATGAATGAAAATAAAGTCGTATAAGTTAAAGAAAAAAAAGCAAACAATACAACTGAAGACTCAAAGAAACTGATGCTATGAAAAATGCTCAAGATTCTACAGACAGAACCAAAACTTACAAATCGATGCGAATAAATTTTACAGAAAAATAGGCAAACAGAATATTGAAGTGACAAGACCTTCAAAATGGAAAAAGATTTACAGTTCTGGGAAAAAATATGGACTTGCCCTAAAGAACATAACAAAGAAGAAGAATGGATTACGCAAGTCGTAGAATAGATGAAAAGTAAAGCAGAACAAGCATGGTCTGGAATCACAGAAGAGGATATTGAATGTGCACTAAAACATGCATAATTGGAAATCTCCAGGATTAGATATAACTGTTAACTTTTGAGTCTATTATCTAAATGCAACACAGAAAAACTAGCCTTGATAAGCCCGTTGGAAGGGCGAAATGGCCATTCTTGTGGGGGAGTGATTTTCATCTAACTGTAATTGATATATATATATATATATATATATATATATATATATAGATAGATAGATAGATCTAGTGAGGAACTCAACAACTTCGAATCGGAGTTAATCGGCATTATTAAAAAATTAAAATATAGGAAAATAAGGAATAATAACGTGCAACAACAAATTACTAAGAATATAAAAGAAATAAAGGAAGACAAGAACATCTACGTAAAAGCTGATAAATATAAATTCTTATATAAAATGAGCCCCAATAATTACAAAAAAAATATTACATAAAGAGGTAATAAAACATTATATAAAAGCTACAAATGACATAGAGACTAAAATTAACAATGAGGCTAGAATCGTAATTAATAAATTTGAATTAAATAATCGGGTTGAGAAAATAAACCTAAACACTTGCTTTATTACCATAAAAGATCATAAAAATAATTTTATTAATAATCCTGAATATAGACTTATAAACCCTACCAAGACAGAATTAGGTAAAATAAGTAAAATAATTCTGCAGGATATATCCCTTAGGACTTTCCTTAATATTAACCAATGGCAATCTACTAAGGATTGCATTAAATGGTTTGAAAATTACAACAAAAATAAAAAGTGCTCATTCATTAGGTATGATATTAAGGAATATTATCCGTCTATTTCAGAGAAAACCCTAAATGAAGCCCTCAGCTTAGCCAAAGAATACATCCAAATTTCTGATGATAAAATAAACCTAATTAGACATTGTAGAAAAACATTGCTATTCCACGATAATACTTTATGGATAAAAAAAGATGATATTAATGGTTTGACAACCCTATGGGAGCGTATGATGGAGCAGAGGTGTGCGAGATAGTAGGGTGCCTGCTGCTCCATAGGCTTAATGAATATATAGATTTCAATAAACATGGGTTGTACCGCGACGACGGTTTAATCATAGTGGACAATAGTAACCCTCAAAAATGTGACATTATCCGTAAAAAACTGCACTGTTTTTTTTTTTTTTTTAAATTCGGATTCAATCTCGATATAGAAACTAATTTGAATATCACCAACTATCTAGATATTACGTTGAATTCATTAGGTTGGTGCAAAAATAATGACGTAATAATGTCGTTTTTTGGCGTATTTTAACGTCAAAAAACGACATTATTACGTCATTATTTTTGCACCAACCTAATACAAAATGGCACAATATCCCCGTATAAAAAAGAAAACCAAGAACCCCAATATGTAAACATAAAATCTAACCACCCAGCCCATATCATAAAACATATTCCAAAAAATATTGGGTATAGTCTTTCTACAAATAGGGACATTTTTGAGGCCAATAAAACAAGTTATGAGGAAGCCCTGTTTAAGAATGGACATAAAAATAAATTAGAATATATTAATATAAATAACCACAACAGTACTCAGAATAAACGTAATAATAGGCAAAGAAAGATTTTGTGGTTCAATCCTCCTTTTAATTTAGCGGTAAAAACAAAAATTGGCAAGATATTTTTTGATTTATTACAGCAACATTACCCCAAAAAAAAAACTAAGTTACATAAAATATTCAATAAAGCAATGTAAAACTTAGTTATTGTTGCATGCCGAACGTAGGGACTATAATAAATGGATTGAATAAGAAAAAAAAAACTAGGAATAATCCACGCAGTATTCCTCCTACTCGTAATTGTAGAAACAAAAACATCTGTCCA
>OZ010587.1:63955457-63997957 GCA_963932145.1 Acanthosepion lycidas | reverse complement strand
AATTTATCTGGACTGGTGCTATAAAAATAAAACTACAACGCAAATCAATTCGGAATTTAATCCCCTTCGAAGTAGTCCCTTTCTTTAGACAAACACATTGTCCAGCGTCGTTTTCATTGATGAAAGCATTTCCGCAACTCCTTATTTTGGGATAGCGAGCCACAGCCTCGTCTCATTCTGTTATATTCTCTCGACGTTTTGAAATCTTGTTCCTTTCAAGTGGAGTTTGATAAATAAAAATCTGTGGAATATGGTGGTTGCAGGACCAGGGTAATGTTGACCTTGGCGAAAAACTGCTGCACAATATTGATGTAACCTCTGTGGTGTGGTGAGACATTCACACTATCCACACTTTTCTTTCAAAGACTTCTATAAACAATGAAAATGATAGAGAAAGTTATATGTTCGTGCGCGTGTTCAAGGTAAATCTATGCCAAGTGGCTTCACCCTGGTTGCTCTAACCCTCTTCCCCTAGCAAGAGTTCGTATATTTTTTATCAAACCTTAAAACTTTAATGATACATATTCACCTAGCAGCGAGGTAGAATAGATATATAAAGAATATAACAAGTTGAATCAGAAAAATATTCTTATGCGACTGAGATAAGCAGTCAGATGAATAGATAGACAAAGATAGAACAGATTGAGAAAGATAGATATGAACACATTGAAATAGTAAGATAGATATGAACACATTGAGATAGATAGATATGAGTATATTGTGATAGAGAGATAGATATGAACAGATTGAGATAGGTAAATATGAGTATATTGTGATAGATAGATAGATAGATAGATAGATAGATAGATAGATAGATAGATAGATAGATAGATAGATAGATATGAGTATATTGTGATATAAAGATAGATATGAACAGATTGATATAGGTAGATATGAGTATATTTTGATTGATAGATAGATAGATAGATAGATAGATAGATAGATAGATAGATAGATAGATAGATATGAGTATATTGTGATAGATATGAACAGATTGAGATAAATATATATGAGTATATTGTGATAGAGAGATAGATATGAACAGGTTGAGATAGGTAGATATGAGTATATTGTGATAGATAGATAGATAGATAGATAGATAGATAGATAGATAGATAGATAGATAGATAGAAGTGGATAGAAGTGAATATTGAAAATTCCTCGGTTCGATTAAATTCCTGAAATTCATCAAATATTGGATTTTCCTTTGTTATTTTTAGAATCGAACAGAGGAATTTTCAACAATCCCTTCATGAACAAAATATATACACGAGAGAAATGAACGGAGTGAGTTACATACGGATAATCTGGCTCATCAATATATTATGATAAACTGATTTATCTACATCTGCTAGCCTCATTGGAAGTCTCAGCGATAGATATACGTCACCTAAATAGGTATTTCATACCTTAAATTATCAAGACGTTTCTCCATTATCAAATTATTATCGGCACGTTTTGGCTATAATAGCGATTCTCCTCTTGGTGGAAGTAATTCATATTCAATTCCTGTGGTTGAGGCACCGTAACCTGTAATTATTTATTTTAGAGAAGAAAAAAAAAACAGGGATAAAAAAAATCAAACATGCCCACTAAAAGTACCTTTTATAATACAGTGGAACGCCGTTCATCACGAACACATCGGTTCAGAAACTGATTTTTCCAATGAAAATCATTTCGCGCGACAAACATCCTAGCTGACGACAAAGTGGGTCGAAAAGCCGAGAGTATCGGCTAGATAGCTTTAGTTACGGTGCAGCTTTAAATGTTTAACGAGTATCAAGCAGAGTCGGGTGGTCCCAAGATGCAGGAAATAGAATGAGAAGAAACCCCACTGAAGAGAGTTACCGGTTGTATTTATGGAAGAGGACTCTTCTTCCAAATAATAACATCTTTCCTCCTTTCTCACAACCTTCCACTTCCGGCATTAACCTCTCCCCCGGACGGAAAAATTAAGTTTTCGTCTATATATTATTATTATTATATTACAAAATACAGAATGATTGGCGTAACTCTTCCAATATTTTTCAACAGTAAATTGAAGAGTACGATTTTAGAAAAGGTAAAAGAAAAAACACAAAGTTTGGCAATGATTAACAATATCTTAGCAGAATGTCTGTCTTCTTTAAGTGGTATTTAAACAATTTTTCAAGTATAAAAATATAAACGTCTAAATACAATTGATATTTTCCATTAGTTGATTAGTTACTAAGAGGAATTAATCAAACTACTTAGCATAAATCTGATGGAACTCTCCTGTTATTCTGTTCACTCGCCCTGGCTAGAAAGTTAATAGTTTGCTTACATAACCATTCTCATGCGTTTTAAGGATCGGTAGATTCAGAATATTTTTTTTCAGAATATGCACCTTAAGATGTTTGTCGAAATTACTGTCGTTAGTAATAAAATGTTCAGCAAGCTCTGTTGATGTCACATTATTTTGCTTGACATAGTATCTGTGTCCATTGAATCTTTTATGACATTTTTTCCGTTGTACAAGATGAACAAGATCGCCATCTTATTAAGCACGTTTCAGTTGCATGCTTTCATGCGGCTGGTGTTTCATTCGTTTTGACGCGTTCATTAACAGTGCAGCCATTTTTCATTACAAGACAAGCAACGTTTGTTCATTGATAGCGCATATATGCGTGACAATGTGTCACCTCCTTATTCTGGGGTGAAACAGATGGTGTTTCTAACGCTACTGGCCACGGTTAGAATGATTATTTAGACGACGGGAATGGAGAAAATCTTGCGATGTGATCGCTACTCTAATCAGGATTTGATCAGATTCTTTGCACGTCAGATCAGGATAAATATTAGAACTGACAGAAAGTGGTTGGTATTAACAGATTTCAGCGAAAGGTGGGTAGCTGGGGCGAGCCTGGTTCGCGTTAAGAGGCTAGCTTTGATTTTCTTTTTTTAAGTTCCACTAACTCACAAGGGAGCGGTTTCCTGTGGAGCACTCCCCTGGTTAAGATAGACGTAGGGACCTAAGGTTAGAAATGGCATCATCACATTTACCACTGACAAAAAAAAAAAGAAAAAAAAATTACATAGATAAAGTCCTTCGTCAATTGTGGGCTGTTCTTGTCAGAACAATTTTTGTATCTTCTTGAGGGCTCCAACAACAACAGGGATTCCTGCGATCCACGTCGATATAAACAGAGACAGATATATGAATACATGTCTAAAACTAGACAGAAACAAGCTGCTGACGTGATAATTCTATTTACAAGATGTTTATTCTATGACACAGGCACGAATAGACTTATAAAATATAGCTGATCAGATAGAGATTTTGCGTTCAAGTGTGATATCTCTTAAAGATCAAAGTGATCACTGCTCGCCATGGATAGGTTATCATATTGTACTGATGAAAAGTTGGCCTTACCTGAAAGTATTTCTTCTTTTGTATATATAAAATTTAGTTACCGCAAGGAAAGTTGGCTCCCTGTGCCACGCCAGAAAATTTTTCTCCCCAGAATCGATCCTTCAAATCTACA
Organism: Acanthosepion lycidas; assembly: GCA_963932145.1. NCBI lineage: Eukaryota > Metazoa > Mollusca > Cephalopoda > Sepiida > Sepiidae > Acanthosepion > Acanthosepion lycidas. The sequence continues at coordinate 63,994,451 of OZ010587.1, read as the reverse complement.
AATCAACCATTCGCCCTCGCATGGAGTATTGCTGCCATATATGGTCTGGAGCCCTTTCTGTTTGCCTCGGGGTTCTTGATAAGATCCAGAGACGGATACGCAATGTAATTGACCCTGATCTGGCATATCGCTCTCTCATAGACGTGCTGTCGCCTCTCTCTGTCTTTTTTACAAATACTTTCATGGTAATTGCGCCGACGAGCTGCTTTCGCTGGTTCCCAGACTTCGCGAATTCAAGCGTCCTACGAGGCTGGCATCCCGCTCTCACCCTTTCACTGTCGAAACTGTTATATGTATCCGTCTCTTCTACTCCAATAGCTTCAAGTCATGCACTTCTCGCCTGTGGAATTCCCGTTTTTCTGTTTCCCTGATAGCTATAATCTCCAACTATTCAAAGGTAATGTAAATCTATATCTCAAGATGGCTCGATCTATCCACTATCATTCTCCTCATCCTTTCCTCTATCACTCCTATCTGCTCTCGATCCAAAGTCTCTGTAATCCCTTGCGTGCTAGTGGCCTCCCGCCTTGCTACGAGTGAAATGCTTAAAAAATGTTTGGGGGTTAAAAGGACATCCTCAGCCACATAACGGAAATATACAAATTACAAAGAGGTCATATTCAAGATAAAACACAACGAATATAAGAAAAAATTATTAAAGGCTTTCGTATATATCTCCAAGAAATTCTTGTATATTTTAAAGAACATATGAGTTTGTGCTTATCTGGTTGTCACCACATGGTATGTCGGAGGGCAGTCTACGGACATCTGCTTCTTTAAGACGTCGAAGGTGAAGAGAGAGAAAATTTGATGCCTGTTTCAGTTGGATGCAAAATACCAGTCCTAGTAGATTATATGAAGTTTTCATATTGATTTAACTATTTTTATATTCTCATTTCTTTCTGGCTTTCTTATCAATTATCATTCTTATTTATATTTTAAAGTAATTTTATTACTTTTAATTTTTCTTTTATTATTAAATATCGTGATTTCATACTCCTAAATCGTCTAGCACAAAGGATTAGAAGTTATTAGGTTGGTGCAAAAATAATGTCGTTTTTCTTTTGAAGGTGAACCTCAAAAAAACGACATTATTTTTGCACCAACCTAATATTTAGTGATTTATTTGTTGCTATCACTATAGATATCTCTGTTTACCCTATGGTTTTCCCTAACATCTACGTAAATATAGGTCAGTGGTTTCCTGTTTCCTACTTAATAGTTTGGAATTATTTTATATAGCTCATAGTTTAGACATTTCTGCTCAAATATATCGACATGCATTGCATCCATATGAAAGTCCTGGACTGACAACGGCTATTTCAGAAGATGCCTCAAGTTTTCAGGTTAATACCTTGCTTTTATAGAATCTTCCAATGTTCAGAGAAACGACCTCTAGCAAAGTCTATATTATCCTCAATTTCCTTATCTCCTAAAATCTAAATACCTTAACTCGCACATGCACTCGTATCCAAGGATGTCAGGCTACTAGGCCGGCTAGCTAATCCTCATTGCAAGCGTCTGCTCAGGTGCATTTGTGTTTGTTCAGCACCTACGGAGCCGACCTGTGATTTATACTGCAGTTATCCTGAGTAAATCTTTGAGTTTCTGGGCAATAGCGCGTTATCTAGCGTGATCAGAAACCTGAACATGTCGAACACGTTCAAAACCTCGGTCACGATGACTTATGAATTCGTGTTTACACAACCACCAACAGCGCTCAAGGGTTCCGGCTACCCAATTTCCGTCACAATGCTTGAGTCAACCCATGGTATTGTTTTCAGACACTTCCCAAAGGTGCCGCACGCTGGAAGCGCCTCTTCCAGACCGATAACATCAAAAACCCACCTTCTGGACAAATCGACCATGATGAGATTCGAACACGGGTCTCATGGTCAGAAATCGAACGTTCTAACCACTTTGCCATGTGATCATATTTGTCTGTTTTACCGGATCCAGGCACCGAATTATTTGAAGTGTTTTCCTGTGCATTTTCAAAAACATATTTGAAGAGATAGTCAGCAATCACTTATGCATTCTATACCCCATCTCAACCGAATCTATTCATAGAAGTGGCGATCCTATTAGTCATGATATCATTAATAATTACCGCATCATTCGTTGAATCCATCGATCTGTTATCAGCTGTGCGTGCATCCAAGCTACGTCGTCGGTAACTTGAAAGTAAAAAATAAAAAAAAAAACACTTGGCTCAAGGACACTTACTTAAACATTGTTTATGGCCCGACGAGCCTCTCAGGTCTCGAATAGACGTAGATCACATTACAGGATAGGGACAAATAACCGATCAGATGAAGCAATAAAATAGATATACCGGAATACATTCCTGCCTCATAAATATGTATATTCAAGTCTACTGTATGAAATGAATATGTAGTGTGACGGACGCCGAAGCTAAAAATGGAAGAGGCGTGCCGATTTCAAATCTCGGGCTGAACTTATGCGCTCCGTTTCGAAGAAATGTCCATGGGAATGGAAGGAATCCTTACCTTGTCATTTCAGCTATGGTGTAAATGGTAGGCTAAACTGGGCTCTTTCGCTTTGGGTGGAAACTAGTCTGAGAGATCGAATACTTTGAAATCAAAACCGCGGAGAAAGTAATATAAAAAAATAAATCTATGTATATTTCCAAAGAATGTAGTGCAATACGCAGCAAATAAATAGAAGGAAACTGGAGAGAGACATGATCGTTTATTAAATTTTCATTATCTTATGTGGCTATAGAAGAAAGAAAATTACATGAGACGGAGTAGTGATGGAGAATAAAAAGGATACAAAATATAGAGATGAGTGGATATTTAAGAATACACACACACACACACACACATATATATATATATATATGTGTGTGTGTGTGTAAGTGAATGTAACGGATTCAGCTAGACTTCTAACTCGGCTCTCCGATTCCTCAATCTGAGCCGCTATCCATTACTCCACCCTGTCTCATATATATATATATATATATATATATATATATATATATATATATATATATATATATATATATATATATATATATATATATATATATATATATATATATATATATATGAAGAAATATAGTCTTAAGATGTGCTATATTTATGGGATAAAATGCTCAATATCAGAGATAGAGCGTGTGTAAATATAAAAGTGAACATAGAAGTAAACACTTAGAGGCGACAGTCTGATTCATGCTATATGCAATCGTCAGGCCTGACGACTGCATATAGCATGCACAAATAGTAAAAATAAATGCTAAAACTTAAAATAAACTAAATGCATAAAATCTAAAAGAAACTGAGGGTTGAATACCATAATCGGCGGAGCTTAAATACAATATATTAATAATAGCAATAACAACATTACATATTTTCAACCACTCCGCCTAATGATTGCTGTTACATCAAGTAGCAGGTTTTTGGTATTGTTATTGCGCGCGCACACACACACACAACACCCACACATACCCACACACACACACACACACACACACACATATATATATATATATATATATATATATATATATATATATATATGGATATAGATATATATAGATATATAGATATAGATATATATTAAATTAGGCAGCATATATTTTATATATAAAGAAATAGTTATATTGCTGATTGATTCTATGTATGATTATTCTTTATATATATATATATATATATATATATATATATGTGTGTGTGTGTGTGTGTGTGTGATAGGATAAAGGAAACGTCTAACAAGCTAACACGTTTTATTAAATCCAGAAATTCTGATATTTTCATTTTTGTGTGGTTTGAATTTCCTTTGTCAGTCATGCACACGTTATATATGACTGGCCAATGAGAATCAAACCAGACGAAATTAAAAATACCAAACTTTCTGAATTTTTTTCTATTTTTGTCAATCTCTGACGAAGCTTCACTCGAAGTCATATATGTTAGCTTGATAAAGGTTTCCTATTTGTTCTTTTTCTTATCTTCTTATCTTCATTCATATTTGATCTAAATTTGATCTTTTACATATATATATATATATGCATTGTTAATTTGTCGTACGCACTACCCAATCTTGGATTGACCAAACTGGTTGATTCCGAATGAAGAAGTTATTTCAAAAATGGTATTTTATCAGCACTCGCTGACCTTTCGCGATGTAACCGCTTATAATATTCATTTTAATCGTTCTTCATTGAAATTCTATCGAGTCTCTGTAGCCTTTCTCAATTTCTTCCTGCGTTGCGGCCTCTGCAACGCCATTTCTCATGGCTTTTCGTAAATTATTTTCCTGCTCGCTCAAAACGGAATTTGTTACGGTAAAACTGATGAACCACTCTAGGTAAACAAACAAGAAAAAAAAAATCTAAGAAGGAAAAGCTTTGACCTCATGAATTAATAAACGAAGTGACTGTCAAAGAGTATCATTGGTTTTGGCATTTTGAACTGGAGACTGGATGGGTGTTCCAAAACGTAGAGGGAGACGCCATTTTGGCAAATAGCGGAGTAAATTTAAACAATTGATTATTCCTTCAGGGGTTTAAGAAAAAAAATCGAGACAATTGTCGCTCTGGGGGACAAGTGAATGGCAGCGAAAAGTGAAACAAGGAAAAAACAGTTGAAAAATCTCTTTACTCTAAAGGTTGAGAGTATGTGAAATATTTATTTGCACCGATGTCACGAAGTGACAATCACAGATTAGTCAATCACCCAGCCAGAAAAATTGTTTTAAACTACACACACACACACACACGTGCTTGCATGCATATAACTTGATTGAAATTATACTAGATTGACAATGGAAGTAACATCTTTTACTTACAAAAGACTGGGCATGTAATGTTGTTATTATGATATGAATAATGGCAGACTGATTTATGATAGGTGTGAGGAAAACGGGAATTCATATCTTGTTTGTAGGTATGAAAATAGAGTTGAACAAAAGGCGAAAATATATGCACCATATATATATATATATATATATATATATATATATATATATATATATATATATATATAAAGGGTCTGTTATGTTTCACTGTCAACAAAGTATCACCTAAAATGAAAACAAACCGTTCAGATATTAAGTCAATTGTTAATGATTTTATAAATCGAATAGTGCCAGGAAATATTCAGCAACGCATTATATAGAAATTATTGTAATATCTCTCCCTGTGTGAGAGTGTATGAAATATATATAGATATGTGTGTGTGTGTGAGTGTATGACAATATATATATATATATGTGTGTATATGACAATATATATATATATATGATTGTGTGTGTGTGAGTGTATGACAATATATATATTAGGTTGGTGCAAAAATAATGTCGTTTTCTCACATGTGAGAAAACGACATTATTTTTGCACTAACCTAATATATATATGTGTGTGTGTGTGAGTGTATGACAATATATATATGTGTGTGTGTGTGGGTGTATGACAATATATATATATATATACATATATATATATATATATGTTTGTGTGTATTGACAATATATATATATATATATATATATATATATATATTCATGAGTTGTGCTATCGATGAGGGATAACATCTATATTTATTAATATATAGTTAATAGTTGTGTCGTAATACATCGAGCACTGTTCTGTTAACACCACCAATATATGTGCAACACACACACACAAACACACACACACACACATATATATATATATATATATATATATATATATATATATATATATAATATTATTTTTAATATGGTGTCGTCACAATGGTTAGTCGCGACTACAGTTTCCTTCGCATATTAGTAGATAATCAAGAGGCTGCCTACGGCATTCTGTTATTATGACAGGTAAATTATCTCTCACTCACAGACACATCCATAGACACACTATATTTTTGTATTTTCTATAACAAGTTTCGAGTAGGCTGGATCTTTCGTTGCCGTGTGTGCTCTGAATTATTTTAGTTTTATCCACTGAGATTAATATTAAAGCTGTCGGGTGCCTATCAGTCATTTGTTATGTGATGCTCGATATGCGCCCGAATTGCTCCACGTTTCGACTAGTGACATGTAAACTACCAGATGAGTGTGGTCAGCGGGTGTTTAGATAAATAAATTCACCTTCATGGATCATTCAGGCACCACTAAACATTTTTACACATAAAAGAGCTCTATAGATACGGATATATTTCAGTTTAACTCAACACACACACACACACACACACATTCCGCATATATATATATATATATATATATATATATATATATATATATATATATATATATATATATATGTGAGTGTGTGTGTGTATATATATATATATATATATATATATATAAAAAGAAAGAACAGTGAGATATATAATCCGGTGTTCTTATAGATATTTTTATTTTTACAAAAAAGTGACCAATATTAATTTTCGAAACATGGTTCGAACTGTGTTTTAAATCAATTAATATATATATATATATATATATATATATATATATATATATATATATATATATATATATATATATATATATATATATATATATATATATATCGTAAAGAGCCAGTAACAACAAATCTAGGTTCAGGATATATCCCTGCTCTAGTTAGCGTATTTGAGCACTCTACGTTTTAGCATTATCACTCGCTTGGGTGTTTTTTTCTTTGGACTAGAAACTTAAGACTCTGGCCGATTTATTTCCACCTGTTTGGATGTTTCTAGTTCTTTCCTCTTTTGTTTCATTTTTTTCCCCTCGGGTACCGATTTGCTTTGATAGACTTACAAGTCTTGTTATCCGAAGTTTCTTTTCCAACCAATTATTACTAGTAGTACAATATATATATATATATATATATATATATATATATATATATATATATATATATATATATATATATATATATATATATATATATATTTGTGTGTGTGTGCGTATTTTAAAACTGTCGGATCAGTTATTGAGTATTATGATCGAAGTTATGAATAATAAGTTCGAAGCTCATTTTTTTTTCTTAAAGTACCTTCGACTTTCCAGTCATTCTCAATAAATGATGTGGTTTCCTTGTCGTAGATTTAACTTTCTCTGCATCATTCCGACGCTGGATTTGTGAAATTGTCTTCCATAATGTCATGTGTAGCTTCTCAGTAAAAACATTCCGAGTTATTTTTTTTTTATATTATTTTATCAATTAATTAAACATCCTGGGTAAGACGATGAACTACATCCAGCAGCGAGGCCTCCAATCAGGAGATTTTGATGAGCGTGGAACCACCTCTTAATTGATGGTGTTCCCAGGTTCACCCTGACCAAGGTGGGTAGTACCTGTTAGGGTCCCTCCTATGGGCAAATAGTTAACCCCCAAACTGGGGTTAAAGCACTATGAAAGTGTAAAAATAAGTTTTAATAACAGCAATAAACTTTTTGAGGAAGAATTATTACCAGCAATACATTATTGCATAAAATAAGTATTACCAAGAATAAAAAGCTTGTCGGCATTAAATAACCCATTGTGGTTGATATACCGTAAAACAAAAGAAAACAAATAATCCATTTGTTAATTTTTAATACGAATATAATATAAGCACTTATTAATTATATCATATACACTTCAAGATACCATCCCCTGTGGCGAATGACATTTAATGTGGGTTGTTTATTTTGTATAATAATATCTTATAGATTTTTTTTAGTCATTCATTCCAACTAGTGCTATAGAGTATTTTGCTGTGGTCAACTAATACTTGTCTTATGTTGATTGCTACATTTTGGTCATTCATGATGTGCGCGGATTGCATCGACATCTTGAATATTTCCTCCGGCAGGATTTTGGGAGCTACATATTCTAAGAATTCTTAAGTATAACCCTATTATTACAGTTTTATTTTATTGTTTTGATTATTATGTTACTATATTTATTATGTGTACTTATTATGTTTATTATGTTATTATGTTTATTATGTGTACTTACTATGTTTATTATGTTATTATATTTATTATGTGTACTTATTAACCTGACGTCGAGAAATGCTAAAATATAGTTTGATTCTGTTTCGTAAGCGAAATTGATTGTATGTCCTATACTGGTATACTCTATCGACAAGCTTTAAAAGTGTTGTATTGTGTAGATATGTCAATAATAACCATCAATTGGTCAGAAGGAGCTTGCATCTAGGAGAAGAATGCGATGAAAAGGGCCGGAGATTAAACATTCTAGTAGACATGACAGTACTTCGATGATGCTGTTAAAAGTAAAATAACATTCTTTTGTAAAGAGACCACGTATATTTAGAATTATTCTGTTGGTAGCGCAAGGTTGATTTTTAATTTTTTTTTTTTAAATGTCTAATGAATTAAGTGACTTGTATATTTGTATATAGAGATCATCTATGTACGCCTAACATCTTTTTAGTTGTTATATTCAAGGACTTCAGTTTATTGATGAGATCGCCGGAATTTTTAATGTGTGTTGTTCCAAAAAGGGGAGGGTTAAGAGTTTTGTTTTGCCTTTTGCTAATTTGAGTATCTCGCTGTTTATCTCGTATAATATAGGTCGCGTTGGGTTACGTAGCTTGTGTCTCTAGGTTAGGACATAAATATTGGCTATAGTTGGATGTTGTTCTCTCAGTTTCGGCAGTACAACACTATTTTCGTCCTCACTATAGCGAATGTGCTCACAGAAAGGCTATTCATTTCGTCGATTGAGAACTGAAGTTTCGTTTAAAATGTGGCTTTCAACACGCACAAGCACATCACTATCATCTCTTCCAAAAAGCAATAATAACAGCCACTCTCTTTTTACGGAATATGTGTTGCCTACGAAAATTACAAACATCAATCGGCGCATTTTATTTTTCGAAAGGCTGAATATCATCACTGTTTGGTAAGCAATTTCATAACATATGCTATGTAAGAAAAGTACAGGTCACCTGCCAGGTTTTTCACCTTCTAGCGTAATACTAATATGCTACTAATAGTAACATCATCAGCTCAACATCATAAGTAAAGATGCATAACATTCGGAAGAATTGCACCTTGTATTTCTTTCTTATGATTCTAAATAAGATTGTATGGAACCACCTGAGTGTAAGATAATCAATATTACATTCATCAAACGTATTGAGGAATACAAACATCGTGGATCTCACATAACAGACTGCCAAAAAGACTTCAACATCCGCAAAGCTTTTAAATGGAATGCGTGTAAGAAACTTCGCAAGATTTGTCGCTCGAACCTTCCATCTCCTTAAAAGTTCAAGCGTTTTGAACATTGATCTAACCAGTCCTACTGTATGGATCTGAAACTTGGAAATTATCTCCTCCTCTTGAAAGAATGGATGGAACATATGCAAATCTGCTTAACACAATTTACGGAGAATTGAGATCAATCTCTCTTAAGCTCAAACAAAAACAATTACAGTTTTACCGACCACTGTCAGCGAGCGGGCAGGAAAATCATTTCATCCTTACTGCTATAGCAACCTTCCGGAAATTTCTTCTCACTAAAATTCACTTTCCCAGACACCATAGCTTGGTACTCAGATTTGGTCACTGAGGAACTGCGGACATCAATGCAGGACTACACAGTGTGCAAAAGAATTGTCCGTGGAGTTTCAACCAATCATAGGGAGGCCGAAGTATGATGATGATGATGATGATGATGATGATGATGATGATGATGATGAAAAGTCTCCTTTTTTGTTCTGTCCATTTCCCATGAAACGTCGTTCCCTCCGTCGATGGAATTCTCAGCATTCTGCTAGAGAAGCATATTTTGTAGAACTTCGGGTCTCTTCTTCGTCGATGAGGAGACTGCTAAGCTTAGGAGAGAAATGATATTACATAACAATTCAGAGCTCTTTTCTTTGTTTCTAACCAAATATCCTCTGTTTCGTCATACATCGTTTAACTTCTGCAATGAATCATTCGCTAATGGTTGTAGCCATGAGAAAGTGATAAACTGAAAAATACAAACATCGAAAAGGCAAAAAAAGAAAGAAAAGATAAATAAAGCAGGAAAGAGATTCATAAAGTGAAAGAAAGAGAGAGGCAAATAAATAATGATACAAAAGTAAGAAATACGGAAGAAGAAAAATGGGGTAAGTGTGAAAAAAGTATAACAGATAATATTAGAGGGAGAAAAAAAGGAGAATTTAATAATCGACAAATTAGAAAAAGAAAGATGTAAAGGAATAAAGGTGGGTGTTACCTCCGTGAGAGTGAGTAAGAGGAGAGATAGAGGAAATATTAAGGAGAAAATATGTAGGAAGTAACAGTTGAAAAGAGAGGGGTATAAACTATAAAGAGGGAAAGGAAGAGTTGAAAACGATTGATGCGAAATAAGGAAAGCAGAAATCATCTGAGAGCATGACAGGGAGTGTAGTGATAAGATAACAGTGAAGTGAATATAAACACAATAGAAATGGGGGGAGCTAATATGAAAAGAAAAAAAGAAGTGTTAGGAATGTAAGAAGTGAATAGAGAGGGGGAGATAATACAAAGAGAAAGAAGACGAGTTCGGAATGTAAGAAGTGAATAGAGAGGGGGATATAATACAGAGAGAAAAGAAGAGTCTAGAATGTAAGAAGCGAACAGAGAGGGGGAATTATTACAAATAGAAAGAAGTGAATAGAGAGGGGGAGATAATACAAAGAGAAAGAAGTTTTGAATGTAAGAAGTGAATAGAGAAGGGGAGATAATACAAAGAGAAAGAAGAAGAGCTTAGAATGTAAGAAGCGAATAGAGTAGTAATGTGAGAATAATGACATAACACCTTCTTTTCGCCGAAACCGAGGGATTTTTGAAAACATTTCTCTACCCGTATAAAGTATTTCTATAGGAAAATATACGTTTTTTTTCGTTATAAATGGCTAATCTTTCCATAGTCTTTATTGTAGCCCTGAGAAGGTGATACAATGAAAAATACAAACATCGAAAGGCCAAAAAGAGATAAACAAAACGGGAAAGAAATTCATTAAGTGAAAGAAAGAGAGAAGCAAATAAATAATGATAAAAACTGGGAAATCCTGGAGAGAAAAAGAGTGTAAAAAGAATAACAGAATTTTAGAGGGAGAAAACTGAGAGAATTTAATAATCGACATATTACGAGAAGATGTAAAGGAACAAAGTTGGGCGTTACCTTCGTTTGTATTTCGGAGTCGCATTTTTCATCCACTGTTAAATGCTTTTCAGATATTTAAACTCCTTTACTTTTTTGATGTTAAGATCTTCAATTTGTCTTCACATATTGAACTTTTTTTCTCTTTCGGTCTTATTGAAATTGATGGTTCATCTCTTATTCTCGCTTTACATTACTACCTCATCTAAAGGCTCATAAAATATATTAATGGTTTACATTATTGAATTTTTATCTACACAACTATTAAAAGGATTATTATTCAAATAAATTAGTGATGGTGGGTGAATTTCATGTATCCAAATTGTTTAATCTTCCAAATTTTGACATTTATGGTTGCTGTTTTCAGTATATGTTTCTCTTGCTAGAAGGCTAAAAATTACGACCCTTAGAAACAAAACAAAAAATGCGTACTGAATTGTGACGTATTATCAGCATTCCAATATGGGATGTGAATGCTGGACAATCTCCTCACAGATGAAGCCGAAACTTGAATCAACAAAAAAGTGGTTCAACAGAAGGATACTGAGAATGCAATAGAATAAATATGTGAGCAATGACGACGTTTTAGAGACAATGAAAACAGATAGGACGTTCATAGTCAATATTAGGAAGTGGCTGTTTAAATTTCTAGAGTGCATAATAAAGAAAGACGACTTGACAAATTTAATGCTCACATGACAGATTGAAAGAGGAACACAACGCATAATCTACCTACCTAGCTCGCGGAGTAAGTTTTTTCGAAATAATAAAAAGGCAAAATGTATTAGAGCTACGAAGGACATGAAACTGTGTATCGCTAATGTTCTGTATGGACTTGGTAGTTACAAGAAGTAAGAAAAGAAAGAAGACGAGCCTCCCAAAATATTATCATCTAATTTTTTTTTTTTTTTTTTTGTTTGATAGTTCTTGTGAGAAAAATTTAAACGAAAGTTACTTATCTAATTTCTAAACTGATTGTTAAAGAAAATCGACAGAATTGATCGACTGAAACGTCGTGAACACAGAAAAAAAAACACGCGACCCAAAGAATTAGTTTATTATACATGCATAATTCTTTTAAGATAGTCTGTGTTTGTGTTGTCCTCTTACCTTCAAACGGGTTTTCCCTGTTCGTGCATTGATGATTGAGACAAATGCGCATACTCGAAATTGTGAGCGTCACTGTGATCTTTGTGAAGGTCACTACCTCAGAAGTAACCTTTTCTTTAAACGAGAGTTTTTAATCTGTGTATTTGACTTGAAAGTATGGGAGAGAAAGAGAGAGAGAAAGAAAAACCTAATCTGTACGCCCCCACTCCAAAATAAAGCAAGCTAAAGCGAACAGCCATGTTTTTCAAGTGACTTTGATCAACATGTTTTCGCGAACGACGTCAGAGCTGACAGCTTTGATGTTTAGGCCAAAGTATTAAGACCCTGGCGCACAAAAATATTGATGCCAAAAGCTTCTGCTCATATATATATATATATATATATATATATATATATATATATATATATATATATATATATATATATGTGTGTGTGTGTGTGTGTGTGTGTGTGTGTGTGTGTGTGTGTGTATATATATATGTGTGTGTGCAATTGCGGAGGTAAGGTCCGCACATATAGGTAATATGTCTCTACGTATATATCTGTCAGTGTGTGTTTGTAAACATATCTATTTTGATGAGTGAATATGTGTGAGCATTTAAAAATATATTCACATAATATTAGACAAAGAGAAAATAATATGCACACACACGCGTATACGTCTTACGGCAATATAGCTTTAAAGCACTGGATCATGCCCGATCACCAGAGTTACATAAAGGTGAGACAGGTCAGTACCTGGATCGGTGACCACTTGGGAAACCAGTTACTGTAAGTTTTTCTTTTCTATTCAAACAATAAATATAATACAATCAAAAAATAACATTTGTTAACATAGCGTCTACTGAAGTAAATGCAACCACTAAAACCTAAAGTTTAAAGGGATAAAACTAATCCAGGGTTAAAACTAAAATAAAAGAAAACCATGGAAACAATTTGTTCATATTTCGAATACAAAAATAAAGTTGGCACACAAGATGGCGATTGATGTTGCGTTTGGATATTTGAAGATTGTAGATGAACCAAGAGAATGAAGAAACCGAAAGAAACCTCTAGAAGAGAGAAGCGCAATAATAGAAAATATTATGATAGAACACATGGATTCATTTAGCTAGTGTAACAGATAAATATTGACAACGGTTATCGAATCTATTAGTACGCTAAGATTTGTGCAAAGAGTAAAAGGTCATTTAGATGGTGTCAAAGGGCAGATGTTTATATACAGGTGGCCCTATAGATAGATACAAACAGTAAAAACAAATATTTTTGATTCAGCTGAATAAGGTATCAGATCGATAGGATATAGTTGAATAAGATAGATCTGAATTGAGAAATATGTCAACAGTCTGACGTACATAGTAGAATGGCTGGGCTATCGTCTTCAATATCAGAGAAAATATAGAATGTATGTAAATATAAAAGTCGAAACTGTGGTCAACACCACATACTTGAGCGCAATCTTCATGGGCAGAAAATTACATTAAAGTAAATCTCACTCTCTCTATGGCTCTCTCTCTTTATATATATATATATATATATATATATATATATATATATATATATAATGTTGTTATGATCAACAGCCTACCTCCAAACCCCCTTCAAAAATGGAGGTCGAAAATCCTAATTGCATAAAAAACAAGAAAAATCCTACATTATTTCTTTCTTTCTCTCTCTCTCTCTCTCTCTCTCTATATATATATATATATATATATAGATATATAGATATATATATATAATGCTGTTATGACTAACAGCCTACCTTCCAACCGCCCTTCAAAAACGGAGATTGGAAATCCATCCTAATTGCATAAAGAACAATGAAAAGCTTACATTATCTCCCCTCTCCCTCTCTCTCTCTCTCTCTCTCTCTACACACACACACACACACACACACATATATATATATATATATATATATATATATATATATATATATATATATATATATATATAATTTAGAATTAAATAAAGTCTTCTACGAGTATAGAAAGTTTCTTAAATGTTAGGAGCAGGAAAGTTTTATATAAAAAAATACTTAACTAAAAAACTACAATCAAAAGATCTTTTAAAACAAAGTATAAGTTACCTCCCTTGCATAGCGGTGGAAAAATATTTTGATTTTACGGAGTTAACGCATAACACATCCATAGATATGAAACCCCTGAAGATGGTCTCAGTTGAGATTGAAAGTACGTGGGAAAATAAAAATTATTTGAAAGAAATATTTGTCATTTTTCTTAAACAATTTTCTACAACCGCCAATTAATTAATTCGTGGACTTGATAGGATTAAGACTAAAATAAACAGACACAATATGTCTAAATGATATAACCTAACATGCTTGAATGAAAATATACAGCCGAAATATACATACACACACACACACACACACACACATATATATATATATATATATATATATATATATATATATATATATATATATATAAGAGCGAAAGAGATCGGGATATATGTAAAGAAATATATATATATATATATATATATATATATATATATATATATATATATATATATATATATATATATAGTTTATGAAAAACTAGGTAATCCGTATGGGTAAATCTAAGGAAGATATAATCCAGAGAGCTGAATGTAAATCCAGAGCAAATAATTTAAATAAAAACAGACCACTTCAAGGTTCCATGTAATAAATTATTTCACCACAGCCCTTTTAAAAGGAGTGCGGATCATCAGACTTTACTTCCAAACAAAAAATGAAATGAAAATTTACACACTTTTGACGGGCCGTATTAAACATATGTAAATTAACGAAGTGACGAAGTGAGGGGGGAGAGAGAGAAGACATGAGTGAGTTAGCAGATATTGACACATTTAAACGCTTAACTTAACGGAAGTTATATATTGAAATCAAAGGTGTAGAGAAGAAAAAACTCATAGAGAAAAAAAAGAGAGAGGGAAGTTAAGAGAGAAGAGAAGATGTCACTTATTTTCTTTGTAAAAAAGCTAGAAACAATCGCTGTTGTTTTGCTTTACTTTGAAAGTGTCATTTTGGGGGTTCATAAAGATTATATATATATATATATATATATATATATATATATATATATATATATATATAAAGAGAGAGAGGTGGGGGTTGAGAAATAGATAGATATCAAAAGATTGTGATTGGTACACAGGTAAATAAATATTAAAACTATATGCCTTCATTCCTTTTCCAAGAGCAGTATGCTAAGTGAACATCCTTGGCCAATAGACAACCTCAAGATTCGTTTCATGTTCACCTTACGTTGATCATTACGAAAGGATATATATATATATATATATATATATATATATATATATATATATATATATATATATATATATATATATATTTCTTCATTAATTTATGTCTTTTGATCAAATAATAGAAAGCAAGTTAAAAAATACTCGAGATGACTTTTAAAAAAACTATTCTCAAATATGTTTATTTAAAAAAAAAAAAAATTATTTCTATTTTTCTACACAACTTACAAATACTTTTTTTCTATGCAATATCGCTTTTACGGATGTACAATCTTCATTGTTCTCTCAACATCGGATATTTTCGATTGTGTTTCATTTGACTTTTCGTTCGCTACAATTCGGGATTATTTCGTAATACTTCATAGGATTTGATTTCCAGGACGTGTCAGATTTAACGGAGAAATTCAGTGCATCAAAGGGACTTTCATTTGCTAATCCCCAAAACATCTTGACATTTTTTCGTTGTGCCAGAATGTACGAAGACCATTCATAAAGTATTGGCCATTCTTCTTTTATTCCCAGCATATATAAAAGTAGAAGAAAACAAAGAATTGCAAAATGAATATATTAGGTTGGTGCAAAAATAATGACGTAACAATGTCGTTTTTTGACGTATTTTTTAACGTCAAAAACGACATTATTACGTCACTATTTTTGCACCAACCCAATAATTTTTTGTTTTAAATTATAAATATCGGTTCTATTGATAATCTCCTTCATCAATTGTGGTAAGAACAACGTAGGTAAAGTCATGGGAATTCATGTCTACCTCCAAGATAAACAATAGTAGAATCATACAGCACCCAAGCATGCCAAAATCAACAAAAATATGTCATGTTTGCAAATGTAGTCCTTTATATAGCCTCCTTTCACGACCGTGATATGAAGACGTGGATAAAGTAATGTTTATTTTTCTCTACTTCCAAGATAGGTAATACTGGAAGCGTGGTAATTGCTCCAATGAGCTGCTGGCGCTGGTTCTCAGATTTCATGAATTCAAGTCCTACGAGACTGGCATCCCGCTCTCACCCTTTCACTGTTCAAACTGTTAAATGTAACCGTCTCTTCTACTCCAATAGCTTCATATCTCGCACTTCTCGCCTGTGGAACTCTCTTCCCTATTCCTGTTTCCCTGATAGCTATAATCTTCAACTATTCAAATGTAATGTCAATCGACATCTCCATTTGCCTTGATCTATCCATTATCCTTCTCCTCATCTTTTCCTTTATCACTCCTACCTGCTCTCGCTCCAAATCCTCTGTAACCCCTTGCGTGTTAGTGGCTTTCGACCTTGCTAGGGGTGAAATGGTTAAAAAAATTCCAGCACACAGAACAAAAGCATACCTAAATGAATAAAAATATGCCAAGTTGCAAATGTAGACCTATATATAGTCTCCTTTCACGACCGTGATATGAAGGCCGTAGATAAAGTGATTTTTCTTTTCTCTACTTCTAAGGTAAGCAATACTGGAAGCACCGAGCGCACAAAACAAAAGCATACCTAAATGAATAAATATATGTCAGGTTTGCAAATGTAAATCTTTATATTACCTCCTTTCACAACCGTGATATGAAGGCCGTAGATAAAATAATGTCTATTTGTTCTACTTCCAAGATATACAATAGTAGAAGCACACACATCTCAAAGTATGCTAAAACGATCAGGTTTACAAATATAGTCCTTTATATCGTCTCCTTTCGCAATCGTGATATGAAAGACGTAAATGAAGTAAAGTTTATTTTTCTCTACTTCCAAGATAAGCAGTGTACTGGAAGCACATAGAACAAGGAACACAAAGCATATCCTGAAATGGACAAAATAGGCCAATTTTGCAAATTTTGACCAATACGTAATGTTTTTTCATTATCGCAGTAAGAAGTTCGTAGATAACATAACGCCTGTTCTTCTTTACTTCGAAGATAAACAATAATATTAGGTTGGTGCAAAAATAATGACGTAATAATGTCGTTTTTTAACGTTAAAAAATACGTCAAAAAACGACATTATTACGTCATTATTTTTGCACCAACCTAATAGAAGCACACAGAGTTCAAAGCATGTTAAAATGAAAAAAAAATAGTTCAGGTTTGCAAATATTGTCCTCTACATAATATCTATTCGCTATAGTGACGAGAAGGCCATAGTTAAGGCAATGTCTGTTTTTCTTTACTTCCAAAGCAGAAGTACTCAACACAAAAAAATATACCAAAATGATCCAAATATATCAAGTCTGCAAATGTTCTTATTTTATTTACCGTGTCCCTTCAGGACGTAGACGATCTTGGCTCTCTATGTCTTGTAACTCTCAATCTTTTTTGTTCTTTTGCTCCTTCTCCAAGACCCTATTCTCTCATCCACTTGCTTAAGCCCGTTAGATATGTCACACTTTGCTTTCCCTTGTCTCTCTCTTCCTTTTATCTGCCCCGTGAGTATCAAACTCTCCATGCCCTCATTGCGTGTCCCAGAAAATTCAGCAGCCTCTTCCTGCTGTTAAATATAAGTTTCCTCCTTGTTTGCATCCAATCCAAAACCTCATCGTTGCTCACATGTTCGGTTCAAATAGTCCGATGTATAATGTCCTTTCATTATCGAGATAAGAAGGCCGGTGTAATGTCTGGTCTTCTTTACTTCCAAGGTAACTCATAGTAGTAGCACATAGAATAAAAAGCATAGTAAAATGAACAAAAATATGTCAGGTTTACAAATATAAACCTCTACATAATTTCCTTTTTCATTCGTGATTAGAAAACCGTAGATAAATGTGTGTTCTCTACTTCAAAGGTAAGTAACAGTAGAATTTCATGATACCGAAAGTTTACGAAAGTTATATGTCAAGATTGCAAATATAGTCCTCTACATAGTCGCCTTTCTCAATCGTTGTACAAAGGTCATTCATTTTACAATGCTAATTCTTCTTTCTTTCCAATATAAGTATTAGGTTGGTGCAAAAATAATGTCGTTTTATCACATAGTAACATATGTGAGAAAACGACATTATTTTTGCACCAACCTAATATATATATATATATATATATATATATATATATATGGTTGGTGCAAAAATAATGTTGTTTTCTCACCTAATATATATATATATATATATATATATATATATATGGTTGGTGCAAAAATAATGTTGTTTTCTCACCTAATATATATATATATATATATATATATATATATATATATGGTTGGTGCAAAAATAATGTTGTTTTCTCACCTAATATATATATATATATATATATATATATATATATATATATATATATGGTTGGTGCAAAAATAATGTTGTTTTCTCACATATGTTACTATGTGATAAAACGACATTATTTTTGCACCAAGCTAATAATAGTAGGAACATACAAATCATAATAAAACGAAAACTATCGTTTCTGCACTACGAATCCAGTCCTGAAATAGTTTCCTCTTTTATCAATCGTGACACGATGTTCGTTCATGAAAGAATGTCTGTTATTTCGGACATATTTAATCAGGAAAGCACATAAAACATAACGGAATGAATATAAATGTGTCATGATTCCAGAAATAAACCTAAACGCAGTTTCTTTCTTTCTCAGTCATTGTACGATGTTTAATCAAAAACTAATGTCTTTTATTCTGTATTTCCAATAGATTTAATCATCGAAGCATACAAAACTGAACAAAATGAACGCTGATTTTTTAGACCTTAACATGGTCTCGTCTCTTCTCAATCGGGATATTCCACCTTTGTCTGAAAGCACGTATTCTCGATTTTTAAAATAATTCCTTGTTGCTTTTAGAGCAACATGAATGTTGTTTCTTTCAGTTCATCCCATATAAAAAAAAAGGCTCTCATCTGTACTGATCAACTTCAAATTCTCTTGGAAACCAACCATGTTTTTACTGCTTAATGTGACTTGTTAACATTCGTAGAACGCACTATGCGCAAACCTCAATTTCGCCCAGACTATGAACTAAACACTAGACAATATTCTCGTTTGCCTGATCGTTATCACGGTATTTTTTAAGAAGTGCTTATTTTGCAAAAAAAAAAAAAAAAAATGCGCTAACTTCTTTGAAGTTATCCTCATTCGGAACATTGTGGAGTTTATAACTAAGGTATATATATATATATATATATATATATATATATATATACACAAACACACACACACACACACACACACACACACATATATATATATATATATATATATATATATATATATATATATATATTATAATAAAAAGAAAGAACAGTAAGATATATAATCCGGTATTCTTATTGATATTTTTATTGTTGTTTTTTTTGGGGGGTTTTTTTTTACAAAACAGTGCTCAATATAAATTTTCAGAGAATAAATATTATAAATTAACTGATTTAAAATATGGTTTCTTCGCTACACAGGAATTACCATGTTTCAAAAACTGAAGACAAAATCTTCAAATTTAATTATATAATTAAATTAAAAGCATTAGTATTGTTTCATCTTCAAGCGAATGTTGGAATAACTTTTTTTTAAATTTACTGAGTTTCAAACGCACATACAATTCATATTTTTTTGTTTCCACGGATACAGAGAAATCCAATCATTTAGACAGGGCCTGTAGCGTTTTCATCTTTATTAAATATTATTGTATCAATTATGAGTTACATTCGAAAGAGAGGTAAAGTCTAGGTAGAGTGGGGGTGCATTTTTCAACAAATTTTGACATCCGTTCAACGCATGTCCTCTGTTTGTTTTTTTTTTATCAACGACAAAAAGTTTTTCAGCATTTTTTCCGTTAAATTCGTACCTGTATACATAAAGATTCTTTCTAAAAGGTGTTTTGGAGTTAGAATAGGTTATCTTGAACTACAATTTTAAAATATTATTTTTACACTTAATTACTAATACACTATTTTATTTCTAAAATCAAATAAATGTAATAGAATTACTTAATATATTTCAAAAATTATTATTACATTTCAAATATAAGTATGTATATTACCAGCTCTCATATTTTTTTTTATTTTTTTTTTTTAAATATTATTTAAGGAAAAATTTTGACAATGTCGGCAACGAAGAGATATTTCATTTCTTTGATTCAGCAATTTTATATTTTTTATAAACTTACTAATATATAGTTTCTCATATATGCACAAAGGTCATGGGTCATTTAATGACCTACATATTCTAGTTTTTCTTATTAATTTCTATTTTACTGTAGGTGTTATATATATATATATATATATATATATATATATATATATATATATATATATATATATATATATATATATATATATATATATATATATCGAACTACGTCTTTACTGTGTAGGTTTTTATAAGTATAGACTACCTTGTTAATTTCTGCTATACTTTCTCTAGCTAAAAACAGAAATTTGATAACAGTTGTTTGTGTTTTTTACGCATGCCCAGTCATTTTGAAGAAACAATATTACTAGGGGAAGAGAAGGTAACTATAAAATTCCCTTTAGGCTTCTATAGATTTTATTATTTATATCAAAATATTAGGCTTTTCGAAATCATTTCCGAATTTTCAATTAACGTTCTAATTGTATTCTAATATTTTGATAATAATCTCCGATTTCAGATTAATACTTTGTGTTCTGATAATACGTTGTTTCAAAAATCATGTCCGATCTTATAATAAAAAAAATTCGTTGTGTTGAAATATTAAGTGTTCGGAAAATAATGTCCGATTTTAGAATAAAGCCTTTTATTATGTTCTTATTGTTGGTTGTTCGGAAAATAATGTCCGATTTTAGAATAAAGCTTTTAACTGATTAATAATATTAGGTACGTGGAATAATGCCTCCTTTTATGATAAAGCTTTTAATTGTGGACTAATATTAGGTTGTTCTTAGGTTCCCGCTTGTGGAACAATCTTCAAGCTTCTTGATTTCCAGTCAAATCTGATCTTCAAAAAGTTAAATGTCAATCGTCAGCTACTTAATTCTTTTTCTTTTATTACCCTCTCTCTTGTTTTCTTCTTTCCGATTCTTTCACACTCAGTAACTCTTTACGTCTTTGTGGTGTTAACGCTTTATCTGGGGTAAAATGATTAAGATTAAGTATCATTGATCTTCATGGTGAAATACCTAACTCCTGTGCAATTCACATGTAGTTTAAGCAACATCGAGACTGGCCAGTGTCTAGATGTGTGACTGCTTGGGAATACCAGGTGCTTTAATATTCAATAGGCGGGTGGTGTCATGGATTATGGCTCGGAATTAGAGAACCGAGTTCCAATTCCAATTGGTCTCTTTGTATTTATTTTCGCGCATATAACATCGAAAAAGCTAATAATATACTATTTCTCTCTCCAGACAGGAGATAATTAGTAGGAATTGTATCAGTAAATCGCTATTATCCCCCACCCCCCAAAAATGGTACAATCTACAAGGTGATCCGAAAGTCTTGTCGACCAGTATCAAAAAGTAATGAGAACAGTAGTAGAACAATACAGTAATAAAAGGCACATCTAATTCATTCATCTGAAATGGAAAATTATACTATGTATGAAGTAGCAAAACCTTCGGACCACACTGTACAACTATTTTCTGGGTTTAAAATAACCTGTAAAAAGGTTGATAATCCGTAAAAGACAAATCACTCAAGAACACAATTCTACCTAGCTTAACGTTCTTATATAGCCCTATCTGGTGCATTTCTAAGCCATTTTAACTGTCACTCATAAGATTGACGGTATGGTTGAAATTAGCTTTCGGCTCTTTTGAATGATTCAGAAATCTTACCAGTATCAATAATATAGTTGCCTTTCATGTCGTAATTAAATTTCTTTATTCCTTAAAGTGAGGCAAGAAAAACTAAAATGGAATATTCGCACTAGGAATATCAAAAATTATATTATTATCATTATTATTAATGTAGTTAGTCGGGTTGGCCTGGAGACGCACTCACCTTCTGCAAGTATCTCATTTTCCGCAAATAAAATATACACCAGGAAATGCGAGCATAATTGCATAATACCTTCTTTTCGCCGAAACCGAGGGATTTTTGCAAACATTTCTCTGCCCGTAGAAAATACTTCTATAGGAATATATACGCTTTTTTTTTTTTATAGATTTCTAATCTTTCCATAGTGTTTATTATAGCCCTGAGAAGGTGATAAACTGAAAAATACAAACATCGAAAAGGCAAAAAAAGAAAGAAAAGAAAAGATAAATAAAACAGGAAAGAGATTCATAAAGTAAAAGAAAGAGAGAGGCAAATAAATAATGATACAAAAGTGAGAAATACGGAAGAAGAAAATGGGGAAAGTGTGAAAAAAGTATAACAGATAATATTAGAGGGAGAAAACAAGGAGAATTTAATAATCGACAAATTAGAAAAAGAAAGATGTAAAGGAATAAAGGTGGGTGTTACCTCCATGAGAGTGAGTAAGAGGAGAGATAGAGAATATATTAAGGAGAAAATATGTAGGAAGTAACAGTTGAAAAGAGAGGGGTATAAACTATAAAGAGGGAAAGGAAGAGTTGAAAACGATTGATGCGAAATAAGGAAAGCAGAAATCATCTGAGAGCATGACAGGGAGTGTAGTGATAAGATAACAGTGAAGTGAATATAAACACAATAGAAATGGGGGGAGCTAATATGAAAAGAAAAAAAAGAAGAGTTCAGAATGTAAGAAGTGAATAGAGAGGGGGAGATAATACAAAGAGAAAGAAGAAGAGTTCGGAATGTAAGAAGTGAATAGAGAGTGGGAGATAATACAAAGAGAAAGAAGAAGAGTCTAGAATGTAACAAGTGAATAGAGAGGGGGAATTATTACAAATAGAAAGAAGTGAATAGAGAGGGGGAGATAATACAAAGAGAAAGAAGTTTTGAATGTAAGAAGTGAATAGAGAAGGGGGGATAATACAAAGAGAAAGAAGAAGAGTTCAGAATGTAAAAAGTGAATAGAGAGGGGGAGATAATACAAAGAGAAAGTTCGGAATGTAAGAAGTGAATAGAGAGTGGGAGATAATACAAAGAGAAAGAAGAAGAGTCTAGAATGTAACAAGTGAATAGAGAGGGGGAATTATTACAAATAGAAAGAAGTGAATAGAGAGGGGGAGATAATACAAAGAGAAAGAAGTTTTGAATGTAAGAAGTGAATAGAGAAGGGGAGATAATACAAAGAGAAAGAAGAAGAGTTCAGAATGTAAAAAGTGAATAGAGAGGGGGAGATAATAAAAATAGAAAGAAATGTTTAATGTAAGAAGTGAATAGAGAGGGGGAGGATAATACAAAGAGAAAGTTCGGAATGTAAGAAGTGAATAGAGAGGGGGGAGATAATACAAAGAGAAAGAAGAAGAGTTCAGAATGTAAAAAGTGAATAGAGAGGGGAGATAATAAAAAGAGAAAGAAGTTTTTAATGTAAGAAGTGAATAGAGAGGGGGAGATAATAAAAAGAGAAAGAAGAAGAGTTCGGAAGGTAAGAAGTGAATAGAGAGGGGGAGATAATGCAAAGAGAAAGTTCGGAGTGTAAGAAGTGAATAGAGAGGGGGGAGATAATACAAAGAGAAAGAAGAAGAGTTCAGAATGTAAAAAGTGAATAGAGAGGGGGAGATAATACAAAGAGAAAGTTCGGAATGTAAGAAGTGAATAGAGAGGGGCAGGATAATACAAAGAGAAAGTTCGGAATGTAAGAAGTGAATAGAGAGGGGGGAGATAATACAAAGAGAAAGAAGAAGAGTTCAGAATGTAAAAAGTGAATAGAGAGGGGGAGATAATAAAAAGAGAAAGGAGTTTTTAATGTAAGAAGTGAATAGAGAGGGGGAGATAATAAAAAGAGAAAGAAGAAGAGTCTAGAATGTACGAAGTGAATAGAGAGGGGGAATTATTACAAATAGAAAGAAGTAGTGAATTGAGAAGGGGAGATAATACAGAGAGAAAGAAGAAGAGTTTGGAATGTAAGAGGTGGGAAACGATAGGTTCGAAATAAAGAAGGCACACATTACCAGCGTTAGAGAAAGGAACGGGAGAAAGAGGATAGCAGGAAAGGGGAATTCAAAGTATTTACTGGCTGTGAGGGGTGAGGGGGAAAACAGAAAGGGTAAAGGGAAGAGTAGGAAATATAAGTATGAGATACACGGTGCAGATGGAACATGGAAGTTGTTATCAACGGGAGGTTAAGTGAGAGGAGAGTCAGATGAATCCTGGGAAGAAACATGAAGGACAGAGGGAACTGAAATGCGAAGAGGACAGAAATGGAAACAAAGTGTTAAAGAATTAGTAAAAGGATGTAGCAAAGGAAACAAGGAGAGATATCAGATGATGGTTGTAGGGAGAGGAGAGATTGGCAAGGAAAATGAAATTGATAAAGAGCAGCCCCAGAGAAATGTAATTAAAACGAAGAAAAATACATGAACATTCGCCGGGGAAAGAATCTGATTCATAGACTCTCTTACAATTGATGATAAGAGAAGCAAGAAACGGAAAGATATTAAACAGATTCATTAATGGAAAAACTGGACTCAAATAAGCGAAACACAATGAAAAACAAAAAGTGTATAACTGGCATTAGAGGAACAACGAATAAAAGACTATAAAGAAAAGTAGAGAAATCATATTTAGTTTAAATAAAATAATGAAAAATAGTTTAAAAAACCAGAGTATTATAAGATACCATACGGTCATATACATAGTGTTGAAACACCGGTTGCCATACGATTACCGAAGCGAAGCAAAATCGAGCCTGGTCAATACCGAGATGGGTAAACCGCTTCGGGATACCAGATGCTGTAAGCTTGGATGCGAGGGTGGTATTATAGATAACGGCACGGAATTGTTAATCAGAGAACTGAGTTTCAATTTCAGGTGGGTTCGTTCTAGTCACTCACGAGCAACCACACATAGGAAAGGTATGGATTCACCTCTTCTCCCCCATCTATGGGTTAATTAGCAAGACATTTATTAATAAATCATTATTATTTGAAAAAGAAATATTCTTACAATCTAAAACTGACGTCTAGCTTTAAATATCCTGCCAATGGTTGACAAGCCGTAGAAAACGAATGAATCAAATCAATATTGTCAAATAATATTTTTAAAGTGAGTTTTTTAAAGTTAAAGAAAAGATGGAACCCTAGAACATACGGAGAGAGATGTTTCGTCGTAATTCTTTTAAAAATGAGAATGTATCATTATTATTTGATTTGCTATTCGAACCACTATCCACGTCTTGGTTATTATGCACAAACCCTTCGGCATTTGTACTCTTCAGCCTTCTTTGCCACCATAGCTGCTAAACTCCTTGGAATTTCTATCTGAAATTAAATCCGCGCTTTAATACTGTATGCTTCCATTTCCATGCTTAAGGGTTATTCATAGAATTAAGTTTAAGTTTGCAAAATTGCACCGCGATGTTATCCAAAGAAACACTGGCCTAGTGGGTTAAAACATTTGTGAAACATACCGGGATATCCTTAGTTGTGAGTTCATCCTCTTGTGCTGAAAATTGTACCTACTCTTTTTCGGTGGGAGAAACAGATATGCGAAAACATTTAAACAACAGGTGGGTATTTATCATCATCATCATCATCATCATCATCCTTCGACCTCCCTTTTCTATTTTGCCCCTCATTTCCTCACAGCTAGTAAATAATTTGCATTCCCCTTACTGCTATCCTATCTCGCCTCTTCCTTTCACTAACGCTGATAATGTCTGCCTTTTGAATCTCTCCTCTTCCACTTCTTACATTCCAAACTTTTCTTCTTTCTTTTTGTATTATCTCCCCCTTTCTACTCACTGCTTAAATTCCAAACTCTTCTTCTTTCTCTTTGTATTATCTCCTCCTTTCTACTCACTGCTTAAATTCCAAACTCTTATTTCTTTTTGTATTATCTATGCCTCTCTATTCACTTGCTTGGTAGGAACTGCATTGACATTCCTTTTCCACACTGTTCGGTCCCGCCTTCATGTACACAAATCTACAATGGCCAAACCTGAGACCTGAGCTATGGTATCTGGTGAGAAGACACTTCCAGAAGGATGCCATAGGAGTAAGGATGAGAATATTTCCCTGTCCACTCGGTTGAAATTGCCGGCAAACTGTAATCGTTTTTGTTTATTCTTAAGAGAGATTGGTCTCAGTTCTCTGTAAATTTTGTCTCCAACTGGTGTTTTGATGTAAATTTGTTCCATCCAATCGTCTTTCAAGACGAAAGATAGCGACAATCAACGTTCGCGTTAATACTGTATGCTTCCATTTGAACTTTTAAGGAGGATGGAAAGTTCGAGCGCCAGAGGTTCTTGTGAAGTTTGTTACACGCTCATCCCATGCATGTTGAAGTCTTTTTTGAAAATCTCTTATGTGAGATTCAAGATATCTTGAGCTCTTTTGACGGATGTATTATAGAGTGATAGACTTTGATATATTCTGTCTTACTCAGGATGCCATAGGAACTAGTGCGCATCTTGAACTGATACAGATACGAAATATATCCTAGACACAGAATTGAATAAAAGGAGAAACATCTGACAGAGACAGGCGAGTATCTGTCTCTATGTACACGATTTACATTGTTCGGACTATCGTTCTCATCTTTGTTGTCATATTCATCACAACGCTTTCGGTCGTTGTTCGCTCCCGTTGGAATGTCGAATTGAACACCTTATTTCGCTTTCTGGGGTAGACTGTTACTAGTTCCACGTACCATGAATGACAGTTATCAGTTATCGCCTGTTAATTCCCCTCTCCAAGTTCTCCTTAAACAGGTATTGAACTCACACTCTTTGCGTCCTGTCACTGGATCTAACTAACGCCTTTATCTACTGTGCCATGTATCCCTGAGGATATCTGTGTGTAAATTATTATAAACTTATTGACTTCAGTAACAATTTTTACCAGAGCTCATATTGCAATTTTCGTTGTTATTATTGCTTTCTCTGGCACTCCTTATTACTGGTTCCCATATTGTATTCATTTTTATGCTTGGTTGGCTCAGGAGATTTTTTTTAGCATATGTGCTGACTCCTGAAGAAAGGCGGAGCGTACAACATTGTGATGAATATGGCAATAGATAAGACTGAGAACAATAATGTAAATAGTGTTGAGACAGGCTAGTATAACACCGGAAACGTAACAAAGCATACAGTGAATATATGAGTGTTGGTATAAATAGGAAAGCATACATTAGTATTTTTTTCTATTAGTTTTCGACTAGTTTTATACTGGAATATATTTTTAATCTCTCTGTGTACTCCAGACAAACGATACCTTCTAAAAATTTAAGTGTAAGTTTTAAAATTGCAAGCAATCTTCCAGACCGGTAGACGTTAATTTCGCGGCTATGAAAAAAAGAGATGTCTACACATTCAGTATAATTTCTCGCACCTGATCTGTACGTTGATGAGTGACCGCTTGGAAATATAATGTTGTAAGCTTGGATGTACAGGTGGTGTAACGGATAATGGCAAGGGATTGTTTATCTGAGAACCGAGTTCCAATTCCAGTCGAGTTCATCATATTCACTTACACGTATATACCTTTAGGAAAGGTATGAATCCACCAGTTCTCCTCCAGCTATGGGTTAAATAGAAAAACTTAGATCTCTAAATCATAATCTCAAAAAAAAAAAAAAAAACAATCTAAAA
This sequence comes from Acanthosepion lycidas, assembly GCA_963932145.1. Lineage (NCBI taxonomy): Eukaryota > Metazoa > Mollusca > Cephalopoda > Sepiida > Sepiidae > Acanthosepion > Acanthosepion lycidas. Next base: position 63,966,392 of record OZ010587.1, on the reverse strand, counting down.
ATATTTTCTGGCTTTAAATAACCTACAAAAGTTTGATAATAAATAGAAAACAAATTAATTCGTCACTTGAATTGTTTTGGGATCTCCATTTGTTTCAGGATTCGCCTTCAGATCAATTCAATACTGCATACTATTGTCAAACGCAGGAACCTTTCTAAAAATATTCTCTATTTCCATTACGCACTTTTATTTAAGATATTGGAAATGTGTGATCGTTTGTGAATATCAGGTGCTGGTGGGGTGATAAATAATGGCTAGGAATTGCTTATTAATAAGACTTTTATCACTAAACTATTATCCTTCCCAAAAAAATCCTACTATTTTATGGCTTTAAATAACCTGCAGAGGGTTGATAAGCCATAGAAAACAAATCAATCAATCAATCAATAGAGCTACGGAAGCAGCGAACGAATGATCCAAATTTCTTAAATAGGGCAATTATATCTTGCTTTACTGTAAGAGGTTTCCATAGATAAATGGTAATCCACATGCGGCACTGAAGGTGTGTTTTTGTTTGTTTTTTTTTTTTTGTTTTTTTTTTGGGGGGGGGGTTCAGATTAAAAAGGAAAAACGGTTTCGATTTCTGCCGGTGGTGGTAGAAGGGGCTTATCTTCTTTTCATAAAATCTCTAGGCCCGTATGTGTATATTTCACTTTTTAAAAATAAGAGTGATATCGACTCGAACACGTGTACCGAATAATAAAAGCTTTATAGTAATAAGAAAAATGCCGGATTAAAAAATTATATAATTCCTTACGTTTCGGATGCAAAAATAAAATTCGCAGGCATCAATAGTGAAACGACCTGAATGATGTGCAATTCTTAATTAAATCTTGCTTTGCTCTGAAGGATTCCTGTAGCTTATTAATAAAGCACGCCTGGCTTGAAGCTGTAATTTTTTTTTAGTTTTTTTTTTAGTTTTCAAGTTCGATTCTTCAAGTGGCTTACGGCCATATCATGTTGAAACACCGGTTTTCGTAAGATCACCGAAGTTAAGCAATGTGGTGCCAGGTGCTACAAGTTTGGATGTGCATGCTGTGTAAGGAATAACGTCTCGGAATTGGAAATCGCATTGACGAGTACCAATTCCGTCGGGTTTATTTTATTCACTTGCGCACAAATACTCTTGGGAAAGGTATGGATCCACTTCCACCGGCCCCAGCTTCCTCCCATCAGGATAGCTGATGCTCAACTCGACGAGAGCGCCACTTTGCGCCTGCTTGCTCTCACACTGTCCACTGAGCTGAAGTGGAACAACAACATTGAATTTATAGCTACATCTTACCACAAGGAAAGCTGATTCTCTGTGTCGCGCCAGAATGTTTTTCTCGCTTGAGTCTATTCTTCAAATCTAAAAATCAACCATTCGTCCTTTCATGGTAGATTGCTGCCATATATGATCCGGTGCTTCCGATGTTCATCTCGAGGTCCTCAACAAAATCCAAAGACGGATATGCAACGTGATTGGTTTTGATCTGGCATCCCGTTTGCAGTTACTTTCTCACAGACGTACTGTGGCTTCACCCTGTCTTTTCTACAAGTACTTTCATGGCAACTGCTCCGACGAGATGCATTCACTGGCTCCCAAACTGCATAAATTTAAGCATTTTTACTACTCAGTTGGCGTCGCAGTCCCACCCTTTCACTGTCGAAACGCTTAAATATAGCCATCACTTCTAATCCAACAGCTTCTTATATCGCACCTCCCGTCAGTGGAACTCCCTCCTATCACTTGCTTTCCTGCTAGTTATAATCTTCAAATATTCAAATGTAATGTCAATCGACATCTTCTGATGCCTTGACCTTGATCCCTGTCCTCCTTTTTATCCTTCTCCCAAACACTTCTTTTTACTCTTACTCTTATTCTCTGTAAACCCCTTGCGTGCTAGTAGCCTTGCTTGGGTTGATTTGCTTAAAAAAAGCTATATGTTAAATACTGTATCAATAAATCTTCTCAAAAAAAATTCTTACAATCCCAAAATATTTTCGCCTTTAAATAAGCTACAAAAGGTTGATAAACCGTAAAAAACAAATCAATAAAAAGAAAGAAACTGGTATCAGCCTATCCGCCAAGCAGAAATAATTTCTAAAACACGGCAAACACCGCAAACTATTGATTGAAAAGAAAAGGTCCGGATGATGTCTGATCTCCATGTTCGAACTTTCTTCAGTTTATTTATTATTTGTCTTCAATCCGCTTTCGTATTTTCAACGTTCAAAGTACTTCATCTCCAACATTTCCACCATGAGAATGACGTCAGCACCTACCAGTCCTCTTCCTACAGGCTAAAACATAGACGCCTTCTACCGATTAACAGAATACTCAATTGTATTTCGCGCCTTTCACCGGCATCATAAGGCCGGCGTAATTACTTCCGATCAAAATCAAGATTTAATACGCTTTGTTCACGGAGTTGGTTCGGTTCGCCTGGGTGTATGACCGGAAGGCAAGGTGGACCGCTGTCCCACCGCAATGACAGAAAGAAGCTAAGCGTATGTTTATCTAGAGAAAGCGGGGAATTCGTAAGAATGGTAGTATTATTAGGATGGGGAAAATAGATGAATATTTTTTTTTGGTTTTGTTTTGTTTTGTTTTGTTTGTGCTTTTTTTCCCGCCAGTCAAAAGGAGGGATATGATTGGCTGGAAAAGTAGAAGACGAGAGAATGAAAGAAAGAAGGGGATTAGTCGGAAAACAGAAAAAAAAAAAAAAACAAACACAAAGAAGATCCAAAAACACGGAGGACGAACGTGTCACAGATAAATTAATCGGCTGATTATAAAGAAAATTGAAACACCAATAACAAAAGACGGGAATACTGAAATATACTAGAGATTCTTGGATGAAATATTTTGTAATATTCCGCATATTGTTCGGTTCTTTTTTTTTCTAAGCTTTTCTTGCTTGATTTATTTTCGTCGCTTTTGTATCGCAAACAACTTAGCCAATCCCTTTTATTAAGATTAATTTTCGGCAACATAGAAGTTGGATAGCGTTGGGAACGTGGTTCGAACTAGCATCATAAATCACAGGAGGGTTTTCAATATTCAACAACTATATTACTTTCTCTATTAGAACGTCTTCTCTGTGTTGCTCTCATCTAATATGGAAGTCGTACAAACGATACATCGCTAAAGACGCTGGAAAAAATGTCGGTTACTTGTTCCGTTCCAGTTAGTGCCTGACTCCTCCAGCTATATATGGTTACTATACTCGTAAATACGTTGGACACTATTGTTAGTGGGGGTAATATGCTGTCTAAGTAGTCCACCACTAGCAGTGGTTTACCTACTTCACGCCGCTGGCGAGTATTGTATCTTGTTGATGCTATAAATATTAGCATTTGATTTCCAAAATCCATTTTGGTTATTCCACATTCAGTAATGCTTACTAGGTTACAACAAAGTCTTATATAATATTTTACATTTTACGCTACATATAAAATGCCGACAATTTACACATTCCACTATATATATATATATATATATATATATATATATATATATATATATATATATTGCTTAAACCTGCACCCTCTATGGGGAACTGTCATTATATCTGACATGTTTAACGTAGGACTTCTAGTTAGAAAAAGCTCGAAATAGTTTTTTTGTTTAACCGGAAGTCCTATGTGACCGAATTGGTTAAGCACATCAGATCCTATGACGATTCTCCATATGGAAAGCAGGTTCGAGTCGTGCCAGATAATGCATATTTTCTGACAAGATTTCTCGAATATTCAGTAAATACTGTCTAATAAAATAGAGAATTTTTTTCCGTACCATCTAAAATAATGTTTAAGCACAACAACTTAAACTATGTCTGATTTTATTTAATCCATGTCATATATATATATATATATATATATATATATATATATATATATATATATATATATGCAAGTCGATAGTGCCACTAAGACGCAACTAGCTACTAATGGGCCTGAAAGAGGTTTTATGAGGAACTAAACAACAATCCTAGACAGGAATCAAGAGACAATCATCTAATTATGTTTAAAAGTCCTGGGTGTGAAATGGACGATATGCGAAACTGTCTATTCTTATTGAAGAAAAACAACTAAATAAATGGTAAACAAAATTGAAATTTGTTTAGTATGAGGGACATTAGAAGCATAGAGTTGAAGTATACTTTTGAAGTAACCGGAAAACCAATTCTGAACACCTGTTTCGGAGAGGAGTGTGAACCGGACGATAGACAAATGTGTCTACTCATATATATATATATATATATATATATATATATATATATATATATATACACACACAGACACACACATATATATATATGTGTGTATGTGTGAGAGAGAGAGAGAGCGCGTGCGTGTGTGAGTGAACATGCATGTGTGTATCCGTAGAGAGAGAAAACATGAAACAATGCAGTTCCATATGAGAAAGAGTTTATTGATCGCAGTTTCAAAAAAAAAAAAAAAGAAAGAAAGGAAGTGCAAGCAGATAAGAAAGAAAAAGAACGCCGTTAAGGATAGGATGAACGTAAGAGAAAGTAAGCGGGAAAAATTAAATCCTAAATAAAACGTTTCCCTTGCCATAATGGCCACACTTATGCCACCATAAATCAGAACAGGTACACAGAAGGTGTTATTCTGGACGAACGAAGAAGGTGGACAGCCGGGCGCAGCAGAGTCTGAGGCAGTGGGTCGGAGCGAGGAAGGCACCCCGTCAGTAGCCTCCAACAATGTGAGAAAGCTGCAAGACAAAACGGCCGTTAACGCTGCCGTATTTACCCGAGCGCCATAACCGTTGTTTCTATGGCCGACAGCCGGCGATAACGGATTTGAAATGCCACTTTAGATGGACGCGTCTGTCTGCAATTTCCTCACTGCTGGGTGACATTTCCCCTCGGTTGGATGTCACACGTATGAACAAAGGCGATAAATTTAGCTGAAGGCTTTCCGTCCCTTTTTTTTTAAATTATTCATTTTTCTTTATTTCATTTTTCTTTTTAGATTTTAGTATTTAAGGGCGACGAGGAAGTCGAATGATATGTGGAGAAGCAGAGATGAACGGTGCTTATGTTGGCTACGATTTTAAAAAACGACGGGGTATCATTGATTTGAACAAAATTAATTTGTCATTATACATATAATTGCTTCTTTTTTTATTTATATCTAAACGTTTAACAGCGGGAAGTAATATAAAACTTATAAAAATGGCAGATAAATAATTAACTCCTAAATGGATTATTCCGAATAATGATGTTTATTACGAATAGGCTATTTTGCCGGTCCCGGTAAAATAGACACCAAGGTTATTTTACCGGTCCAGGTAAAATTGATACCAAGGCTATTTTGCCGGCAAATATAAATAGTGTTTTAGAACTAATCAAAGAAAAGAGTACTGAGCTGCTAAGTGACATTTGTCCTCCTTTACGGCAGCGAATGTTGGACGGTCTCCTCAAAGATGAAGACTCGAGGCAACCTAGGTATGTTTCTACAGAAGGATGCTAAGGATAAAAGGGACTGAGCGTGTGAGCAACGATGATGGTTTAGAGTAGATGTAAATAAGGAGGAAGTTTATACTTAACATCTGAAATTTCTGGGAAACGTAATGAGAAAGGAAGGCTTAGAGAATCTGATACTCACAGGTCGAATAGAGTGAAAGAGAGACAGGGGAAATCACCGAATGACATACCTAGAGAGCTTAAGCAAGTGGATGACAGAATATGGCCTGGAAGATGTAGCAAAGAGACACAACTTATTGAGAGGGATAGAGGGGAATTTGAGAGACATGATCGCTTACGTCCTGAAGGGAAACGGCACATAAAAAGAAAAAAAATACATTATATTCGAGATCGTCAGCGCAGTGGTTTATGTGAGCTGTGTAGGCAGGATGGGAACAACATGAATTCTCTAGTCTGTGACTGTTGTCTTTAGTGGGTGCAAGTGAAGTGTATTAGCAAATGACATGCCCAAGGGTAAGTTTGGGATTTGCAGAGACTGTTATGTCCGAAGTGCTTGAAATATTCAGAGATTCTTATATTTCTTTTAATAATTGATCATTAATAAATGATTTTGACAATTGATGATAGAAAAGATTTTAACATTTGATGGTGAAAATAAAAAATAAAAATTCTGTTTTTAAATCTATTGTTGTTATTTTAACATTCCCATCCTTCATAATAATAAAAATAGTTACAGGTGAAATAACACGGCGTTCAAATAAGCTTGCTTGTCTATTTTACTGGGACCGGCAAAATAACCTTTTCCATTTTTTTTATTTTATTTTATTTTTTTTTTTTTTCATACTTCCGTTTCTTTTCAGAATTTTACTCTGATATAAAACAAATTAAACAAACTTGGTAATATCAGAAGAAAAAGAACGATGTATCCTGAAATAATTGCAGACAATATTCGCGATCTCCTTAGCAATAGTAACAGTTACAAGTGTAGGTTTTATTGAATTTCACTTTTTTGATGTTTGTTGTAAATCATGGATATTACTATCTAGTTGCTAATCAATAGTTTAATTTTATAATTAAGCTTATAGCATATATATATATATATATATATATATATATATATATATATATATATATATTTATATATATATATATATATATATATATACATACATATATATATATATATATATATATATATATATATATATCCTGAAACAATGAGATATCGGATGCTGTTGAATCGTTGGTTCATAGGCACAAAGGATTGTCTAAAACTGACCCTTTTCCCTGAGACTCAGTGTTTAATATCCAGTGACAAGCCAAACCCAAAGTAGCCTGTAATCAAACTTATGTTTTCCTGATGTTCCTCTATCATCAGATCTCATATACATATAAGCACATACAGATTATGTTACCCCTGCTGCATACGCTAGATGGCAGTTAATAACACGAGATGAATCATTCAGCGTTTGTCGGGGCTTGTCATTATTCTGTTTGGGGACAAGCCACTCTTCGCTTCATTCAAGTCTGGTGTGTGAATCGGCTTATTACCGACTATGCGGCAGGTAGTAGTGAGTTACATGTTATCAGCTGCATTAGTCAGGTGCCCTGACATAATTTCTCTCTCTCTTTATCTATCTATCTATCTATCTATCTATCTATCTATCTATCTATCTATATCTATCTATATATATATATATATATATATATATATATATATATATATTGTGCATTTAGGCGCACATCTTCATTTATTCATGTATTAAAAATTTGTGGGGATTAGTTTAGGTCGCTCATTTAATATCTTCTTTTGGTCTGGAAAGATAAAGCTATTTATTCGTCCAATTTTTGGATTGATTGCCGTAGTGTATTGCTATTTTGGTGGGGGGACAGGTTTTTCTCACGTAAATAAAATCTTGTAAAATCCCTGTTAGCTTTGACGCTCTTTTCATGATAATTAAACAGAAGTTTTATATGAAAGGCTATAAATCAATTCAGTTAATACCGAAAATGAATCAACTATTCATTTTTGGATTCCGTTATTTACAATTACATTCCTAACACGACATTGAGAAACCTCTTAATCTCCATGTTCTTCGCCATCCTGTTCTATTTGTCTATGATGGATGCCTTTTATTTATTGAGGCTGGTATGGGATATCTTTCGATTACAAAATTCCCCACATGGTCTACCTTAGATTGTTCAGTTCCGAGCTGGAAGTGGAACAGTTATATAGAAAATTTAACTTTACACAATTCACGCTTTTTGATATCGTTTCAGCCGCCTTATTTTAACAGCATAAGTCACGCAGGTGACGCAATACTGATAGCAGGCAAGGAAAAGAAATTATAAAATCTCCTACAGCAGATAACAACGGAGAGTGAGAAGAAGGGACTAAGCATAAACTACAAGAAAACAGAATACATGGTCAGCAGTAAAAAGATGAGCCCGAAATATTATCTGCAGGTCGGGAACTCTAGAATCAAAGAGACGCGGAAGTTTAAATATCAGGGAAGCATTCTAACATAGGACGGTAAATGTGACACTGAGGTCTGTAAACTTATTGGAACGGCCAAGGACGCATTCCAAAAGCTGGGCAGAGTATTGCGAGACAGGAGGATTTCTTTGGTAACAAAGAAAAGAATACTGAGCTGTTACTTGACATTTGTCTTCACTGATGAAGAAGAGACTCGAGGCGACGGAGATGTGGTTTAACAGAAGGATACTATGGATATCATGGACTGAGCGTGTGAGCAACGATGAGGTCTTAGAGAGGATGCAGACAAGGAGGTGGCTTATACTTAATATCAGGAAGAGACAGCTGAAGTTTCTGGGATACATCATAAGGAAGGAACGTCTGGGGAATCTGATATTCACGGGTCGAATATAGTGAAAGAGTGACAAGGGAAAACAACGCATGACATACATAGCGGGCTTAAGCAAGTGGATGACAGAACGTGGTCCTGGGGGAGGTAGCAGATGGAAGGAACTTAAGAGCTGCAAAGGATAGAGGGAGGTAGAGAGCTATGGTCACCTACGTCCTGAAAGAACATAGCACATAAAAATAATAAAGAATAGATACCTTACTCATAGATATTTGATCTATCAAATCTCGGTGTTGAAAGCGTTAAGGAAATCCCAATTACGATTCTTTCTGATCCTGCCGTAGCGTTTATTTTATTTTTTTATTTTATTTTATTATTTTTTTTTCTCTAATGAGTTTGCTAGTGTCTACGGTCTTGTTGACACTGAAGACAGTGCGCATGGACTCGCCAAATATGCTTATTTCTGTGGTCTCACTTCATCAACTACTGAAGCACCCTTAAGGAATTTACTTTAAAAGATAAAATCGTCACTCCAATTCGCCATCAATATTTGTGCATATTTCTCAGAGAATTTTCTCGCTAAAGTAGCTGAATAATGTGTCTGTTTACACAAAATGAATACTAAGCGTTTTCGTTTACAATTTGTAAGTCGATCGAAAATTATTTCCTTCTTCTCATGTTTTCCTTTACATTTTAAGTTTCTTCATTTTACTTTTCGTCTTTTAACCGATCTTTTAGAGATAACTTGTGTTGGGGGGGGATTCGTTATATTTTACTCATTTCGCAACATCCTTGTCCTTCTGATAATTCCCCGAGTTTCGTCTCTTTATCTTGTATTCATTTACTTTCTTTATTTCTCTAAAAAAAAATGAACCATTGGAATCACAATTTCTTTCTTTTTTCTCCGTTTTTATTGTTTATTCCTCTTACTCTGATGTTTCTCTTTCTCTGTATTCTATCTCTTCCTACCATGTCCTTTCTCTCTCACTTCTCTCTACACCGATTTCTAACAAGTATTTACTTTTCTTTCTATGTCTATCTTCTTTTTCTTCTTCTCCTTCTTCTTCTTCTTCTTCTTCTTCTGGATCACTCAGCAGTCTTTTCCGCCATTACTGTCTTTTCCCCACTGTTACGGCGGCCATCAAACAGAAAGCAAAGCGAGTGAGAGAGAAAGCGAAGAAGCAAAACAAACAAGAAATGTGAAACGGGCGAAAGGTTTGCTGCAAGATTACGCTTGAATCAACGTTAACTTGTGCTATAATTGAAAATGGGGAACATATTATGGGGTTGTTTAAGGGACTTGATAATGCACGAAGTGTACCCAGGGCGTTTTCGATCATTTCGGTAGTTCGCCTTCAAACTCGTCAGCGAAATGAAAGGACAAATGAGAGTAGTTAACTTTGAACGAAACAAGCGAAAGGTTGAATTAACCTAAACGTGTATTCTTCTTTCGCATTGCATTACACAGAAACGCGCATGCGTGCGAATTCAAACACATAGATGTAGAAAAAAGAACACGATAGTAGCTCAATGACGAAAAGAAAGAATTTATTTTACATAATGAATGTTTATTATTCTACAGTATTATTCTTCCTTGTCAATGCACTTAATCCAATAGTTTTCCATTAATTACATTATCCCAGCATAATATAGCAAAAGAAGCAAACCAAAATGCAGCTAAAAAATGAATTCCATACTATAGAAATATTGATACTCTTTTCTATAGACAATTGGAATTTTGATTGATTTGGGGTTTTTTTTGACGACTTATTTACATTTTACAGGTTTTTTATAGCCAGAAAATATTTTTATATTATAAGAAATATTTTTTTATTTAATATTATAATAATTTACTGTTACAAGATGTAATATTTAACCCATTACAGGTGGGAAAATAGTTAATTTATACTCTTCCGAAGGATATTTGCACGTGTATATATATATATAAATATATATATATATATATATATATATATATATATATATATATATATATATATATATATATATATATATATATATATATATATATGTATATATAAAACAAACCCGACTGAAATTGGAAATCAACTCTCCGATATCTAATTCTAAGCCGTTGTTCAGTACACCATCTTCACATCAAGACTTACAGTCCTTGGTATTACCAAGCGGTCGCCCATCTAGATACTGACCTGGCTTGATTTTGCTTAACGTGATCATAAGAGAATCGGAGATTCAACATGATAGGACCATATGCAGATAGATAGATAGATAGATAGATAGATAGATAGATAGATAGATAAACTCTTTGCAGATACTGATTAACTGAAACATTATGATCAAAGATAAATCATATTAAAATGACATTTCCGTTAACCTTTTATTGAGCGTCTTTAAATTTAAAAAAAGTCTGTTTTGAAGATATTATATGACGTAAACTTGGATCTCACACATAATTTGTTTTCAGTTAAATTGCTGAATATTCATGAGCGTCCTTAAATTTGAAAATTTTGAGTAACTGACAAATAAATACTTGTTGAAAAATAATACAAAAATATTTGCCTCGGTAAAGTCCGACGAATGAAGAAACGCGTCGGCTAAATTATGTATAGTTTTTCTCTTGTCTTTTAATACACACACACACACACACACACACACACACACATATATATATATATATATATATATATATA
>OZ010587.1:63885457-63950457 GCA_963932145.1 Acanthosepion lycidas | reverse complement strand
TATGAATTGATTTGGATCTTTTCTAGCTGATCTCTTTAGTACGAAGTTGAAATGGTGATCCCTTTGCTGTAATGATCTCCTGATCCAGTTTTCCTCTTTACTCTTTCCTCTTTTTAGACACATTCACCGTCCTCTTGAGGGATCTTGAATGGACTTTGAACATGGAAGCCAGCGTATGAATTATGGTAACCATTACTGAAGGCCTGAATGATCATGTTCCTCTCACTATTGCTCAGTTGGGAAGGCACAAAACGATTTTAACCTCTTCCTTTTTTCGCCGAATAACTCACTTTTTTATACAGTGATTCTTACAAAACATGGTGTCAAGATGGCTAAACGTTTTATGTGAAATCCTGAAAAAAAGAAACTTAATTAGTTTAGTGTGTTTTTTTTTGTTTTGTTTTGTTTTTTTAGATATGATACATTTTGTGAGTTGTTAAACGCTTTGAAAATTTTCATGATAGACTTAGTATATAGGTTTGTGTATGTAATGATGTTTAGTTTCACACCTGTCTGTACATCACCTCCATGTTAGACTGAGAAGCTGACACACCAGCGCAAACGCATTTATGTTTCAACAGCAACACAGTTCTGTGATGTATACTGCGCTTATGCTGACCAGACATTAGTTTCAGTTTTTGGGGAGGTTAGTGTGACTATGTGGTAGCACAAGCATTGACAGGTCATTGTTCAGCTCCGTCTATCAAATGGCCTGGATCAACCTACAGCATCGTTTTCAGACATTTTCCCCTCTTAGAGTGTCACGCTGGGATCATCTCCTAAGGCCGATAACACAAATCCTGGCAAATTGAGCATACTGAGATTCGAACCTGAGTTTCATGATGTCATATATGATTGAAAAGTGTCACTGCTGACACCGGAGTTTGAACGTCAATGTCTAGACAATGAAAACGTAGATCGCCATTTCCTATAAATAAACATCATTCCATTGACTAGGGGATACAATTACATGATTAACTATTGTATATACCCGGACGTTAAAGTCGGGTGTCCCGTGTTTCAAGACGAATTAGTAATTATCTTAGCAGCTCTACGCAGTCGTTTATTAACTGATAAACAATCAATAAACTTTCTGTTGACTCTTTACTTCTTTGTTGTTAATTTATTCTAATTACGTTTGCTAATTAAATGCTTATTTTTTTACATTGAAGTCTCTCTCATTAATTGTATTATGTACGTGTGACGGATTAGGTAAAATGGTCAGAAAGGGGACGTTCTAAACGTTTTTATTATATATTAAACTACAGTATATATGATTTATATCTCTGTTAGTTCGGCCATCCATCGAATCACTTATGGCAATATGATCCCAATTCAAATCTAATTTGTTTCACCTTTTAAAATATTAAAGTTATCCTATAATATATTCAGTTTAAATATAGTATGGGTTATATAAATGACTTTACATTACTGTAAATTTATGCTTTTACAATTTTCATGTTACCCAGTGGTTGTTGCCAGAAAGAAAAGAAAAATAATTTTCATGTACGCCTCAGAGCATTTATATTTTAATTCAACAATAGTCCTAAAAATATTTTACAAGATATTTTAAAAAATCATTAAAATTTCTTTTAAAAAATCATTAAAAGTAATTAAAAATTATTGCAAAGTCATTAAAAATTATTACATTTCCTAATGAAATAGTTTAACGAAAGTTCAAGAAAATCTTATAATTATCTGTTTTAGTTATTTTTTATTATATTTTAGCCACCAATTTTTATTGCTCAGATTAGGGTGGGGTTTCTCTAGACTGAGTGAGAGGGAATGTATTATTTCAATGTTTTATTTGAAAATCAGTCAGACAGTCCGTGATTCTGGGTGGTCGTGTATATATTAAATGAGACATTAATATATAAGTCACTCATACAGTCATATGCATATACATTACATAGACACATACAGTCAGGCACATATAGTTTACATTAAACAGAAAATCAACTCATCTATTATAATATATATTTAGACATTAACGTCCAAGTCAGACGTAAAAGATAAATCAAAGTAAAAAAAAAAAAAAAATGATTTAAACTAATGAATTAATGGTATTACCTGTGCAGGCTTGTGTATCGGTTTGAGAATGTTATCTTCAATTTTGCTGCTTCTGTTATTTGATAATTTACCGTATATACTCAAATATTTTGCGAGTTTTTATGATCAGTATCTTTTACGCAATATATAGGGCGTCAGATTATACACAGGTACGTTTTTTGAAGAGGCTAAAAATCATGCATTATCGTTCATCGGTTTCACTATACACAGAAAGATTTCTCTTAAAATTAATTCCTAAATATTCACGGGTCGAACGATGTATGACAACGACTTATACAAGAATAACACTGGAATTTTATTCACTTTATGTTCTAGCATACCTACGGACGATAATGGGTATGCCCCCATTCACTTAAATACAGTAGTACATACTGTATGTTGGTCTACAGTTCGAGATTCGTCTCTAGCTGTGGTGTCAAACTTTCTGCCTCCGGGCAGAGAGGATCCGCAGACGAGGCTATGTTGAACCGGAGAGTCTCGTCTCGAGAAACAGCTAACCGATCCCGTTTTATACGGGCCTACAGGGGATTTTTTTTGGGGGGACAAGCCTACGGGTTGGGATATCCCACATTAAATTCGGCTTTGTGCCACATCTGACCGCGTGGAGCGGTTGGTAGATGCCCTGTAATTGGAGATTCGTCTCCGGCTATGCTGGTCAAACGAGGCTATGTCCAAGGGCAGAGACTCGTCTCGAGAAACAGCTACCCAACCCCGTTTTATACAAGGAAGTTTTGGTCGACTATAGGGGCTTGGATACCCCACATTAAATTCTGCTTTGTGCCACATCTGAACGCGTGGGGCGGTTGGTAGATATCCTACAGGTGGAGTTTCATTGTAGAATTCACTTGACTCACTTCTAGCAGCTGACTACTTCTACGCGCCGCTGGCAAATCTTATATGCGTTGTTCTTGTACTAAGTATTATCAGTCATTACCAACCTTCGTGTGATTATTCTATTCAGTAACCATCCCAAGGTTACAACACTTTATTTATGATAAAGTATGCAAAAGGCACCGCGATTAAAAAGAATTTATTTTTATTGCATTTTTTCATATGATTACATATGACTCCAAGTCATATATAATAAAAAAAAAACAATCTATAAAATTTAATACAGGGTCCTGTTTGCTATGTTTATTACTTGCAAATTGATGTCCTTACGGAGTCCAACAGAAAATTGCTCAAACGACATGATTTCATAAAATATAAAAAATAAAATCATTTTTGTTAAATTAGAAATCTCGTGTTCTTAATCGACAATAGTATATTTAAAAAAGACTTGAGATTATGAAATTTTAAAAAAATGAAATTAAGAGATCTCCTGTAAGTATATTTTTTTGTTTTGGTTAATTTTGTTTTTGCAGCATATAAAAACCTCTATGGGTTATTTAATGCTGAAATCTAAAGATTTTGTACACAATTTTATTCCTTCAACTACAGATATTTTCACATAATTTAATATTTTCAGGTCAAACGTATTTTTTTTCTCAGATTATATAGTTTTTAGATGATAAAATGTATTGTTGGTAATTTTCTAAAAAAGTATACTGCTGGTAATGCCACAACATAAATGTATTGCTGATAATTTTACAATAAAAAATCATTGTTGGTAATTTTTTTATAAACATGTATTGTTGGCAATAACACTACAAAAATGTATTGTTCTTTTTATTAAAAATTATTATTGGTAATGTATTTTTTATAATTTCCTAGTGTTTGAAGATTAATCATTTGTTGGTTGATTTTGTTTAACTGCATATCAACTTTTATGGTTCATTTCATGCCGAATTTCTTGGGAGCTTTGAAGTAATAAAAATATGATATATGTTATTCTGCCTTCACAATTGAATACATGGTAAATGACACTCAGCTTTTGTGCATATACATGTTTATGTGGACATAATTGATGAGGCGGTGATATGTGTACTTTATTCTGTAGTTATATTTTGGAATACAGTTTGATTTCATTAAGAAACTGTACGATATTATATGGATGAATGTCATAAAAAGAGTTCTTCATTGTTGGTTGATTTTGTTTAACGGCATGCAAACGCCTAGGAGTTATTTAATGTCGAAATTTACATATTTTGTACACAATTTTATGGCTTCAACTAAATATATCTTGAACGCAATTGTATGCCTTCAGTTACAGATAAACTGTATTGTTGGTCATTTTGATATAAAATCTATTGTTAATTCTACTATACAATGTATTGCTGTTCATTTTGTTTTTAAAATATATCGGATATTTTATTATAAATAGATATTGTCGGTATTTGTTTATGTAAAAATGTATTGCTGGTATTTTTAAAATGCCATAGTGTTTTTTGGTGTAGTTTTGTTTGGGGTTTCACTATTTTCCTATAGCTTGAACCTTAACAGGGTCTACCTCCGCGGGTCAGAATGAGCTTGGGAACAGCAACATTTAAGCGGTGTCACCACGCCCCTCAAAATCTACACTCTCCTGATTAGAGGCCTTAATGACGGGTGTAGTTTATCGCCATGTCCAATACATGCATATTCTACGAGGTGGGGGTCAATTTACGATTAATTTCCATAGCAAATATCCAACCACTACTACATAAATTTAAAAGTTATAAAACTTTGATATCCGTGAACAGGATTGCTTAAACTACAAAGTGGTCCGAAAGTCTTGTCACCCCTTACCAAAAAGTAATTAGAACAATAGAAGAACTAGTAATGCTGCAATACAAAGCATATATATATATATATATTCAGTTTATTTACTTTCATCAACGCTAAGGATATAAGGTGTCGAATATTTTTATAACACGCGTACAGACGTAAAAAAGACGTTTCGTTTTATATTTCATCCATTGTATGGATTTTCAGCGAGGCCGCTTATGTCACCAAACGGAAGGCGGCGACCTAATGAGCAAACAATAAAAATAAATGTTAAAACGCGCATGCTCCAGATCGAATTGTCAAACCGAGCGAATCATCTTAATTCAGATATAAAAGCAGAACAATGACGTTATCAACTCCATCACTGACAGCGGATACGCGTCAGAAATGAAAGTGAAATAAAAACCATATAAACTAAGCAGTTAGATATAAATTAATTATTACGTTTGTCATTCTTCCATATAGAGATTTATATATGTTCTCAACCCCCGATTATAAACAAATATATTATTTTATTGCCCTGCTATTATGAATGAAAGGGAGACAGACACGATGAGAACTTAAAGATGTCAAGCGCATGTCAGAGGTATAAGACTAATGGCTACAACCCACGAAAGCGAAACCGGTTAAAGTTAAAACCAATTTTTCTTAAAACCCACTTGTAAGGAAAACTATTTTAATTTTATTATTTCTTTATAAAAATACAAGTATTATAAATATTACATATAAATAAATAGAAATATTAGATGATTTTTTAAACCTTATTCTCTCTCTCTCTCTCTCTCTCTCTCTCTCTATATATATATATATATATATATATATATATATATATATATATATATACGTACATATACTCATTACATATATATATATATATATATATATATGTATATATATGTACATATACACATTACATATGTACATATACACATTACATACGTACATATATATATATATATATATATATATGTATGTATGTATGTATGTACATATACACATTACATATGTACATATATATATGTATGTATGTACATATACGCATTACATATGTATATATAGATGTATGTATGTACATATACACATTACATATGTGCATATATATATATGTATGTATGTACATATGCACATTACATATGTACATATATATATATATATATATATATATATATATGTATTTATGTATATATACATCTTACATATGTACATATATATTTATATATGTATGTATGTACATATATACATTACATATGTGCATATATATATATATATGTGTGTGTGTGTATGTATGTACATATGCACATATATATATGTGTGTATGTATGTATGTATTTATATATACACATTACATATGTATATATATATATATGTATGTACATATACACATTACATATGTGCATATATATATAAGAAGGAAATTACTGGAAAGTAATTGAAACTCACCTGAAGCGAGCTGAATGTGTAATGCTCCTCATGCCAATGACACTTCCACCGAGCTTCACTACGGCATATGACTTCACTGAATTTTGATGTGTTCCTCTCGAATTTATATTTAAACTGGGGTCATCAGGAGAGAATGTGCACCGTTTCGGGGCCTTCCTCTCAACGGTTTCATTTGCACACCGGCCCCCCTCACTGATGTGAGGCCCCATTATAACGATATACAAGTGTTGTAGATAAACTAGTTCGAATGTGTAACGGCGAAATTAAATTTACGAAAATTCCGAAAAACGGCAAACCTCGCGTTCTGAAAATGCAACGTGAACCTCATTACGCATTCACGATCAGTCATGTCATGCCGTCATGTTCGCTGAAACACTCCACGGAGTATTTCGTTTATTCCATATCCACATAGAACTATTTTCTGTTACTTCTATTAGGCGTTTTATACTTTTGGCCCTATTACGCCCTTTGATTCCAATTTGACCCAGAAATTGGTACAGAGTGCCTGAAACGAAACCCCTTGCTCCAATTTCCACTGCTCTAACAATTGCATTATACCCCTCCTTTATTAGCTCTGACTTTAGATTTTCATATTTATTAGTTTTATAATCGTGGCTTTTTTCCATCCGGCATTCATATGGTACCGTTAATTCAACCAGGATGATTTTATGGTTCACTCTTGACAGAAGAACAATATCTGGTCGCAGACCTTTACTTGATATTATTTTGGGGTAATCATTACGCCAACCAGGAAGGTCTGCAGATACCTCCCAGATGCCACCAGAACTAAGGAGATTTTTCCCGGGTATAGCATGACATTTGCTTGTTTGCTTAGAGCTGACGTATCTTTTTCCTTCTGCAACAAATTCCTGGGCTGAATTAGATGACTCAGACTTCATATACATCTTCATAATTTTGACCAGCTCATCCAAAACACTATTGTGCCTCCATGTATATCTGCCATTGACAAGGGCTGTTTTACAGGAACTAAGAACATGTTCTAATGTTTGTGGCTTTTCCTTACACAGCGGACAAGTGGGATCACTCTCTTTCTTCCATTTAACAAGATTGTTCTTAGATGGTAGCAGGTCATACGTGGAACGTATTAAATAGCTCAACCTAAGTGGAGCCATCTGCCAAATGTCCTTCCAAGTAATAGATTTCTGAAGAGCCTCCTCCCAGTTTGTCCATTGGCCTTGTTGGGATTGTTGTACTCCTCTTACGAGTCTCTTTTTATCTTCTTCTTTCATCGCATTTTCGATGACCATGTCACGGCGATCTTTACCAGAAGATTTCGACCACCATTGCCTTTCATTTAATCCTAACCCTTGTTTCCCTGATTGAGTGTATCCGATGACTTCATTGAAAGCTAGATTGTCTTTAGCACTTGTTATCGTCTCTCTGACCTTCCACTTTCTCCCTGTTTTTAACGTAGGTTTTAAAGCTTTTATTGCTTTATCCTTGGAATCATCCAACATCATTTGAAGTCTAATTTTTCCGGATTTATACTCTTCCACAATCGATTTAAATGGCAACTTTAGTTTTGCTTGTCTGCAGTACAAAGCGATATCAGACAAACCTGGAGGCAAACCCAACCATTTCCGGATATATTTGTTTATTTTCCTTTCCATTGACTCAATTGTACTCATTCCAAATTCGTACACAAGTATGGGCCATAGTAGCATTGGAATGAGCACATGCTCTAAGCACCATACCTTGTATTTTCCTTTTAGAGGACAAAGATCTATCTTATGGAGATCTTCTTGTAATGACCTGGATGTTTCTTTTACTTGGTTGGTATCTTTTAAGGATTGATCGTACCACCGACCTAAACTTTTCACTGATTTTTCTGATACAGTAGGGACTCTTTGGCCACCTACTACAAAATTTATGTTTTTTTTCAACTTTCCTTTTCTAATAGAAAGACTTCTGGACTTGTTTGGTTTAAATTTCATTCTACACCAACTTATCAGGTCGTCCATCAAGCTTAATATCTTGCGAGTTGAACTTACTTTGGATGAGAGGATTGTAGTGTCATCCATGAACGCCTTCACTGGTGGCATTTGACAACCTCCACCAAGCTCAACAACATCAGCCTTGTTGTTTGTCGCTTTGAGAATCAGTTGCATTGCTAGAACGAAAAGTATTGGTGACACTGTACATCCCATCGCAATTCCAACTTCAAGTCTGTTCCACTTAGTCGTAAAGTCTTTTGTAGTGAAACGCATGAGGAAACCATCAAAATAAGTTCCTAGCATAATAGATACTTCCTCAGGAATATGGTACATTTGTAATGATAATTGTATCATTTGGTGAGGTACTGATCCGTAGGCATTAGCTAAATCCAACCAAATGACATCCAAATCTTTCCTTTTAATTTTTGCTTTTTGAATGGCCTCCCAGATCATGCTTCCATGCTCTAAGCAACCAGCTATTCCTGGGACACCACCCTTCTGTACTGATGTATCGATATACTCATTATCGAGAAGGTATTTGGTCAACCTCGATGCCAAGACTGCGAAAAATATCTTTCCTTCTACATTGAGAAGCGAAATTGGCCGAAATTGACTGATGTCCTTGGAATTCTTTTCTTTGGGTATGTATACCCCTTCCGCTATCATCCACTGTTGGCTGATATGGTAATTTTTCCATGCTAACTTTAAGTTAGTATGTAACCATTTAAGAAGAGTAGGACATTTTTTGTACAGAAGGAAAGGTATTCCGTTAGGGCCAGGTGCAGATTTATTCCTACTTTTGTCGACTATGCGTTTTATTTCTTCGCGTGTGGGTGGTTTCATATCAAACTTCACTTTAGGAACGGCTGGCCAAAATAAGTTGCTATTATGATCTAGAGGAATATGTCGTTTAGGATCAGAGTACATTCCTCTTAAATGTTCCTCTAGAATATTTTCCTCTATTTTAAGCACACCTGATCTTGGTTGATCAAATATATTCCTCGCATATTTATACGGTTCCTGAAAGAAACGCTCTTGATCTTTCCTTCGTTTCACTCGTCTCTTTCTCAAATTTTCAGCTCTGCTAAGAGCGTTGTGCTTCTCTTTAAGGTCCTGCCAGATTTTAAGCAAGCCTTCTTTCTCGTCTAAATTTGCGAAACGGATTTGTCGTTTTAGATTTCTTTTTTTGTTTCTCAAATCTTGCATTAACCGTTGACGCCTGTTCTTTTTGGGTGGTGGCTTATCATTTTCCTCTTTCACGCCGTAGATTTCCTTACAAACCCTGTAGATTATTTTACTACTTTCGTTCAAACGTTCGTGATATTTCTTTCTTCCCAGCTCTTTACGTAATGTCTTGCTAATGATGTTGTCTAGCATACACCACGCTTCCGAGTTCGATGCTGGTGGAAATTTGATTCTTGGCAGTTTGGGTTGCGTCCCATCCTTTGATTCAACAGCTTGGATATCCTCAGCACTGTGGTATGCATCCTGGCATTGGTTTTCCGACGTCTTATCTGTGTTGACAGAGCGCTGCTCCTGAACCGTTTTCAGAGAAGCACAACCCATTTTTGTTAGGTGAATCTTCGCTCCCTTTTGGGACCTGAATTTCCGACCACAAACACATGGGAAGTCCGTGCACTTTTCTAAATTCATGGTTTGTTTTTCATTGCGGGGTCGTTGCCGATTATTCCGTTTGGATTCATCATCCTCCCTCCCTTTCGGTGAATCCTGAGGGCATTTCCTTTTATATTCCTTTTTAGCAATAGTTTAATGAACTCTGGGTTGCTGACCCGGTGAGATCATCTGGTCTTTCCCAGCGTCCCCTGTCTTTCCAGGTGTCTGTTAGTCTGTTCCTAACCGCCATTCAGTCTATTCCTGAAAGCCAACGGACCAGCCATGAGTTTGAAGAAGGAAATTACTGGAAAGTAATTGAAACTCACCTGAAGCGAGCTGAATGTGTAATGCTCCTCATGCCAATGACACTTCCACCGAGCTTCACTACGGCATATGACTTCACTGAATTTTGATGTGTTCCTCTCGAATTTATATTTAAACTGGGGTCATCAGGAGAGAATGTGCACCGTTTCGGGGCCTTCCTCTCAACGGTTTCATTTGCACACCGGCCCCCCTCACTGATGTGAGGCCCCATTATAACGATATACAAGTGTTGTAGATAAACTAGTTCGAATGTGTAACGGCGAAATTAAATTTACGAAAATTCCGAAAAACGGCAAACCTCGCGTTCTGAAAATGCAACGTGAACCTCATTACGCATTCACGATCAGTCATGTCATGCCGTCATGTTCGCTGAAACACTCCACGGAGTATTTCGTTTATTCCATATCCACATAGAACTATTTTCTGTTACTTCTATTAGGCGTTTTATACTTTTGGCCCTATTACGCCCTTTGATTCCAATTTGACCCAGAAATTGGTACAGAGTGCCTGAAACGAAACCCCTTGCTCCAATTTCCACTGCTCTAACAATTGCATTATACCCCTCCTTTATTAGCTCTGACTTTAGATTTTCATATTTATTAGTTTTATAATCGTGGCTTTGTTCCATCCGGCATTCATATGGTACCGTTAATTCAACCAGGATGATTTTATGGTTCACTCTTGACAGAAGAACAATATCTGGTCGCAGACCTTTACTTGATATTATTTTGGGGTAATCATTACGCCAACCAGGAAGGTCTGCAGATACCTCCCAGATGCCACCAGAACTAAGGAGATTTTTCCCGGGTATAGCATGACATTTGCTTGTTTGCTTAGAGCTGACGTATCTTTTTCCTTCTGCAACAAATTCCTGGGCTGAATTAGATGACTCAGACTTCATATACATCTTCATAATTTTGACCAGCTCATCCAAAACACTATTGTGCCTCCATGTATATCTGCCATTGACAAGGGCTGTTTTACAGGAACTAAGAACATGTTCTAATGTTTGTGGCTTTTCCTTACACAGCGGACAAGTGGGATCACTCTCTTTCTTCCATTTAACAAGATTGTTCTTAGATGGTAGCAGGTCATACGTGGAACGTATTAAATAGCTCAACCTAAGTGGAGCCATCTGCCAAATGTCCTTCCAAGTAATAGATTTCTGAAGAGCCTCCTCCCAGTTTGTCCATTGGCCTTGTTGGGATTGTTGTACTCCTCTTACGAGTCTCTTTTTATCTTCTTCTTTCATCGCATTTTCGATGACCATGTCACGGCGATCTTTACCAGAAGATTTCGACCACCATTGCCTTTCATTTAATCCTAACCCTTGTTTCCCTGATTGAGTGTATCCGATGACTTCATTGAAAGCTAGATTGTCTTTAGCACTTGTTATCGTCTCTCTGACCTTCCACTTTCTCCCTGTTTTTAACGTAGGTTTTAAAGCTTTTATTGCTTTATCCTTGGAATCATCCAACATCATTTGAAGTCTAATTTTTCCGGATTTATACTCTTCCACAATCGATTTAAATGGCAACTTTAGTTTTGCTTGTCTGCAGTACAAAGCGATATCAGACAAACCTGGAGGCAAACCCAACCATTTCCGGATATATTTGTTTATTTTCCTTTCCATTGACTCAATTGTACTCATTCCAAATTCGTACACAAGTATGGGCCATAGTAGCATTGGAATGAGCACATGCTCTAAGCACCATACCTTGTATTTTCCTTTTAGAGGACAAAGATCTATCTTATGGAGATCTTCTTGTAATGACCTGGATGTTTCTTTTACTTGGTTGGTATCTTTTAAGGATTGATCGTACCACCGACCTAAACTTTTCACTGATTTTTCTGATACAGTAGGGACTCTTTGGCCACCTACTACAAAATTTATGTTTTTTTCAACTTTCCTTTTCTAATAGAAAGACTTCTGGACTTGTTTGGTTTAAATTTCATTCTACACCAACTTATCAGGTCGTCCATCAAGCTTAATATCTTGCGAGTTGAACTTACTTTGGATGAGAGGATTGTAGTGTCATCCATGAACGCCTTCACTGGTGGCATTTGACAACCTCCACCAAGCTCAACAACATCAGCCTTGTTGTTTGTCGCTTTGAGAATCAAATATATATATATATATATATATATATATATATATATATATATATATATATATATATATATATTTTACATACACTATATTTTAATATATTAAATAATATTAATTTTGATCATTTTTATCTTTGTATATTTACTCGCTTAAGTTAGATTTCAATAGGTTGTTAACATTCATGCAATGACATTTTCTGTCTTAAATATTTATCGGTTGGGGTATGCAACTGTCTGGGTCAATGTCTGTGGATGTGTGTGCATGTATTTATATGTATCTATGTGTATGGAAAGTGCATCCACTTTTAATTATGTATGTATGTACGTGTGTGTTGGTTTCCCTTCTCCCATCCCCCCCCCCTTTATTTATTTATTTTTTTTTTTCATGACAGACGGTGGAGATGTTCTCTGTCTTGTCCCCTTTTTTGTGTGTGTATATGTCTTGGTGCTTATGTATTAGAATCTGACTGCGTTTGTTTTACGCGTGAGTTTGGGACCCCATTTACACACCATGAGGATTAAAATGTATACATTGTAAAAAGCCCGGATATTAAATATAGCTAAAGTAACTTCAATGAAAAAATAATTTGAATAACATATATATTTCTTCTTTTCTCCTCAGTAATTTTATAGTTGTAAACTTGATCGCGAATAAATGTTAAATTTTGATTTTGTAATTAGCAGTTTTAAATTTTAATATTAAATTTTATCATATAATTTAGTAATTATTCGTTGGAATAAATTATTTTTTAATACTAAACATCTGAATAGATATTATAACATGACTTCGTTATCGAGCTTTTTGAATTTTCCTGTACTTGTGTTCTGATTGGTCCATCTAGCCTTTGTAACAACGTTTTCCCCTTGCGTTGAATATTAATTAATTTGAAACTTTTAAAACCATTTATTTTACATTCAACGTCATCACTTGATAAGACACCGAAGGTGTTGAAACAAAATGGCTATTTTTGTAGTGATTTTATAACATATTTATGTTATAATTTTTTTCTTTAAAAATAAATAATTATATATATATATATATATATACACACATTACATACATATATATATATATATATATATATATATATATATATATATATATATATAGTACACGTCATCGATCCGTTGGTATATAATCCGGATGGATACTACCAATGCTAATGATTAAATCTGATCCACAGAATTCGATTTATTTATGTTTATATGTATTTTTATAGCAAAAAAAAAAAAAAAAATTACTTCAACATCTGAGAATCTATTTCAAACCGTTTTGGAAGCGGCTATTATCAGTCCCTAAGTGTCTGTCCTGGTGCATATATTTAAATTTATTTTCAATGACAGTCCTCGTCTGGTAGATTCCTTGTTAGTGAGAATGGGCTTGTCTTAGAACTGGTGGAGGGCGTAAGGTATCCTATCCCGGGGGTGGGGAGCGGTCTGGGTTTGGAGATTATTTATGGCTAGAAACTTCCGTTGTTTGTAATTTAACATCAGTTCTTACTATATGTCGTTTCTTATACGAGCCCCAAGTGTGTTTCCTGGGATTCACAGTAAATAGTTTTTGTACTCCAGGTGTGCAATATTATTAATAAGTGATGGGGGATTTAAACTTAAACCCGTTAAGATTAATGTCAATCAGTTGAATTATAGATTTATAGATTGAGGTTAATACCAAAGCACCCAAAGGAATAAAACCAACACACTTATATGCGTAGATATATTCATACATACATATATGTACATTTACATGTCCATACATATATACCACTATACACACACATAAACCCCCACATATATACACATGCATTCTTAAGTAATTTTGAATTTTCCATGCCTACATTTCGTGATTAGTTCTCTCTGTTGATTTAATAGTTTGCATTGATTTTATATTTTATTATATTGATTTTTTTCTTCTAAATATACCCTTGCACCTATCCGTAAAACGATTGGGGATGTCCACGAAACTTAGAATTTGTCAATTTATTTGAGGATTCAAAACCTTTTCCTTCAATTCCCAATTTTTTTTTCGAAAGGGCTGTTTGGTGTTTTAATTTGAATTAGTGAATGAATGTCTCTGTGTATTGATTCTCTTTTTAAATTCTCCCGCAGTAATGCCGATGTAAATATTATGGTTTGTCGTAATTTCTTTAGGGGTAATGGTGGTCTTGTATACTAACCTACTGGATCTGCCCTTTCCCTCTATTGGGAAGTTTTCCTTTATTCTACATTTACAGGGGGCTTCCATGTTAGATTTAGATTTTTTTTTTCTCATGGAATTTACTTAAAATGTAATTGCTATGGGAATTAATAATTTGGCATTTATTATACTTATATGTAGGAGTAGCTAACTTTGATTGACTTCCTATTGAATATCATATTTAGGGGATTTTTATTGAAGTGTTTAGTAATTAAATTTAGGAATTACTGTCCGATGTTGATACTTGACAGTGTGAAGAATTGAGGGTTGAACCAAATGATTTTTTCCTATTTTTACACCAACATTCCACTTATCGTATATCGGTATATATATATATATATATATATATATATATATATATATATATATATATATATATATGTGTGTGTGTGTGTGTGTGTGTGTGTGTATGTGTGCGTGTGTATAGTGTATCAGTCGTGTATCGATTCATATATATATATATATATATATATGTATATATATATATATATATATATATATATATATATATATGTAATTTGCGATTAATGGTTATGGATGAGATATAAATAAATCAATGAATCTGTTCCAAGATTTTTCGAATGACAGTGTACAGTCAAATTCTTAATTGCTCGAACAAAATACCTTAGTATTCGGCTAAAAAAGATTATCATGTCACCCCAAGCAATGCAATAATTCCACTACGATGCACGAGGTTACTGAATGTGAAAGACGATGGGAAAGAGAGGAGAAAGAACAGGAACCGTACAGCGTTTTGAAAGACAGAAGATAGAGATTGATGCATTTCACTTTTGGAAGTTCGTAATTGTCCGAAATGCAAGAAGTCGGGAATTGCACAAATACCATGTGCAAAATATGATATTAGAATATAAATTAGGGTTACATATATCGTTTTGAAAAGGAAAACGAGGAAAACTAGTCAGCATTACGTTTATAATTCATGAGGTCGAAATACCAAAGAAGGAAGCTCTTTCGAAGAAATATCTGTATTTACGGGCGTAACAGCAAAATTGTCCAATTTTTTGACTAAGATTTGAACCGTTGTATTTCAGAAATGACTGAAGCTATATTTTTGGAATTCTCCGAGATTTTTATAAATCTATTAAACTTTACTTTGAGCGATAAGAATGTATCATTACTCCCCAAGGTTAAGGGAAGAGACATCAGGAAACCGATCATAAACAAAAATGACATTTTCATAATTTATTAATCATAGCTAAGGATCGGAAACTCATGACCGTTTAAAATATAGTTCAAATACACATACACACACACACACACACACACACACACACACACACACACACATATATATATTTAATTATTTATATATATATATATATTTAAGATGCTGATTATATCTATATATTTAGTTGATACATATATATATATACATAAAATGTTAATTATATATAATTATTTGATATATAATAATAATTAATTATTATTTATATATAATTAATTGATATATATATATATATATATATATATATATATATATATATATATATATATATATAAATGAGTAGAATAAAACGCCTACACACGCGCAAATAAACTTGCTATAAGTATATATTATTTCATATATATATTATCTTCTGTATATTCAATAATATATATATATATATATATATATATATATATATATATATATATATATATATATATATAAACATCCTTAGAAATGCGTATATGTGAGCAGATTATTAAAAATTAAATAGATAGACAAAATCGCATTGTTTTTGTTTGGACACGTTCCCAATAACCGTTAGGCATGACATCGCCATTTTAAATTTCCAGCTTCCCAAAGAATATCAGCATGTAGACAAAGGAATTCTAACTAGCACAGTATCATTAGATTGATTTGGATAATTACTGTGATAGACAAAAATATTTGAACAAAAATAACAAACGCAGAATTTTGAAACGTTTATCTAAAATAAAAAATAAAAAAGCATATAACAAATAAACAGGCAGAACTTGCCCGTTCCATTCAATCACATTTTTTTGAATATATATATATATATATATATATATATATATATATATATATATATATATATATATATATATATATATGTATGTATTAGGTTGGTGCAAAAACAATGTCGTTTTCTCACATATGTTACTATATTATTTTTCCACAAACCTAATATATATATATATATATATATATATATATATATATATATATATATATATATATATATATATAGGGTTTTTGTTGTTTGTGCGTGTGTCAACGTTGGCGTTTCTAAATCTTTAATGAAATAGATGGTAAGGGTCGTAAATTAAATTGTCCATGTCTTGCAATATTTGAAGTAAAAGCTATTAACACCTAGGGCTATGAGAGTTGCAGCTATGCTTCAGAAGTTTCGCCTACAGTCAGCAGGTCATGTGGTTATGATGGATTACCATCGTCTTTCAAAGACCTTCATGCACGACGAAATAGCTTCTGGGCGGCAGAAATGAACGGCGACGCGGAAAGCAATACATTGGCTCTTTAAAATACTCATGACTAATGGAATCGACTACCGTTGTTTGGTCAGAAATGTCACCGAGGGCAACAAAGATCTGCCAGACAACTTCCCAAATTTAAATGATCCACAGTTAAATCTGAATTTATATGAGCGAAAATCACTTCAAATGTCATATTTTCTCAAAAGACCTATAATCCTAAAATCGTCATTCGCTAATCACTGCCACTCAGTATATATATATATATATATATATATATATATATATATATATATATATATATATATATATATATATATATATATACACACGCAGACAGACAGACAGACACACATACATATATATATATATATATATATATATATATAGTTTATGCAAAACTAGTTAATCCGTATGGGTAGTCCCAAGGAGGATGATATCCAGTGAGCTCAATGCAAGTTCAGAGCAGATATGTTTGAATAAAAACAGACCACTTTAAGGTTCCATGTAAGAAGTTATTTCACCACAACCCCCCTAAAAAGGCTCTGGATCATCAGACTTTACTTCCAAAGGCCCAGAAGTAGAATCCTATGTATATTTCAGATTTTTTTAATAATTAGTTTATATATATATATACATACATATATATATATATATATATATATATATATATATATATATATATATATATATATATATATATATATACAGTGTAACCCGGATATAAGAGAGTTGTTGGGACCGGAGAAGAAGCCTCCTATATCCGGGTTTCACTTATATCCGGATTTGGTCTAATTTATATACATTAACACAGGCTCTACTTTGGGACCAGAGAAAACCTCTCTTATATCCCGCTTACACTGTATATATATATATATATATATTACTTTGGAAGTAAAGTCTGATGATCCAGAACCCTTTCAAGGGGGCTGTCGTGAAAAAACTTATTACATGGAACCTTAAAGTGGCCTGTTTTTATTCAAACATATATATATATATATATATATATATATATATATATATATATATATATGTATATTAATAAAAAGAAAGAACAGTAAGATATATAATCCGGTGTTCTTATAGATATTTTTATTTTTACAAAATAGTGCTCAATGTAAATTTACAGAGCATTAATATTATAAATTAATATAATATATTTATAATAATAATAATAATAATAATATATATATATATATATATATATATATATATATATATATATATATATATATATATATATATATATATATATATTGTTTATTTGGGAAATAATCCCACTTTTATGCAAGTTCGTCAAAAACGATGGAGGATGTGCTTCGGTTAAGTTTCTATATAATTTTTCATGTGTTCTTATATTTTTGTTTAATTTTCTGGATATAAATCATATACGAATTGTCCAAATGTTTTATATATCCAAGAGCTTTCGGTTATACTTTTAACCATTATCAAGGATGGGATTTTTTAAACTTTTAGCTGAATATATGGATTATTATTTGTCTAGAGTTATAAGAATATTTTATGTCCTGAACACAGTCAGTGTATTGTGACCGTTGATATTATTGAGTGTTGGATTTTTATTTTTCATTAATAATGCTTCAATTAATTTTAGCCTTTTTCACATGTGTATGAGGCTATTATATTTTTATTATATGTACCGTGCGACAAAAATACCTGCCACATAATCGTGAGACAGTGTGATATTGGTGTTTACATCTAGCTAATGTCTTACCGTTATCTGGGTAGTATATAACGGAGGTATTTCTGCAGCACTGTATATATATATATATATATATATATATATATATATATATATATATATATATATATATATATATATGTATATATATATATATAGTTTTTGAACAATAAAAATTAAAAATTTAATATCTTCCGACACACTTGGTTGCATATTGATATTCTTTCGTTTTTATTATTATTTCATTTAGATTCCACGACTAGTTTCGGCCAACATGGCCATCATCAGGAGAAAATATTCTGCTTGCTGGTAGCAGTGAACTAGAGAAATGAATGTCTTGATGGAGAAAATGGACTTTTGTCTGTAGATGTCATTTGTTTTTTTAATTTTATTTTTTTTAACATGGATTTTGGTCAAACAGTCTCTTTTAAGTTGTTATTTGAGATAAGAACTGGATGGATTCATGCTGATCTGAATTCCCTTGGTCATTTTAACACTTTTATTCGTTCCGGGAAAGGGGATGAGTCTCTGTAAAGTTCGTGTGTGTTATTTGGTATTTAGGGCGTAAGTGAGTATGATGTGTGTAAGCGTGTATATTACTATGGGTGTGTGTTATCATTTGACTCATTAGGGAGTGTGTATATTCGTGTGGGTGTGTGTATAAGTGTGAGGTGTCAACACCTCCGTAAGCATATCTGTCTTGGTTGGGTGAGGAATGATGGTAGGTGCTAATTTGTGGGGTTATATATTAATACTATCTATATTATTAAATTTGTTGTTAAGCCCGGCTGGATAGTTCGTTTTTAAACGTTGTATCCACTTATTTTCATAGAACTCTAAAATTTCTCTAATGTTATCTGCTCTGAACTTTTCCATTCTCTTTTATATATATATATATATATATATATATACATATATATATATACATATATATATATATATATATATATATATATATATATATATATATATATATATATATATATACAACACTGTAAACACTGCATTTTATGTTCAGAAAGATAAAGTAACATGAAGACGAGAGAGCTGTGGCGAAAAGCAAGCCATTTCAAAGCTGAGAAAAGAAAGAAAATCGATCAGTCAATGAACAAACATTGGGCGTAACCAACACAATTTAGAATGTCCTGAAAAAAAAAAGAAATTACGGGTGGACTGATCAACCAAGATAAACAACAGCTGTTTATGACCGAAATTGTGTGCACTGTGAGAAAACACCCAAAAGATAACACTTAAGGACATCACGAACAACCTTCACAGTGCAAAGATGAAATTTAGATTGTCAAGCCAAATTTGAGAGCAGAAATATTGAGGTCGTACCACAAGATAAAAACCACTCATCAACTGTAAGATTGGATTTTTCAGGGAAGTACAGACATGAGCGACAAATGTTCTGGGAAAAAATGGTTTATGAGCTGATAAGACTGATGGAAAGTCCAAAGAAAAAAACCTGCTTATGATCCAAAGCATGCAATCTCATCTGTGAGGCAATGGAAGAGGCAATGTCTTGACTTGGGCTTCTATGGCTGCTTCTGGAACAGGCTCATTCATATTTATTGATGACGTAACTCATGATGGTAGCAGTGGAACGAATTCAGAGATCTGACGAAACATTTTGTCGGCCATTTATAGAGAAATGCTACCAAACTGATCGGAGGAGGACAAGTTTTTATTTTGTATTAATTTCATATTGTCTTTTTAAAGATAGGTTTTTTTTATACCTGAAAGTTCACCCTATCTACGCACACACACAACACACACACACACACACGCATATATATATATATATATATATATATGTGTGTGTGTGTGTGTGTGTGCGTGTCTGTGTGTGTGTGTGTGTGTGTAGCCATCGCAACTCATACTATTAATAGTGAATTGCTTAAAGAAAAATCAGAAATATTAGCAAAATGCAGACGCTTGAAAAAATTTATGTTCAAGAATTATCACCCAGGATGAGCTAGGCAGATTATAATATTTTTTCCTCATTCATTTTCACATCCTATGTAGTGACTTACTATATATATATATATATATATATATATATATATATATATATATATATATATATATATATATATATAATTATAATAATATTTTTTGTTTATCATATTTTTAAACAAAAAATATTATTATAATATAAGCCCTACTTCTGTATGGAGCACTGTCTTCTTAAAAATAAAAACAAAAATACTAAGGAACCCCGGATTATGCACCCAACGTGTTCTTTTCTATTTTCTGCATACCTGCACAAGGATATATATATATATATATATATATATATATATATATATATATATATATATATAAATATATATATATATAGATAGATTGTCAAGAGCCTATACGCCAGAGGTATTGCGTGAGGCTACCTATTATGGGTGAAACCATGGTTGCATGTTTTCATCGTCTTAGTTTTTAAGGTTATATATATATATATATATATATATATATATATATATATATATATATATATATATATATATATGATGAAATATCGTTTAAGGTGTGCTATATTTACGGGATAAAGTGCTCAATATCAGTGATAGACCATATATATTCTTGCATACGTACAAGTAATTTTTTTTTCTTTTCTAGACAACAAGTGTTTAAATCTACCCAAACGTTCTGTATATATGAGCGCTTTCGGCCATTCTATTATCCTTTATTCCGAATGTTTCTTGTTTTCTTGGAAGTGAAATTGCAGATTTTTATGTATGTTTATCGATTTTAATGGGAACGTTTTTTTTTGTTTTTGTTTTTGTTTTTTTCAATCACGGAAATATTTGTTTTCGTATTTTTCAAACATTATCCACACTCGATAATGGCTAATAGAATAACCGAAAGAGCTCAGTTAAATATCGAAACATTGGACTGATTTTACACACTATATGTTCAGAAAAGAAAACACCTGTACGAATGAAAGAAAAAAACTAGATAAAGAAAGCTTAATCGCTGTACCGTGTAAGTTATCTTTAATGAAACTTGTATAAAAGAAGAATTGCTACTCAATTACACAATGTGTGTGTGTATGTGTGTGTGTGTGTGTGTGTGTGTGTGTGTGTGTGTGTGTGTGTGTGTGTGTGTGTGGCACAGTGGATAAAGGCATTAGTTAGATCCAGTGACAGGACACAAAGAGTGTAAGTTCAATACCTGGTTAAGGCGGTGGAGAACTTGGAGAGGGGAATTAACAGCAGATAACTGGCATCCATTAGACATGGCACGTGGAACTAGAACAGTCTACCCCAGCGAGCGAAATAAGGTGTTCAGTTCGACATTCCAACTACTTGAAGAAGAAAGCTAGAGTATACAACGGTCGAAACGTGATAAATATGGCAACAGAAGAAAACGATAATCCGAACAATATATATATATATATATATTGTTATCCACAAACAGACTGTTTCGCTGTATCACAGCTCATCAGTGTGGTTAGACGTCTGGTTGCCTCTAGCTAAATTGGAATCAGTCGGGATTCTACCAGTAAGCCGTTGGCGCACGGCAGGTATGAAAGCGAATTTAAGCGTATTTATTTTTAGATAAACACACAGTGTGTGTGTGTATGTATGTATGTATGTATGTATGTATAAATATATATATATATATATATATATATATGTGTGTGTGTGTGTGTGTATCTGGCGTCTTCGAATATTTTTGCCAACATTTGTATTAGGTTGGTGCAAAAATAATGACGTAATAATGTCGTTCTTTGACGTTAAAAAATACGTCAAAAAACGACATTATTACGTCATTATTTTTGCACCAACCTAATATTAATCCAATATTGCGCATTTGCGAATCTGAAAATAAATATTCTTCGTTATATTTCACCCTGCTGAGATTCGCGTCGAGTTAAACTCCGACTGCATACGATAAGTAATGAACCTATGCTGAAAACCAGAAACTATTTACAAGATCGATTCCTCGGGATTCATTCTTCGCAGTTTTGGAATTATTTACTCGCCAGGCAGAGAATATAAATGGGCTGATGTCGCAATCGTATCGAACTGAACCAATCGAATATCCCAAAGCAAAAAAAAAAAAAAAATTTTCAAAAGTTGTTTTCGCACAGTACTACAAATCGTTATTTGATAGTACTATGGGCATTTACACAGCTTGTAATGGGCCCAGACTGTTAGCGTAGAGATTTGCCAACTTTCCAACAAAACCTAGAATTTCTGTTCTACAGGGTTGAATTAGATTTCGGCATTAAATAACATATAGAGTTTGATATACCGCTAAACAAAATCAGTCAAACCAAAGAAAACTACTGGCTAGGAATAAAATTCTATATCGGTTTGAAAATGAAAACTATTATGGTTAATAAACACATTACGAAGGCCGTATTCGCTGTTATGACGCCTGATAAAGGAAAGTAGAGGATTATAGCAAAGTGAATATATATACTGGCAGCATGGCCCGGCGTTGCCCGTGCTTGATTCAAAAATCGTACGACTCATACAGCAATCGCTATCACTTGACTTAAAATATTTTTGCCTTTCCATGCCTTTGAAGGAGTGCCCTTTGCCATGCTGATGGTGCTACATGCCTTACTACTTGCCTATCTCACACTGCGAATTTTTTCTAAGATCTATCCTAAACATTAAATCTCTTACGAAAAAAGAACTAAACAAAATGAACAAAAAACGATCAGTTTTAAAAAAAAGGACACGTAACTGAAAAAACCGAATGAAAAAAGAATGTTAACAACAAATACTTTTTCACACCCAACCCAGTTCTGCGGAATCAGAATCAAAGTTCAGTTAAAGCAAGCAAATGTGTAAAGTGCCATGCTGATTTAAATTTTTCCCCACTTGTAACAAATGCAGCTATCGATTTTATTTGCATGCTAGCATGCTAGTAAACATTCGTGTCAGTCAGCAGTTGGCTCTCACGCTGGCCAGTAGAAAATGGCCGCAAATTACATGAAAACTGCGGTAGAAGCATGAAAAAATCGATTATTTCCACTATCGATGGGAGTTGGGAAATGCAAAGTCGGTCATGGCCTTCCCGCTATCTTGGAGCATGTGCATGTAATAGTTTGGTGCAAATCCGTCGAAAATTGCGGCCTTACATTCGTTACACACACACACACATCCTGCCGTATATATATATATATATATATATATATATATATATATATATATATATGTTGTTCCTTGAAAATATTTTGACATCGTCGTCAGTTTGAATATCGATTTATAAATATGCAATTAATTTAATTCACTTTAAGTCGTTAATCTTATTTGTAATTCAATGAACATTATTTTTTTTATTTTAGACATTGATCTTATTTTCAAGTCAATAAACTCAATTATTATCATCAAAATAGTGAGATCATTTTTAAAGATAGTTTGTGTGTTTGTGTGTGTCTATATATATATATATATATATAGCGTGTGAAAATTGACAGCCAGCGTTCAAATCGTCTGAATATTGCGTGAGCGTGAAACTCGTGTTACGACTGGGGCTATCTTTTCATAGAAATTAACGTCGCCTAGCGTTTTTGTTTTGTCTACATGATTTTAGTGTATTTAGGTCTTTTGGCAAGTTTTTCGTTAGTTTCACCACTGGTTTTGGTTTTTGCTTTAATGATGATAATAATAATTATATATATATATATATATATATATATATATATATATATATATATATATATATAAATGAAGAAATATAGTTATATATTAGAATAGTTATATGTATTAAATTATGGTAAAATCTATGTAAATAGAAAAACTACTTCAGACTTTTCTTAATGCAACTACTGTTATTATAATTTGAAACGAATTTGAAGTGTTTTGTTGGTGAACTTAAAATTCAGATTTTGCTTTTGTATGTAGATTTATTTAGCCACATATGTGCTAATATGTTTTACTATTTTCAACAATTTTTGCGGTTCATAATTTCATCTTTTCAAAACTTGGCATCTTTCAGCCTGATTAAAACTGGTACCAATGTTGATTCTTTTTTTTTTTTCTCCTGGTTAAGAGGAGAATTTTGCAGGAATAATTAGCAATTTGAAGTTGTAAGATCAGATGTCTAGAGCATGTATAAAATCACATCCGAATTGTACCGATTTCTGCGAGTCTGCAAAGGAATGTCAGGTATGGCGTTGTCCTGATAGAAGATTTCTCACTTTCGAGTGGACAACTTCGGACTCTTTTCATTAATTGGTAAGGATAATTTTTTACTGTCTGGAATATCACTGTTCTGAAGGAAGGATCTGACAATGAAAAAACGCTCTTCCAATCTCCTCAAACACATATCATTGGAGTGGTCACAAGACATTTCGTTTTTCTCAGTACCTTCCTCGCTCCATAATGTTGTAATCAATCCGTTATTTGTCAGCTGTTAACTTTTAAAAAGTGGCTTGTTTCCTTATTTTTTTCTGGCCAATAAGCCACGCACCGTTAATAGAAATGCAGTCCAATATTTTTCCTCGTTCAGTCCTAAGCCGCACAATCATAGTTCTTTCCAAAGAAATACAAAGCTTATCTGATAAATATGGAGTATCTCTGCGAATTACGTTTCATTTGAATTGGTCAATTTTTAAACAGCTTTTCAATTTGCTCGTTATCAACGACTGCACACCTGTCGGAACATTCTCCATCATCCAAATCAATAAAACTAATTCTCAGTGCTTGCTGCCGGCCCGTGAGCATTCAACCCTCCACACAACCTTTTCAGTAGAAACGACCCTCTTATCCGGCGTACATTGACCGTTCGGCTACGAAGATCTTCACCATATTTCAGTGATACGTGAAACGAAATGATGTATATAAACGCCAACTATTGAAAAAACAAACAAAATATCTACGAACATTTGTAACAACGCAAAAGCTAAGCTGATCTATATAAAATCTCAGCTCCTTCCATTTGCAATAATCTTACTTTATGTCTATCATTTATTTCTTTTTTTTTTTTTTTGTTACCTGTGCCTTCTCAAACTCATCTTCAGCTAAAATATTGTATCAATTCTCGGTTGAGAGTTACCTATTTTCGTCAGAAACCATTTTCGGTCTTTAACATTGGAGAAATATCTCGGATTTCAGGTGTTGTTCATCGATCTGAAAATTCCTCTACAGTTGATGATGCAACATCTTCCTAGCCCAATTGTCACCCTAATGTTAAAGAAATAAATTATGAATTTCTGGTGCAATAGTGATATTTAATTCTTCTTGGAGACGTGTTACTTTCAATTGGTCAGTAGATTTTGATTAGTGTCTTATTAACATCTGTCCGGTAATTAATGCCGAAATCTAAATATTTTGAACCCAATTTTATGTCTGCAACTTAATATATTTTGAACGCAATTGAACGCTTCAACTGCACAAAGAAAACTATTGCTTGTAATTATTTCTAAAAAAAAAAAAATCCACTGCTGGTATTTTTACTATAAAAATGTATTTTTATGCTTTGTTGTTTTGGTGGGCGGGGTCAATATTTGCTGGTAGCTTGGGTCGTAACAGGTGCTTTCACAACAGGTCAGTGTGGACCTATGAACAATAGTAATTAAGAGGTGGTATTATGCGCATCAAAATCTTCGAGCAGAGGCTTTGCTACCGGATGTAGTCTATCGTCATGCGCAGTAGTTATTTTCGAGCTTGGATAGACTAAGTTTTCGAAAGATTCTCAAAGAATGAACCGACATTTCCAGTATCCTCCTTGAATTTCCCCTTAACCACGAGTAATCATGTAAAAAAAAACGTATATATGTTTAAATGCAAATCTTGCAAGATATCGTTCGTTAATTCTTTTCTTTCCCTGCGTTTTTAGAATCAGCGTTGATAAAAAAATGGCGTTTTGGTAGAAAATATTTTTATATTACGTTATGCATGAACCGGTCCAATGATAAATATTAACAATGCATCTGTGGCCACTTGTTGGATGCATATTTAATCCGAAACGGGCTTCTGAATTACAACTATAATTCTTTTTGTAATATTAGTTAGTTAGTCCATCTCTTTCCCTATGGGACATTTAACGTCCGCATCCAAGGATGTGCTAATAGTGGGAGCTTCAGTGGGGATTTCGATTCCCAAGCGGCCCCAAGCCGTATATATACACACTTTTTATTATAGCGCGATCCGGTTTGAATTCAAAGTTTCTTTGTCTAGGACCGAATCAGTCTTGTTTTTTTACCCATAACTTTTGGGGAGAAGAGATGGATTCATACATTTGCAAACGGTATTAGCACGTAAGTGAATGTAATGAACACGACTGCATTTCGATCTTGAATTCTTTAATCCGAGCCGCTAATCAATATTAAACTGTGTCTCCATTTTTTTGTAATATTAAAATTTTCATCTTTTCAAAAGCTGCTTACTCTAGGGTAATTGAAACGATAATAATCTAGCCTGGAGTTTGATCCTCACTAGTTGACACATAGAAAAATTCGAGGTTAAATCACCGGACAATGTTAGACGTGTTTTCACATCAATCAAGTTGACGTGGTAATGTTTTGCGAGGCCTGACGTTTAGTGAGTGCGATTCCCACTAGGTGATCCACGCAAAATACTATATCAACTGACACAAACACGTTTTAAAAATGTCATAAAATCGACTAGCGTATCATTATTGCATTTAAATGCATCTTTTATTGTAACCTGCTCGGAATTTGATTTTTTTCTCTGAAGATAATTCTCTACGTGTGGTGAAAAAAAAGTTTAAAGAGGAAAAAATATATTCTTTTTTTTTTTTTTTTTTTTTTTTGTCGCTGTCTTGTTTAATGATCGGTGATGAAAAAAGCAATAACAAAGCGTGCAATAATGTTAAGTGATGTGTTACATCGGGAGCAAGAAAGACAAGTCGACGTTTATCGTGAAAAATCCATAAGTAAGAAGACAAGACGGGAATAGAATTATTCGCAGAATTTATCTTTAAGTATGGTAAAAAAACAGAACTGGAACCAATGAAGAAATATGGTAAAATCCAGAGGTCAGTCGATAAAGTACGTGTCAACAGTTATCAAAATGAGACTAACAATATATTGTGACTTGTTCTAAATTCCCTTCCTTTCTCTCTCCCTCCCTCTCTCTCTCTCTCTCTCTCTCTGTATATATATATATATATATATATATATATTGCTTATTGAGTGATGGTGTGAACAAAATACTGCTCGATGTAATATGTATATATATATATATATATATATATATATATATATATATATATATATATGTTATAAAATGACAATTGGAAAAAAAAATCTTAGACGCGTTTCGTCTTGCGACTTTTTCAAGGCAAAAATGAAATCGAAATGTTTTTATTGTTATAGTTACATTAAAAAATCCAAATTTAAAAAGATAGACGCTTCTGTCTAAGCCTTTTTTTTCTGGTTAATGTAAATTACCTTTATAGTAAGGGATTTTATTTCTTGTCCACAGAATTGATCTGGGAATTTAACTATATATATATTATGAAATGGACAAAGTCCGACAATTAGTTTATACATTCTTTTTATAGATACAAATATTTAAGTAAATGCTCTGTTTATAATAATCAGTATTAAACAACATTTACGGGCTTGATTGACCGAGAAATTTTCACAGAAAATATTCGTCCTCCGACAGATACGGAACCGTCATTTAGCTTGACGTGCCTTTAACCAATTCGGCCACAGACGAGCGTTCGGTTGGCAAGGTCGAATTTACTGTATTTGAACTTCAATCTTCTATGAATCTCTCACGTACATTCATATCTTCTCATGGCGTATCAAATGTAAACAAATGACATAACACACTATGAAATGGACAAAGTAAGACAATTAGTTTAAGACATTTTTATAAAAAGAATGTATGAACATAAAAACGTCTTAAACTAATATATATATATATATATATATATATATATATATATATATATATATATATATGTGTGTGTGTGTGTGTGTGTG
Source organism: Acanthosepion lycidas (assembly GCA_963932145.1). Classification (NCBI taxonomy): domain Eukaryota; kingdom Metazoa; phylum Mollusca; class Cephalopoda; order Sepiida; family Sepiidae; genus Acanthosepion; species Acanthosepion lycidas. The sequence continues at coordinate 63,922,030 of OZ010587.1, read as the reverse complement.
TGTTCATTCATGAATGTTTAAATAATCTGAACATGTTTATTTTTATTGTGATCCTCACGAATTCTCTTATCGGCATCTCACGCTACCAAATAAAATAAAAAAAATCAAATTCTCGAGGCTATCTATATAAGAAGCAAACAAACAACACTAAATAAAGTTAGTTATGAATATGGCAACGATGTTTTTTAAATGTTTATAATAGCTACGTTTTTTAAAATGTTTTTGAACAATATCGAATGGACTACAATCAAACAGATGAAGTTACCTCCCTTAGATCAAAAGCATGAAAAACTCTACATCTCTTCTAGTTAATTTTAAAACATTTATAACACACCGCATTCATTCGTGTTTACAAAGAAATCACAACTGTGAGTTACATTATTTTTTGTCTTAGAAATTTCCCCCTGAAGATGATCTAGGATAAGATTGAAAGTACTTAAGAAAATAAAAATAAAGGAAATAAGTAAAGACTACGGGGCCTTCATTAATGAATTTAATATTAACATTAAGAAACCGATAAGAGAATTCGAGAGGATTGTCATGCGTGTTCATTATCGCTGTAGATGTGTTTGAACACGCAAACACCCCTTGTCTGGTTGAATTGGATTTCTCTGTATCCTTGGAAACATGAATTATGATTTTTTGCTGTGTTTATACCCAGTAATTTTAAAAGTTACTCCAAAATGCGCTTGAGGATGAAATAGAACAAATTTCTTTAATTTAATTACAAAATTAAATTCGAAGCGTTCAGCTTCCATTTTTGAAACATGGTTAGAACTGTGTAGCGAAAAAACATATTTTAAATCAATTAATTTATAATATATATATATATATATATATATATATATATATATATATATATATAGGGAGAGGGAGGATGATAGAGAGAGCGTGACCGTTGGTTGCAACACTGCATCACTGGCTTTCCATTATCAATATGATCTTCTGACCAATGTGTATATTGTTTTTTTTTTGTTTTTGTTTTTGTTTTTTTTCAATATGTGCAATAAGGAATTAATAAGGCAAAAAACTAAAACCATTAATTTTCTTAATCACTATCATAATGGAAATGTTTCTTTAATATTTATTTGGACATACACGCATCCATGCACATTGGACATTTCACGCGTGTGAAACACACAACAGGCAGGATCTCAATTTTCTAAATGGAAATCGAAGTATTTGAGCCTAAGAGATCGATATAGTGCCTAATCGAACACAAACAATATGACGGGGAATCGATATTCATGCAATTAGAAGTTTTATTCGAATTATATCAAAATTAAAATGGTTCCGTTAAAATCAACTGTTTTCGAGTCCTAGATGATAATGGACGTCCTAGGATCTTTCTGGAAATAAAATCGAAACATGAAATATCTTTGAAGATATATTTCATGTAAAATAATTTTAAAAAATGAAACGCTGTTTGTTTTTTTTTTTCTTTTTAACAGAAAATAACGGATGTGCCTCAAACATCTATATACGTAAATAACAATTTTTCTCTGTCTGAATCAACCCGTGAACTAATACTGATGAAAATTTGGATGCATGTTAAACTAACATCCAATTTGTTACTTAATCGGCATGAGCTACGTACCCTCCCCCCGTTAAGATTCACGTTTAATTACGGCGGGTTTAATTAGACAATACCATTTCGAATCGCGACGAAAAGCGAAATTGAAATTAAAAATTTAAGAATTGTTTTTAAACCTTTCACTCCATCCAGTATTGAAATCTATATGCAGTGTAACCCGGATATAAGAGAGTTGTCGGGATTGGAGAAGAAGTCTCTTATATCCCGGTTTCTCTTATATCCGGGTTTGGTTTATTTTGTTTAGGTAAGTATTGCTCTAATTTGGGACCAGAGAAAATCTCTCTTATATCCGAGTTTCTCTTATATCCGGGTCTCTTATATCCGGGTTACACTGTATATACAATCTACATATAAAAATGGCAATTAGTATTTCCTTTAAAAATCTCAGGGGCGGCGGTTGGGTACTCTCTGCGCACGCGCAAAACACCTTTTCAGTGATACTTTACATTGTTACTCTCGGATAACGGAAGAAAGGATTTGAGAACGTAAAATGGGGATAACATCCGCTTTTTTCCGGTAATTATCGGGTACGTCAGTTATTTCCAAATAAGAGTATATATTTTCACTGTCTGGCAAATGTCACGCCTTATTCTTTTCCCCCTTTTATGCCTTTGCTTTAACGAATATCCTCCATTTTATATCTGGGTCCACATTACCTCTTTCCACTATAAATACACATAAAATAAAATAAATGCTGAGATGGTCATATTGCTGCTACATATCTTGATATTTGAACGTGAGCATTAATATTTTCGCTTCATTTACTGCTGCTCTAATGTAATTTTTTTTTAATTTTCTACTTGATTTGTTATAGCGTCTTCATATACTGCATCTTATGTACACACGAAAACACACACCCAGACCCCATTAACACCATTTGGAGTATGGACCCACAGTGCTTAGCACGCGTGGGATTGCTGCTCTGGTCTCCGTAGCAATGAGTGGTTGTTTTGTTTTAGTTTTTTTGGAGGTTGGTTTTTTTTTAGGAGTTTCTAGTGAAATGTCCAATGGGTTTTCAATCCAGAGTTATCCCTCTACTGGACTGTTAACAAACCAAGGCAAATGAAGCCAGTCTGTCCTCCTATATAACCCATAGCTGGGGAAAAGAGAATAATTTTCCTCACAAATTCTTTCCCAAGGATATAAACCCCCTTGTGCAAATTAATTGAAATAAAACGAATAATTCCGTTATTATTTACTTTCTTACATATTTTCCAATGAAACATGACCCAGTGCACATGTATGTCCATTCCACGAAGTTATTCCTTATAGATAGAACACAGATTCTTGCATGGATTTAAATCAGGAGAGTTTCTGTGACAGGCTAGTATTTTGATTTGCTCACGGGTAAGGCTTGACATTGTGTTCGTGGAGCGGTAAAATTTTCGTACGCTTCCTTGGAGCAAAGTCCATTGCAGACAATGGCGATAGAAAAACTAATCGACAGTCGGGACAATAGCGTCTGGGTGTGATAAAAATCTGAATCAATCACTGATGACGCAATATTTTTCAAGGCCAAATAAATTTCATCACACACCGCAAAAATAGATTCATATTACTGCACACCGCTGAAATTAACCTAATCTGAAGAAAAAAGAAAAATCGATTACACCCTGTCACTCCAGTGGTTCTAAAGGTGACCGTATGGTGAAAGAAAGAAATCTGAAGCCGTTGTTTCAATTAATTTCGACAAGGATGTACGCGAAAGTGACTGAAATGAAACCATCGAGAATACTAACTTCATTCTCCGATTTCCCACTCTGAAACGCTATAGATTACACCACTCGCACATCCTCTCTCTCTCTTTCTGTCTCTCTCTGTCTGTCTGTCTCTCTCTGTCTCTGTCTCTGTCTGTCTCTCTCTCTCTCTCTCTCTCTATATATATATATATATATATATATATATATATATATATATATAAAAATTAGTAGTAGTAGTAGTAATAATCTTATACGTATAAGAAATTATACTCGTTCGGAAAACCTTCGGTGTGTTGATTTGCGAATAATCAAACCGATACCAAAGTGAAAAACGGTATAAAAAGAAAGAACCAAGAACATGTACATTAGCCGAAAATAATCGTCTATCATGCAAGTCCAAAGTTCAAAGAAAAAAATCCGATACGAGTAAGCAAAATAACTAAATAAAGTGTTCCATAGAGTAAGTAGAACAGACCTAAGGCAGCCAGCCTTCCCTGACTATATATATATATATATATATATATTACAACCTAGAGAGCCAGTCAAACTTGCTTTTTTTCTCTATTTGAATAAATGGTTCTCTCTAACCCTCACCCGTTGTTTATTTGTTTGTTTTTTATTTGGTCACGTGGTTATGATTTTTTGTTTATTGACTACAAATATTCAGTTCTTTTTTACCTTTTTAACCAGCCTTCCCCGACGATCTGCTTAGGTGAAACCTTGGTAGGTTTGTCTGGCTCTCTAGGTTTAACTATATATATATATATATATATATATATATATATATATATATATATATATATATATATATATATTATTTGTGAATTGGCATGACTTTTTGGGGAGCGTAGTGGTTTGGTTTCTCGTTGCTTTCTTTACAGTTTTGAATACAGTTTCTCTCCTCCTGGACTGGCTTCCATTTAAGGTTAGAGAGTCTAAATCTTTTCTCTAAGTGTTTCAACAAAGTTAATGCAATAGACAATGACAACATCTGAACTACGATTTACGTAACAAATAGTATTAATGAAGATGGCTTCTATGCGTGGTTCTGAAATTGTATTAAGTGTAAGACTCTGCAGGTGTAAGTGTGTTGTAAGTGTATTTTTCTCAAAAATATGAATTAGGAAGAAAAGTGTATTTTGTGGAGAAAATGAACTTCAATGACTAGACGAAACAGATTGAGAAGTGAGTGGCACGTAGCAAAAGGAAAGGATATTAGAGGGAGCAAAAGTTCCGTATAATGTCGGCAAGTAGACTGTAATAGAATGAGAGAAGATGGAGAGATGCGATAAAGAGCTTTTCTAGTGAAACTTTTGTCCCTGAGAATTTCTAAGGATGACTACAATGACAACGATATATATATATATATATATATATATATATATATATATATATATATATATATATATATATGCTCGTTATCCCTTGATGAATTCAATCTGGAAAGGATCCGCATAATAATAGGTAACCAGAATATGACAATATTATTACATGAAACATATTTCTCTCTCTCTCTCTCTCTCTCTCTCTCTATATATATATATATATATATATATATATATATATATATATATATATATATATGTGTGTGTGTGTGTGTGTGTGTGTGTGTTTTTGTGTGTGTGTGTGTGTAATTTATTCGGAATTTATAACATAAATATGTTATAAAATCACGACAAAAATAACCATTTTGTTTCAACACTTTTGGTGTCTTATCAAGTGATGTTGTTAATTGTAGAATAAAAAAAAACTCTTCATACTATATTCAACAAGATCACTTGATAAGACACCAGAAGTGTTGAAACAAAATGGCTATTTTGTAGTGATTTTGTAACATATCTATCTTATAATTTTTGAATATATCATATATATATAAATATATATATATATATATATATATATATATATATATATATATATATATATATATATATAGGCAAATATGTTTCATGTAATGATATTGACATATTGTGTCTACCTATTTTTATGTGGATCCTTTTCAGATTGAATTCATCAAGGAAGGCGCCGTTGTTTTTTCTTACCCAAGTCCTTTCCATCTTTTCTAAGATCGTCTTCAGTGGTAAATTACAAAGAAAAACTTATTGTAACTGAGATTACTTCAGCGTTATTATTATTATTATTATTATTACATTTAACATGTATATTTCTTGAAGATACGTCTTTAAAACAGTGCATTCTTGAGTCTTAATAAAGAATATCTGCCTTCCGACAGAGTTTGATCTTACCTTGTAGTGGAAACAACCGTAAAGTCTGGCGTGCTTTTGACCTATCACTTACAGAATTCTTACAGTCAAGCAAAGGTCAATTACGTCTTTTAAAAAATCTGTGGAAGCTGATATCTACTAACTTTATTCTCGTGTCCGAAAATTAAACAGACAAATTTCTAAATATTTGATAAATTTTAATTCATCATCTTTGATTTTTCATTATTAGATTAACCATCTTATTCAATGGTTACACGCAATTGAATCGACATTTCAGTTTTTTAAAACATTGTTCATCAATCGACGTGATGGAGTTTTTAGTCTTTTCACCTCAATCAAGTCAATAGTCTTGATCTTATTGTGGCGTGAAACTGACAGTAACCATGCAGTGTTCATCCACATGGCCACACTGCGTACATTTATATACGTTCTGTTTCAGAAAATGCTGACACTGCATTGCACTCTGATGTTATCTTCAGCTGATAAATATATATATATATATATATTGAAGTAACACCTTAAATTTATCATACTATATTTGAAAAATAAAATTGAATAACATTTTCATGAACCTTTTTTGGCATCGACCAGAGGAAAATCATGAATTTAATCCTGATTTTAAATATTTTTAAATCAAATAGAAAAAAAAATCGTGTTTTATTTAAAACAAATATAGTGTATCTGGATTAATGTAATTTTATTTCATAGGAATGAAATGCGTAAAACTTGAGAAAATATTCTCAGAAAAAAAGTGACATGTTTCGGCCTTTATGCCAAAGATCAATTATATGAAGTGATTGAGAAAAAAAGTTGGTCATCTTAGCCTTCCACAACCTCAAAGAGCCAAACATGTCGAGTTTGAAACAACAGCAGAAAAAATATTGTAATAAAAAGTGAGAAAGAAAAAGAAGAAAGCTCACAGAACAGAATAAAAAATCGAATATGTGTAAATTTAATTTATTAGGGAAAACAGCAAAAAATATGTCAAGTGAATTCTGGGATAGAAAGTAATGAAAGACGAGGTGAGAAAGAGGAGCAGTTAAAACAAAACTGGATGGAAAATGGAGGAAAATAAAGAGAGAGAGAGAGAATAAAGAAAAATATTGAGTCAGAATGGAATAATATAGATACAAATGAAGGAAAAATAACGAATGGTTATCCAAGGAAATGAAGAGAGAAAAAAATCGAAAAGAATGACAGAAAGATGGAAAGAAAGAGTATTTGTATGAGCAAGCAAGAAAATGCATTGAAATAAGCGAACCGGTAAGAAAGAAATACATTTGTGCCACAATTTTGTATTTTATACAAAATAAATATCAACAAGGACGAAAATATTTGAATAAGTAATCAAACAAGAAAGAAAAATGGAATAAGTGCTTGCGAAAGAGAAAATCAAATCAAATAATTAAATAAACGAAAATAAACAATGGAGGAAGAAAGAATATTTGAATAAGCGAGAAAGAAAGGACGAAAGAAATAATTTAATAGGCACATAAACAATAAAGCAAGAAAGAAGAGAATAGACTAGAATAAACAAGAAAATGTAGATGAATAAGTGTTATACTGTACATATGGACTATAATAAACATGTCCCAATCCTTATAAATAAAGTGGAATATACTGTATGTTGAACATGGATTCACTTGTAGCTCACTCTTAGCAGTTGATTATTTAATACACGCCGTTGGCAAATCTTGTATGTTATTCCTGTTATCAATATTATCATTTCCTTTCCAAACTTCGTTTAGGTTATTGTTATTCAGTAACCTTTTCCTAGGTTAAAAGAATAAGTGATCAAACGAGAAAGAAATTAGAAAGAAAAATGGAATAAGCGATCGAGAGTGAAAGAAACAAATAAAGTATTAGGTTGCTGCAAAAATAATGTCGTTTTCTCACATAGTAACATATGTGAGGAAACGACATTATTTTTGCACCAACCTAATAATTAAATAAGAAAAAAAAAATGGAGGGAAAAAAAAACGAGAAAGAAAGGATGAAAGAAATAATTTAAGAGGCACGTAAACAATGAAAGAATAGACTAAACAGGAAAATGTATATGACTAATCGTTATACCGTACATATGGACTATAATGGGTACGTCCCAATTCTTATAAAGACAGTGGAATATACTGTATGTTGAAGTTGGATTCACTGGCGATTCACTTCTAGCTCACTACTAGCAGTTGGTTATTTAATACACGCCGTTGGCGAATTTTGTATGTTATTTCTGTTATAAATATTATCATTCCCTTTCCAACCTTCGTTTAGGTTATTCTGATTCAGTAACCTTTTCCTGGGTCAAAACAATAAGTGACCAAATAAGAAAGAAAAAGAAAAATAGAATAAGCGATCGAGAAAGAAACAAATAAAGTAATTAAATATGCAAAAAAAAAAAAAAAAAAAAAAAACAGCAATGAAAGGCAAGATTATATTTGAATAAGCAAGCAAGCAATTAATTGAATAAGTAAATAAACAATGAAGGAATAACAAATATTTGAATAAGCGACCGAGCAAGCAAGAAAAAAAGGAAAGAATTCAAATAAAAAGAATGAAAACGAAAAACGGATGGAAGGAATAAAATACATGCGAGAAGAAAGAAAGAATATCAAGACGAAAAATGAAAACCTTTAAATATGCAAGGAAGAAAGAAAGATTAAAAAAAAAAACTAAGAAAGAAATTAAATAAAAAAGAAAATGAAATAGAATAGCTTAAAACAAAATGACTGAACTACATTAATGTCAGAAAGAAAAAATTAAACAAAATGAAAGAAAAAAGAAAGAAATCGAATGAAAGATAGAAATTGAGTAAATGAATGAATCGAAGAAAGAAAGAAAGAAATCGAGTAAACGAAGGAAAGAAAGAATGATAAATAGACAAACAGAATGAAATACATCTGTGAAAATATGGCGTATACTAAACGGTAAAAGAACGGATAGAAGAGAAAATACACAATGAAAATTATGCCGTCAAGAAAGACATGTCAGTATAAAGGAAATAAAAGAAGGAAAATTAAAAACATATTTAAAAGCGTAAAAGAAAGAAAATTAACACAAAGTAAAGAATGCATTCATTACAAACAAGTATGTGTGACGTCCCCCGGTGTCGCTGCGCCAAATGTGACGTCTGCCTGGCCGCGTCCGTCATGCTATCCTGTCCTGTGACGACCAAGTGGCTTGGTATTGGTCACGGCACCAAATGTGACGTTCTAACCTTTTGGTGATTCGGATGGAAATCTGGTTAGATTCGGTATCTGGCTTGTCGTTCCCAGCTCGCTTCCAACGTCTGGTTACCGAAGTAACTGCTTTGATTTCCAGTCTAAACTACCCACGTTGTGATTTGATCCTAGGTAGACGAAATCAATCAGTCGCCGGGCCGTAATGCAAGCCGAGTTCAATCAAGGGCAACACCGCACAAGTATATGTAAAAGAAAATAAAATAATAACTCGAAAAGTTCAAATGTGTTAAAAAGGTTAACAATATTTTATATCTGGACTACAGGACTGCATCTTTCTCCCAAACCGCCATTATATGGATTGTGACACTTCGTGTTTGTTAGGCGAGTCTTAACATCTTAAGTTGTTTTTTCAAGGAACTGGTTTTTGATGTATCTTCAGGTGATATTCGTAAAACTTGTTTTGGTGGTGTGAGTCTAAGTCGTTCTTCAAAAATAAATTGTTCTTGGTTAGAAATTGAGTTCGGAATTTGCGCGAATCTTAGCTTCTTCGAGGCGGGTCTTCGGAGTTCTCAGCTCACTGCAACTGCTTGCCTGTCTGTCTCCAACCCCAACTGCGAACTTGAACTCGAACTCGAACTGAACTGGTTTTCACTCGTTGCGACTCTGTTTATATGGACGCCGACCAAAACCGGGGTGGGCTTGTCGGGGTTTGAGGTTCCTTGATAATTCTAAACCCACAATCCACTTATTTGTTTTCGCTCAGGAAAATTTTATTATTTCCCATTTTTGGAAGTCTTTCGTCTTACCACCTTCTTCTGTTCTCATATTGGTATCTCACCATGTCCTCATACCACCATTCAGCCAATGAACGCTCATCAGCGTGAGTGTGGCCAGACTAGCCTCGGTTTAAAAAATCTTGCTCAAAGAAAAAAAAATTATCTTCCTTTTTTTTTTTCTTTTCTTTCCTTTCTTCGAGGAGACATCACACCCTAGACTCTTATCTTAACCGAATCACCTGGAATTCGTCAATCAGCTTTTCGCCTGCCTCATGTGGGTGGCCATTTGGACGTATTTGCATTCTTAGTGCCAATTACTGATCCGAGAAAATAGTTTCGCTATCATAGCCAGCCCTGACGATAAACGGATGCTCCTCTCAATGATATTAATATATAGACAAAGGCTTAACCTTTCCTTCATGGTGGTCAGCGGACACTTTTGTTTTTCTCGGACAGTGCTTGCTTAATTAATTTTTATTTTTATCTCTTTAGAATTCTGCGGGAGGTAACTTGTCCAACTTTAAAATTCCCTTTACCATTGCCATGGGCAGATTGGACATATCTTACTCTCCGCCCCGTAACATAAATCAGATTAAATTCTGTGTTTCACCTTCTCGGCAATGGAAATAAAAATCTTACCATTTTCCCTGTCGGAAAAATAACACCGCTTAGTGTCCTTTTCGTGATGGCTTCTTATCACCTAAATTTAATTCTCGCCTTTCTTCTTTCTTTCTAGCGACGTAAATAGTGTCACATATGAAATGAAGGAAAGGTAAATGTTCTTGGAATTAAGAGAGACTATAAAAGACAGAGAATAAGCGGCATAAAGTGCCAGAAAGACAAAGACTAGCTGTTGTAGAAAGATAAAGAGGAAAGAGTTTACAAATGCCCTAAAGAAAATGAAGGAAAGCGAAAAAAATTAAACGATTTAAAATATCACGAACAGGAATATATCAATGTGAAAAAGATGAAAACATAAAATAAGCATATTTTTTTCAATAATTTCACCCCAAAAAAGGCAATAAAGCCATTAAAATAAAATTGATTGTTTCGTTTTCTACGGCTTATCCACCAGATTATTTGAAGCCAAAAAATATTTTTAGATTGTAAGAATTTTGTTAGAGATAATAATGATCTACTGATAAATGTGTTATTGATTAACCCATAGCTGATGGGGAGAAAAAGAAGGATTCATACCTTTTCCCAGGGATATTTTGCGTTAAGAAAATATAACGAACACAACTGGAAAGATAACTCGGCTCTCCGATTAAAAATTTCGACCCATTATCCATTACACTCGCACATCCAAGCTTACAGCGCCTAGTAATCCCAAGTGGTCACCCATCTAGGTACTGACCAGGCTTGACGTTGCTTAAGTTTGGTGATATTAAAATACAAGGTATAAATTAATATTAAAAAATCTGGCAAAAATGTTATTAAAGAGTCCAATAAAGGAATAAGCGTTAAAGTAAGCAAGAAGACGGAAGAGAATTCGGTCAGCGGGAAGTGCGAGAGAAGAAACTGTTAGAAATTTATTATTACATGTAGAAATTTCAACTGTAAAATGATCAGACCTATCTCATGAATAAAGCAAAGAAACGTTAGGGGAAAAAAAGACCAAAAGGGAAAGAACACGGAAAAAAAATACGATATTAAAAATTAATGAAAAAGGGAAGAAAAAGAATGAAATCTAATCCTGGATGTCGGAAGGAATAAGATAAACAAGAAGGAATGAAATAATAAATCAAACAAACAAACGGAGAAGAGGCGAATCAGACACCAAACAGAAGAAAAAAGTGTCACGAAAAATTTTCCAATGAAGACAAATTACCTTCGCCATTGCTTCTCAGACTGGACAGAATGTGATCATGTCCGCTTCGTTGTTGCTGCTGTCCTGCATATTCCAGAAAATTTCGTTTCAAAATTTCATTTGTCGAAACTTGCAAGAAAGCTGAAACCACACAAAGAGAAAACAAGAAAATAAACAGACAGAGAGTCTCCAAAGTTAAGAAAAATAAAAATAAAAAAAGAGAAAAATTAAGATGTAAATTTTAAAAAGATGAAAAATGTCTAAAATCAATTCTTTAACTAATGAGATTACAAAACCTGACTTGGGTAATGCAATCGAATTCTAAAGAAATAAAAAAAAATGGTTAGTAGTGTACGAAGGATGAAGTTGAACAAACAAGTTAGGATTAAATATGCAAAATTGGCGAAGGAATAATTCTTTTGCTTTAAATATTAACAGTAAATGACATCGAACAAGAGTAAGAAAGAAATCGTTTAAAACGACGCGCAGACACAATTCACATGCCTATGAGGGTGATTTAATCAATCGGGTATTTGATTGCTTTCTTCTCAAAACCACATTGCAAACATCGATTCAAACACTGGGAAGGCAGAAAATAAGATATTCCCATCCCTTTTCTAATATATTTATACGTGTTGCTTTTAAACCCGAAGGAAGATTTTGAAGAGCTATTATTACTGATTTCGTTTTCCAAACGCATATCATTTTCACGAAATTTAATGTAGCACCTCTTAAATATTTTTTCTTGATCCAGAAAGACGTGAGGTTCAGAGTTTGAGCTCTCTGCCTCCGAGCGGAGGGGAACCCATACGAGGCTATGCCGAAGGGCAGAGTCTCGTTTGGGGAGGTAGACCAAACCAAGCCCGTGTATACGGCGTCTAAAGACAATTTTTGTCCGAGCCTACGGGCTCGGAACTCCCCGCTTTAAAATTTAGCCTTGTGTCACATCTTGCCTTGTGAGGCTCTCCGACTGGAGAGGAACCCAGACGAGGCTATGCCGAAGTGCAGAGTCTCGTTTTGGTAAGGAGACAAAGCCGAGCCCGTGTATACGGCGTCTAAAGACATTTTTGCCCAAGCCTACGGGCTCGGAACGCCCACGTTAAAATTTAGCCATTTGCCACATCTTGCCTTGTGGGAAGGTTCGTAAACAGAGAGGTTCAGTGTTCGAGATGAGGTATGAGATCTGTGATCAAGTAACCCTCTACCTTGATTGAGTCTTTCGGGTGAACAACAGTATGAAGATATTTGAAGACAACGGGGCAGATATTTGAGACCACCTTCCGGCAAGTTCAAAAAGAATAAAAATCACTTTAAAAGAAGTTTTCTTCAGAACCATGATTTTATAAACGAATGGTCTCTCTCATCTGATTGCATCCTTTTTTTGCGAGACGCTAAAGAAATAATTAACTTTAAAAGTTTAGTTTCATTTTGTTAAATTTTATTAAACAAACCCGCCGCTTTCAAAATTTCCGAGTATTCACAGAAAGTTTCAAAGAGAAAAATATAAAAAAGAATTAATGTTCGTTTTTGCAGGAAATAATATTACGTTGCTGCGTTTATTAAAACTGATAACACAGGATCAATACGCTTTTATTAAAAATATTACATAATCAATATTTTATTTGATTAAATAAGGCCACTGTGAATGAAATACAGCTACCGCATTTGATGAAATTTAGTATTATCAAAAACTACAAACATTTTTTTTTTCTTATTTTAATTCTTAACAACGAAAGTCCAATTATTTTTTACGTAAGAATTTGGAGTGTTTAGTTAATTGCCTACCTACAAGGAAGTTGTATACTTTCATGTCTGTCCTGTTAAGACAGTAAGCGTTTTGAGGATTTTTGGGAGTATAGACTCCACTTAGCATATTGCCTTTTGAGCCGATCCCTGTGATGCCATCATATATATATATATATATATATAAGCTCTTTAGATATATTGCACGCTATTTCACCATGCCTTTTGCCTTAAGAATGTCATGTGAGTGCCAAATTCTCCAAACTATCTTAACATGTATACCAGAAATGGTAACAGTCTCATTCTGATTGTACGTATATATTATCTTTTCGTTTGCACTTTCAATAAAGTCTTCGTTCTTGTTCTGTTCTTAGTATTCTCCGCCTCTTTCTCTAGAACCATATGCCTCTTGCTTCAAATCTCCTCTTCAGCTGCGAGAACATTGTCTAACATTCACCGCCATGCGGTAAGGTTAGTATTACATAGCAACTTCTCACCAGAATTTCAACTTTAGCCTTTGTTTGATTGTAAAAATGCCTGAACACTCTACGAGGGTTGCTGTTACCATGTAACCTATCACTATCAGCCGCATGGTCGGATCATCGGCAATTAAACCGTATCCCCCACCAGATAAAGATCTGGTGGTGGACACAGTTTAATTGCTCGTCAGAAAGGTTATTGGATAACCAGTAGAATTACAATCAAATCGCGTATCAACCTTCTTGTAAAGCCAAAAGCCATCTACAGTGTAACTGGATATAAGAGGCCCGGATATAAGAGAAACCAGGATATAAGAGAGATTTTATCTGGTCCCAAATTAGAGCCTGCGTTAATGTATATAAAGCAGACCAAACCCGGATATAAGAGAAACCCGGATATAAGAGACTTATTATCCGGTCCTGACAACTCTGTTATATCCGGGTTACACTGTACCTCAATGTGATATACTGGGATCCATAGTTATGTATGCTGGCAGTGTAGTTATGAGATGGCATCATTGTATGGAGAGTTTCTTAGACTGATCAATAACCTGAGTAGAGAATTCCTTGATGAAAACAAAGGTCACGTGTCCGGGACTAAGATGCGCGTTCGTGCTGGGGGGGACGTCCTTTGTGGTTTGACTAATAGAGGCCATCTTGCCCAAGAAACACAAATGTACATGTCGACGTTCTTAATAAAATAGATAAGTTTAAAAATCCCTTTCGTTGAAGTTACCTCCGAACAAAGCAACTAGCGGTCACCCGACCGGGAGAAGACGGCTGAGAGAGGAAAATGCAGCTTTGTTGTGGAGTTGACCCCGTCAACCAAAAGACCTCCCCAGAAGAGAGGGAGTATGCAATTTAGACAGAAAAAGTCAGTTGAACTTTTCAGGGTATATGATGAAGAAGGCTTGGGAATTTGACATTCGCATGACATATTGAATGAAAGAAGGACAGCAGAATAAAGAACAAGAATTGTAAGAAAAAATCTTCAATAAGATCTTGAGGCCACAAAAAAAGAAGACTTGAAAATTTAACACTCCAATAACAAAATGAAAGAAAGGAGAAACAGCGGAAAACGGGGAGTATTGATTTATTTTTTACCAGTAAATGACATTATTATTTGTGGGTTATTTAAAGTTGAACAATTTTGCAGTGAAAATTCTGATCTGACGCGATTATTTAAGAATATGGCTCCAGTTTCGATGTTGGATGAAACTAGCCCTAGCGCAGCCTATTCTATGTTCAGTTTCCAGTACGAAGTGTTTAGATTTTACTAATTTCACATTGTAAATTTGTATGATGGTTTCAGGGTACGCGCTATTAAGAAAAATGAATGTTTTGAAAAAGAGATAAAGTTAGTATTAGAGTTATGCATTTGTCTCTGATACAACGACACATCATGTAGCGACATTTGAAAATTTCTTATTTTATTTAACTAAATGATTCTTGGTCAGTTTTTCTACGACTGGAGAATAACTCTTCCTCATTTTCCGATTTTATTCATTTTCCTTTTCGATTCTTTGAAGGTTTTCGAATGGCCGCGCGCTGGTTTCTCGATTAATGGCGATGATGAGATTTGGTGTGGGTGTGACTTTATTGTTAAGGATCTGGTGCTTAGTGCGAGGGCAAACGTGGGTGTTGAGGACATTAATTATTGTTAGTGCCCTAAGGGGCTCGGTTTAGAAGTAGGAGAATATCTGTAACCACTGCTGTCAATTGGTGCATTAGCTGGTGCTCGCTAAAATCACCGCTCTAATTTTAAGCCATTTCGAACGCTTAATCAAGGAGGCCGTAGAGAAACAGTCGGTTGAGATTCCATTAGCAATCATTTCCGTCTTGAAATTACACGTGACTTTATTCACCTCTGTCGTTCAGCCTGTCCGTGCTTATTAATTCTTTTCATATTCTGTCGTTTTCTCTTTTCTCTTTCAAGCTTTAACTTTGATATGATTTTCTCTTAACACTTAAGATCCTTCTTGATATTTTGAATCTATAGGTTCGTGTCTCTCTTTCTTTCTTTCTTTTTTCTTTCCTTCAGCTCCTCACCATAGTCTTTATTTTTTTGTTTCTTTTTGGTCTTCAACTTGAGTTTTCTTTCTTTCTTTCTTTCTTTCTTTCTTTCTTTCTTTCTTTCTTTCTTTCTTTCACCTTAGGTTATCTTTCTTTCTTTTTACTCTTTTCGCTTAATTTCCGTCAACTTGATATTTTGAATCTATCAGTTCATATCTGCCTTTCTTTCTTTCTTTCTTTCTTTCTTTCTTTCTTTCTTTCTTTCAACTCCTCACCGTAGTTTTTCTTTTCTCTGTCTTTCTTTTTGTTCTTCAACATTTCTTTCTTTTTTTCTTTCTTTCTTTTTTTCTCTTACCGCTTAATTTCTTTCATTTTTGAGCTTTTCAATCTTCAGGTTCATTTCTTTCTTTCTTTCATTCTTTCTTTCTTTCTCTCGTTCTTTTTTTTAAGCTCCTTTTCGTAGTCTTTTTCTTTCTGCCTTTCTTTTAGTTCTTCAATTTGGATTTTCTTTCTTTCTTTCTCTTAGTCCTTCACCTTAGGTTATCTTTCTTTCTTTCTTTCTTTCTTTTCTTTTTCCGTTTATTTTCCTTCTTTTTGATCTTTTGAATTGTTAGGGTCATTTCTTTCTTTCTTTCTTTCTTTCTTTCTTTCTTTAAGCACTCTTCGTAGTCTTTTTTTCTGCCTTTGTTTTCGTTCTTCAATTTGGGTTTTCTTTCTTTTATTCTTTCTTTCATTTTTCTTTCAGCTTAGTTTATCTTTCTTTTTCTCTTTCCACTTAATTTCCTACTTTTTGGCCTTTTGAATTTCCTCGCCGTAGTCTTTCTTTTTTTTCTTTCTTTCTTTTTGTTCTTCAACTTTTTCTATCTTTCTTACTTTCATCTTAGGTTTTCTTTCTTTCTTTTTTCTTTTTTCTTTTTTTCTTTCACTTACTGCATAATTTCCTTCTTTTTGTTCTTTTTAATTTATGAGTTCATTTCTTTTTTCATTCTTCTTTCTTTCCTTCATTCGATTTTCTTTTTATCCTCTTCCTGTTACCTTTTCTTTAATTTGTCTCTTCACTCTTCTTTCTCATTCCTCTGAATATCATTCATTTCTCCATTTTCTTATTCTTCCTTTTTTCAATATTTACTATTTAAGAATTTATTTAATCATTTATTTTGTAGTCCATTCTTTCTTGCTTTCTTTCTTTTCTCCAAATCTCTAGTCTTTTTTTCCTTCTGTTTTTAAGAATATTCATTTATTTATTTTTCGCTATGATTTTATTTAAGTGACAAACATTTTTTTGCATCATATTCTCTCTCACCTACATTTGATTTCTTGTACTATTTTTTTTTATTTCTCATATCTCTTAAAATCATTATATTCATTCTCTATTTCCTTCCCGCCTTATTTATTTATAAAAATTTACTGTTTTAAACTTTATTTATTTATTTATTTTTCCTTTACTAATTTTATTCATATTTCTAATGTTACTCAACTGAAATGTGCATAATAGGATAGTAATCGTGATCATCTTGAAATATTCCGTTAGTTGATTAGTTACTAAGAGGACTTAGTCAAACAGTTTCCTATAGAACTCATCTCTCATTCTGTTCGTTCTTCTGTTTCATGCGTTTTATGGGTAGAAAGTTCTGTGATATTTAGAAAATGTTTCAGAATGTACATACTGAGATTTTCGTTCTGTTTTGAAGCGTATTTTTTATTTCTTTGTTTCCTTGATTTTGATTACATTCCTTTTCTTTCTTTCTTTCTTTCTTTTTTTCTTTATTTCTTTCTTTATTTCTTTCTTTTTTCTTTCTTTCTTTCTTTCTTTCTTTCGTTATTTCTTTCTTTCTTTCTTTCTTTATTTATTTATATATTTCCTTTTAAATGTATTTTTCTTCACTCGTTGCCTTTTTCTTTCACATGCTTTTACATAGTTACTTATTCATTGTTTATTTAAATTTCCTTTCAGTGTTTACATTCTTTTGTTTTCGTTTCTTTTTCTTTTAATTTTTGTCTTGATTTCTTTAGTTTTTGCTTTTTTTTCAATTTATGTTTTGAATGTTCATTTCGCTTAGTTTCTTTCTTTCTTCATTCTTTATTTCAATTTCTCTTTCATAAGCTTTATTAATAATCAATAGTGATCTCCTCTGGTTTTGTTACTCTCCTCATTCATAGAGCTATTTCTGTGTACTGGGACTATAAAAGAACACAATACACGAACCTTGTATTCTCGTTTGAATAAAGCTTTCTTAAAGTTTACCCCTGCGTACTTTTGTCATTACAATAAGTTCGTTTTTCTTTTTTTCCAATATATGTTTTGTTGACTCAGTTTTCTTTCATGCTTTCAATGTCTTGTCTGTTTCGTATATTTTTCTTTCTTTAATGTTTTTCTTTTCGTTCCTTAGGTCCTTTCTTCTTTGCTTGTATTTTTTCTTTCGTTTAATTTCTGCTTTCTTAGGTTCGTTTTAATTTAATTTTGTCAACGTGTTTTGTAGATTTGTTTTTTGTCTTTCTTTCGTTCGTTCAATTCCGGTTTCATAAACTCGTTCTGGGTTTTACTTAATTTTTTTTTTCTTTTTCATGAATAACTTCTTTTCACACCTTTTTTTTTAAGCTTTTCACCCCTAGCAAGGCTGGAAGCCACTATCACGCAAGGGGTTATAGAGGATTTGGAACGAGAGCAGCTAGGAATGATAGAGGAAAGGATGAGAAGAAGGATAGTAGATAGATCAAAACAACTGGATATGTCGATTGACATTAAATTTGTATAGTTGGAAATTATAGCTATCAGGGAAACAGGAATGGGAAAGGGAGTTCCACAGGCGAGAGGTGCGAGACATGAAGCTATTGGAGTAGAAGAGGCGGCTACATTTAACAGTTTCAACAGTGAAAAGGTGAGAGCGGGATGCCAGCCTCGAAGGACGCTTGAATTCGCGAAATCCGGGAACCAGCGAAAGCAGCTCATCGGAGAAATTACCATGAAAGTTTGTTTTGTTTTTTGTTTTTTACTCCTCTCGAGCATATTCCTTTCTTGAAGCTATTCTCTCATTATTTCCTTTCGATTTCTATCGCTTATATGTTTGTTTCTTTTCCTTGTCTTATTCTATACCACCCGAATTAAAAATAATAGAACATAATTCTTTCCAAAGAAAGTACTTTTGAGAGCTTACTAATAACAATATTACCATATATAATCACACATCAAAAACATTATATTACATCACCAACCTTTACTGAATCCATTCTTAAAGAATCTAACATATGTTTATTTAAAACAAACGGTATGTACATGAACATTTTCAAAAATCATGTGAAAAACCAACAAACATAATGTCTACTAAACATGCACACACATTTACAAATATACATTATCACCTGAATCTCACATAGACAAACTACAATTATTAAACACTTACATACATAAAGGAACATTTATAGTTTTTCAAGCAGGCTTGGAATCCATCAATTTTTTGAAACTTTGGATGGATGTGTCATCTCTCCTTGAATTCCGAACACCACAAATTATACTAACATTGATTTAAAAAGCTGAATGTGAATGCATGTTTTACATTATAAACAATTTATTTGATAAGTATTAGCATCTTATGAAAATCAAACAATGCAAAAGTAAAAATACACGAATTTCTTTCTTTTTCCCCATATCTCATTCTCTGATGAAGCTTTAATAAAATTGAAACATGTTAGGGTAATAAATGTTTCATATATATATATATATATATATATAAATAAATAAATAATGTGGTCCTGAAAAACCATTGTAGATATCCTAATGACATCTTCCTGAAATTCATTGCTTAAGTTTCCCTGTAGTTAAATGAAAAAAACTTAATATGATTAGGTAACTAAGAGACTTCTGTTGATTAAATTATTAGTATAAGCAAAGAATAACTATATCTTTTATTGTAGTTGGAATTGATTCTTAATAATAAAAAAAAACTTAATACTCTTTACTTCATTCCCTTTATGAGCGGCTACTGAAAAGTCCTTGGTCTAATCCCCTTTCCCAAATCTTATTTTTATTGAAAGGGCTTATTGGTTCAAGAATTTTTCAGCACCCCTCATAAATAACTTCTTATTTCAACAGGAAACAAAATATATAATTAAGAAATATCTATTTTCCAATTCAATTTAAAAATTGTGTTGGATGGTGTCAGTGTTTTCAACAACTTCATAGTGGTAAGTAGTGGTAAAAGCAAAAACAAAATAGACTTCACTTGTTCAGGATGAGTTTCCAATGAAGAAATACAACAACTAGAAAAATTATTCTACGTACATCTTCCACAGACCTTACTAAAACACAAGTTCGAAATGAATTAATAAACGAGGCGAAAACTTCCATGGGATAATACTTAATAAGCCCGTCTCGCTGACCATTTCGCTATTGCTTTAAGTTCGATTCTCACGCACTTAGAGGAAGCCATATTTAATTAAGTTCCTCCAGTCTTCGCTTTTTGTTCCATTAAAACCAAATAGCTTTTACGTGGCTTCATGTTATTTCGATTGACACTTTTTTTAATAAAAGAAAATGTTTTTAACATTTCGTTTTTGCCTCATAGATATTTTACAAAGAAGCGATTAAATATTATCTTTGATAATGGGAGTTACAAAATGACGTCCAGTTCAATTTATTCTCATTTCTTCGTATTCCAGTTGGACTTCTTCTTCTTTTCTATACGTGCGTTCAAAAATTGTTTGAAGTTGGTAGTGCTTATCTAAAAGCGGAGATAAGTCTATATGCTTTGAACATTTTCCTCATAGATGAAGAGAAACTTGAGTCAATAGGAATGCGATTCTACGGATAGATGCTGAGAATAGAATAGACGTAGCATGTAAACAATGGCGAAGGTTTAAGATAAATGGAAACAAAAAGACACGTATTTAGAATCAGACATCTGCTGAAAGGTCTGAGACACATAAAGCGGAAGGTCCTCTTGACAAATCTGACAATCAAACATCATATCGAAAGGCGTGATACCGCCTGAGGTAGCAGGCCATTCTAGAATAATTTCAGACATAACCGTTACCGCCTACCCAAAAACCGTTTGGGTAATGCAACAAAATAGAATAGACTACTAACCAGCATATATAAATAGTCGCGTGAAAACAGCACACATGGCCTGAAGATTGCGATATATTATGAAACACTCTGTCGCCGGTTAGTTTTAAATTCAGCATCCCCTGTACATATATATATATATATATATATATATATATATATATATATATATATATATATATATGTGTGTGTGTGTGTGTGTGTGTGTGTGTGTATGTATATATATTTGTATATATATATATATATATATATATATATATATATATATATATATATAAATATATATATATATACAAATATATATATATACAAATACATATATATATATATATATATATATATATATATATATATCGGCGTTCAAAACATTAATTTAAAACAGGGCTAGCTAAATACAAAAGTAGAGCAATAAATATTTATTATGCACCGCTACATTAGAACATACCCACTAAAAAACTGTACATCTTCTTTCAATGTTAAATTTTTTTAACGTTTCATCAGGTGGGAAATCACGATACTACGAAACTTTTAGTAGCATCGTCATTGCCCACCTGATGAAACGTTAAAATCCTTTTTTAACGTTAAAACAAGATGTACAATTTTGTAGTGGGTATGTGCATGTTCTAATGTAACACTGCACAATAATATATATATATATATATATATATATATATATATATATATATGACTACTTATCTGTGTCTTCATAATGTGTCCAAAATGCAATCAGAAGAATTTTAAATAAATAGATGAAATAAGTTTGCCTTTGTAGGTCGCTTCAGCTTCTTAGAAATGTTCTTCCGATATAATGATTATAAATGTATCTGTTTTTATTTGTGTCGGTTTTAATTTGTAATACAATATGGACAGTTTCAGCAAAAGCACAATAAACATCAACCCGTGTATTCAATTTCGGTGCAAAGCACATAAAACACTAATCTGTTTTCTCTCGAATTAATTTTAGAATCGTTGTTGCCCATTGAACCGGAAGTAGCTTGGGGTGTCATTGTTTTATTTTTATTCAAATGCCAAAGGTAGGATGTCAGATACAACCATGTTACATCAAAGGGATCTTATGAAAAATTTTAACACAAACGACTGCAATTTCAACGAAAATCTCAGTATGTACATTCTGAAACATTTTCCAAATATCACAAAACTTGCTACCCATAAAACGCATGAAACGGAAGAACGAACAGAATGAGAGATGAGTTCTATAGGAAACTGTTTGACTAAGTCCTCTTAGTAACTAATCAACTAACGGAATATTTCAAGATGAGCACGATTACAATCTTATTATGCACATTTCAGTTACTTTGACATTCACGTTAGCTATTTTTCATTCGTTTTGACGCGGTGATTTCTAGTACAGCCGTTTTTTCTCAAGACAAGAGGCTTTTTTTTTACAAAGATGTATTTTTGTAGAATTTTTTTTTATATATTTATACTTCAGTACAATTTTGAAGACAGATGCATTGTTTAAATATTATTGAACACTGTCAACATTTCAAGTTCAAAGGTCATGGTATTTCTGGACAAATTTTTGAACTGATTTAGTCTTTCTTGTCAAATCACGAAATAAAAGTTCTATTGAATTGCCACTCTTCTGGATTTTTTGGCATGACTGCAGGTGTCCTCCATCTCTCTATCGTTGGATTTTCATTGTTTCTAATTAACATAATTGACCTTCCTGATGTCATCAGTTCTCATCTCTGTATCTGCGTTGGGGACACAACTATTTACTCTAGTCTTAATTGTCTCGTAACGGTCAAATTGGCAGCCGATCTCTGAAATGACTTACAATCTGTTGTTAAATGGGGCAAGCAATGACTTGTTAATTTTAACGCCTCAAAAACGAAACTGTCCTGTTTTAATAATATGAGAATATTCTTTTTTTTTTTTTTTTTGTCATCCATCAGCATGGCTGAGGCTAACTTCCAGGAGAGTAATTCATTGAGTCTTTTCTTGCTAACGGGTTCAAATGACATGAAGGAGAAATAATATATTGAATCAATTACTAAACCTGCAATTAAGAAATTATACCATCAGACCTTGCTTGAAATATTGCTGCCACAACTGGTCTGATGCTCCTGTTATAAATTTAGAGATTCTTGATAAAATACAATGGCGAATCTGCAATGTTATTGGTCCTGACCTGGTTTTTCGGCTTCAGTTACTTTCCCGCCGCTATAACGAAGCTTCCCTGTGCTTTTTCTATAAATAATTTCATAGTAATTGTTCCGATAAACTTTCGTCTATGGTACTTAAACTTTATGAATTTAAGCGCGGTACTACATTAGCTACAGGATGTTATCATTTTACAGTTGAAATGACTAGATGTAACCGTAATTGCTATGCTGACAATTTCCTCTTTCACACGTCTCGCCTCTAGAAATATATTTTCGCTTCTTGCTCTCTAGTCAAGTTTGATCTTCAAAATTTAAACTTCTGTCTTCTTAATTATTGTTCTTTTGTTGTCTTCTCTCCTTAATAGTAGTTTTTTTTATTTTTTATTTTTTTCATAGTCTCTAATATTCAGTAACCCCTTGCATCCTAATGTCTTTTTTGCATTGTATGGGGTGAAATGGTCTGTTTTTTTGTTTTTTTTTCATTGTTTTTTTTTTTTTAAAAAAAACAAACAAAGTCACGCTATTCTCTAAATGTTGTATTATGATTATTTTTTCATTACTCAGTTACTTTGACATTCGCCCCTTAATAGGTTGATAAAGCTTTCAAAAAGGCGAATAACAGCTTTTCATTTATGTCTTGAGATTCGCAAAAATTGTTAAAGTTTCGCTGCGGAAGCAAGTAAAAGAGAAAAAAATAGATTGCAAGAAAAAATAATTTAAAGAGCAACATGGAAGAAGTTTAAAATAGTCAAGCGTCAATGGATTGGAAGCCAGACCACTTACCTTCGTAAAAGCAATTAACTAGTCGGAAAGTGCAGGGAGAGACAATGGAACATGTCGGCTACACTTTTAAAAATTAACAAAAAAATAATATAAAGAATCATAACCAAAATGGAATATAGAATCACAGAAGGAAAAAGTATTAAGTTCACTTTGATCTTAAATTGAGGAAGTGCATCGAAATTATTTTTTATGAAACTTCTTATTCCTATAAAATCATAGCATCATTATTAATAGCATAAAAGCGCAAGATGAAATAATACATATTTCGAGATGTCATAAAACAGTTGGTCATGGGAGAAATGTAATTGATGTGAAAATTTCGAGTAACGGCTGGTGATATTCGAAAACTTTGTAACGGGGATGTCGAAAATGAGACGCTGATTGAGTTTTTTTTTTTTTTTTGATCGGATGTAGAAAAAAGTGTTGAACAGCAAATTAAGTTTCTCCATATATCAAATAAATTATTTCGATTGATCTACACCAGAGAAAGGCAGGACATTAGACCTAAGAGATTCTTTTTTCATGTAACATTTGACACTGATTACCTTTTAGTTCTTTGTTTACTGACCACCTTTTATAAGTTTCTATGATCCAAACCACATAAAATTTAAGTATACTTAAATACAGTGACTAGATCATGTGCAATGTCTCTGACATGTACACGTCAGGTGTTCTTTTGAATATATATTACTCTGATCGTCATATATCGTATCGATGTTGCGCATCTAAACAATATTACTAAAAGATTATCAGTAGCAACAAAGAAAAACAATTTCGATTTTGGACCCGGTTAAGTCTACTAGGAATATTGTTGTATTGCAAATTTGTTACAAACAATTATTACTATTGAAAGAAGTGTGAACAGGAAGCATTGATCGTCTAAGAAGTTTTGGAAGAAAGCCAACGAAAAGACTTTGTGGTTTTTCTTTATTTTTGTTTTTATTTCCGGCCATATATTTGGTTTCCCAGGAGTGTTTAAACATAAATTGGTCAATGACTTCGACGCACATTTTTGTTAATAATAGATTCTGAAAACCGAAGGCGATAAACAAATAATGGACAAAGTTCGGTACCAAAGACTTAATGAATAAGCGCAGTACTAGATTGGCGGCAAGGTCTCATCTTGAGAAAAATGAAAATAGAATACCCGCAATATACACAAATGTTAAAAAAGAAGAATAAAAACAATGAACTTCCATTGAGCATTCAAAAAACTGGCACACGCACACACACACACACACACACACACATATATATATCTACATATATATATATATATATATATATATATATATATATATATATATATATATTGTCATTCGCAGACAGTCTGTTTCGCTGTATCACAGCTCATCATTGTGGCTACACTTCCGTTTGCCTCTAGCTAGGATTTAAACCCGACTGAATTAGCGTCATTCGGGATTCTACCTGTAAGCTGTTGGGGTACAGCAGAAATGAAGGTGAATTTAAGCGTATTTATTTTTAGATAATCACACAGTGACTGCGAGAACTCGATTCGATTTAAGGAATCTTGCATTATTAGCCGTAATAGTCAATATTTACAAACCCACACTTCCTTCCAGGGAGCTCAACCGAAATAATTTTTTCAGGCGTATATATATATATATATATATATATATATATATGATAAAATAAAGTTTTAAGGTTTGCTATATGTATGGGTTAAATTGCTCAATATCAGAGATATAAAAGTGGACATTGATTT
The DNA here is from genome assembly GCA_963932145.1 of Acanthosepion lycidas. Classification (NCBI taxonomy): domain Eukaryota; kingdom Metazoa; phylum Mollusca; class Cephalopoda; order Sepiida; family Sepiidae; genus Acanthosepion; species Acanthosepion lycidas. The sequence goes on along the minus strand of OZ010587.1, from coordinate 63,896,814 downwards.
CAACACTTAGTGTCGATAGTCAGATCACACTAAAGGCAATCATCAGGTCTTTTATGTTGCGTTTTTGATCGATTTTTATTCTAACGGTTATTTTGGCGGGTGTTCTTTGTTAATTTGTTTAGTATTTACTTACTTTATTTGTATGGCTTAAGTTATTTTATTTGTTTCTGTTTACATTATTTATTTATTTATTTTCTTTTATTCTTGTTCATTTTCAGTTTTTGGATTTAAGTATTTGAGATGAGTTTCGATCGTTTATTTTGGTCTGAGAAGGTAATTATAGCTATTTTCCCTCCAGGCAGAGTTTCCAGTTTTTGGATTGATTCTTAGAGGCTGCTGTTCTTTTTTTTATTCCCCATAATATTTTTGGTGTGACTGTTTCAGTTTATATATATATATATATATATATATATATATATATATATATATGTGTGTGTGTGTGTGTGTGTGTGTGTGTGTGTGTGTATTTGTGTGTGTAATCTACCAGTTTAAATCTGAACGAATACGACTCTAAGTTTCCTCCACGAGATGCAAGCATTGTTCAGATGGTCGGAATAGGACGTTCAGCAAACTGAGCTTTTATTTCCGCCTCGGCTAACTCAAGGTGTTATATTAAAGGGATCTAGTGAATACATATCCACAACGCCGAAATCACTCATGAGGGAACGATCATACGGCTGAAAATAAAATAGCCATGAAATTGATTCGAAGTCGCTAAGTCACAGGAAAAAAAAAGACAAAAAAAACAAAAAAAACAGAAAAAACCACGAGAATACATATATCATTTTATCATAAAAGTGCTCAATGGTAGTGTGATTGCACTGTGAGTAGTCTTCGGCAAAGTAACCTATAATGGCAACCACAAAAAGTGCTCATTATGCCGGTAGATGCTTCGTACCAAGGCAAGCGCGTCCTCTGTTTGGAGATAAACTATATCCAGCAGCAAAGATTCTTATTGGGGGGGGGGGGGGGCGAGGACGTGGAGTGACCTCTTTATTGATGTTGTTAGCAGATTCACCCTGACGCAAGGTAGTAGCACATGTTATGGTTCCAGCTATGGCCAAAGAGTGTACACCCAAACTGGGGTCAAAATTATATAAAAGTATATTTTTATAGTAAAAATATCAATAATAGATTTTAATACTAAAACGAACAATTCCTGTCATAGATTTTAATAGTAGATTATTTTTAAATTCTAGCAATAGATTTTAAATAGTAAAAGAAAAACATTCTGGCAATATATTTTAATAGTAAAATAATCCAGCAATATATTCTAACAGTAAAGATAAATTGCCAAAGTTAAATTTCGGCATTTAATGACTCATAAAAAGTTTATATGCCGTTAAACAAAGCCAACAGATGCATATATATATATATATATATATATATATATATATATATATATATATATATATACACTTCGTTCGTTCTGTAGAGGCCTTCGTCACTGTAAGCAAATTATATATGCGTTTTGTATGACAATTCAGTTCTCGAGATGAATTGTTTGTCCCTCATACGTTGCATACGACAGAGGAATTAATCATAATATATATATATATATATATATATATATATATATATATATATATGATGAAATGGATTATGTCCGACAATTATTTTAATATATTTTCTGCTAATACGTTATTTTTATAGATACACATATTTAAGTAAATGCTCTGTTTATAATAAACAGTATTAACAACATTTACCGGCCTGAATGCCCGAGAAACTTTATAGAGAATACGCGTCCTACGACAGGGATCGAACCGCCATATAGTCTGACATACTAGACCATTTAATACAGAAGAAGCTTCTGGATAGGAAAGTCAAATTACTGTTTTCAAACAACATATTCCAACACGATTTCTCTTGAACATTCATGTCTACTTGAAGCGTATCATAATGTAAACATATGACATCATATATCATGAAATGGACTAAGTTCGACAATAATTTTTAATTTTAATTTTTATGTTTTTTTTCTAGATACAAATATTTAAGTAAATACTCTGTTTATAATATATAATATTACCTACATTTACCGACCTGAATGTAGTTAATGTGTGTGTTACTGCTTGTGTTACCCTTAGATTCTCTCGAGCATCCAAACTTTAAAGCGTTCCCGCAAACTTCCATTGTGTATAGCAATGATTGGAAGGAAAGGAAGGTCGTCTAAACATACCATAAAGGATCCATCAGTGACCTTGGTTGTGCAGAAGATTTTGACCAGATACACATTATCCAAGCCGGGGAAGATCCATATTCCACCAGCTTTCGCTCCTTGGGACTTTTTCATCTTCAAAAATCAAATCTCACGTAAAAGGCACGAGATTTCAAGACGTCGTGGAAATCCAAAAAAATGTGACAAGGTTTTGCTTCGCGCTGTCCCAAAAAGGGTGTCCCAGGGATGCTTCTGTCGATATTAACGACACTGGGTAAAGTGTGTACCTTCAGAAGGGTACTACTTCGAAAGAGATTAAATGCTGATTTGATGTTTCTTGTAGTTTTCTTTTAATAGCACCAGTCATGATACGTTTTGATGACTCCGCATGCAATTGTTTTGTTTTGTGAACAGCATATCACCATCATATTGGTCTTTCGATGCAGAAATTTACTTTACTTTGGAGTCTTAAAATTTTTCTTTTACAAAAATACATTACCGGTATTATCATTTTTCTATAAAAAATATATTGCTGATAATATTTGTCTCTTTTTTTTTTGAAGTGTATTGATGATAATATTTTTCCTTATAAAAATGTATTGCTGGTAATAGTTTTTTTTTTTTTTTTTGTTAGAATTGATTTTTTTAAATGTATTGTTGTTAATTCCTTTACTATTCAAATGCATTATTGGCTCTATTACCAAAAAAATTAATTTTTATACTATCATAAAATTTTAACTCCAGTTTGTGAATTACCTATTTGCCTATAGCTGGTACCTTAACACATGCTACTACCCGGGGTCGGTGTATACATAGAAAAAAAAACAATTAAGAGGTGGTTCCATGCTCCAAAAAACCTCCCGATCAGAGGACTTGCTGCTGGATGTAGTTTATCGTCATACCCAGGATATATGTGTGTGTGTGTGCGCGCATGTGGAACAGTACTGAGACGATAATGAAAATCTATTAGCAGTAAGAATGATTAATTCCCACAACAAAGAGAGCTTACGATAAAAAAAAAATATGAGATATTCTGCAACAGCGGAGAAAGCTGACGTATGTTAAAAACTTAAGCCTGTAGCAACTGAAGTGAGTAGAACATTATGTAAATGGTACGGATTCTACTGAACGGTAAATATTCCAGGAGGTTTAGTACCTATTTTGACTTCAAATCTTACAGCAATTAAAGGTCAAAATGGCTCGTCGGTCAATTTTGTGTCATTCAAAGTCAACGCGGTTGTCCAGTACAACAGGCGCCATCTTGTAATCAACCAACAAGATATAAAAGAGGAATTGCCTGACCAATTAAAGTCATTGTGCAATTCGGAAAACGGCGAAAATATATACTTCAGCATCTATTTTGGGTGAAGTACCACGTCATCACAGAAAAAAAAAGGAATAGAATCCAGTGACAAAGGGCAAATTTGAGCTTTCACAAAAGACAAGCTAATAGAGAGTGCCCTTTGCAACATTGTCGATGAAGTAATCTATTTTACTATCCGCAAAAATAGAAACGTATATATATATATATATATATATATATATATATATATATATATGTAAATATATATTTGTCTGACGATCGCTAAAGCGTGAAACCCAGGGTCACAAGCTCACATCTATCCAACCATATATATATATATGTAAATATATATATATATATATATATATATATATATATATATATATATATATATAATACACTTATGAACGCGAATGTCAGTAGGCTACATGAATTCGAAATGAATATATATTTCAGAGTACAATCTACGAAGTCATACCATTTTGTACAATGTTTTATATTAATCAAAGAAATCAAATCCTAATGAAATTTATTTGTGAAATTAAATAACTGAGACTTAGGATGTTGATTTCATCATGGAAACTTGTAAATGAATCATTTCTGATACAAATAACACACACACACTTCGATCCGGGGATTGCTCTGAGGCATAAATCTGACAATTAACATATTGTGTTGGTACTTCTATAAATATAACAAAAATATAACAAAATTTAGAATAGAAATATAGAAATATATATATATATATATATATATATATATATATATATATATATATACAGTTACCATGTACTTTATCCTTTTCTACACACACACACACGCATATATATATATATATATATATATATATATATATATATATATATGTGTGTGTGTGTGTGTGTGTATAATGTATATTTATGTAGCAAGTATTCATTCAAACATGTCTGATTAAACCTGAGATCTGTCTGTTTATTTTTTTCTAATATTTTTTGTCCAATTTTCGGATAAGATGTTGAGTATTGTATTTGAAGTTGTGGATAAACTGTCCAAAGTTCATATTTAGTTATTTTTGCCCAAGTTCTTTCGTCTATATCAATCATTATCAGGAACCAATTTGGTGTCTGCGTGGTACTTAAAATTCCTTTGTCTTCAGCGTGTTATTCTTTGATAAGCTTTACAACATGTGTTACGTCTATTGGGTACGAGGGCGGACAAAAAGAATGCGGTCGATTTATTTATTTTATTTATACATTGTAATTTATTTTTAAATCTATATGTGCACGTTCGTAATATCTTATGCACTTCAAGATACAGCAGCCTTAGAAAAAAAGAGAAAAAAAATAACGCAAAAATCCCTTCTTGACGCAAGCAAAAATAAACCGACCACAATTTTATTCTAAATATATTTATATTTGTTCTACCATAACCAAATGCACTCTAATTATAAATAGTTTTAAAAAAAAAATGTTTTTTAAATAATTTACCTGTACATATCACTCAATAAACCTACGATTTATCATCTATTAGGAAAAGTTTAAAATATTTAAGTTTATTATTACCCAAAGCACATGTAAAAATTTAATTCGGAAGACAATGAAAATATGAAGTAATCTGCTTTGAATATACGCTCTTCTAGCGCTAGAGGGCGTCGTCAGTGATGTTCTAGAAAAGGATCATTGGGCAGTTTCGGGTCTTTCAAACATCATACTGACCTCACCAAATCGACCCCCTTCAGAGCTGATCAGGCTCTGAAGCGCCCTCTAAAAAATGCTTGTTAACACAGACTATTTATCTATCTGCAAAAATAGAAATATATAATCAATCATCTAAAATAAAATATTGGCATTTTTTCTTTGACTAACGATCCAATCGTGTAATATATATTTTAGCTCTATTTGGGCACTATATATTTAATACATTCAGCACTCACTGTGTGGTATATCAACTATAGAATACTACGCTCTGTGCATCAATACATTTAGAATATTATATAGTGCACTCTATGCATTAATCTGTTATATATTATAATGTAGTACACTCTACGCATCAATGTTGATTTATAAAATATTATATCGTGCTCTATATGAATTAACCCGTTATAAATTATAGTGTATCAATGCATTATAAAATATTACATAGTCTATGAATAACCTGTTATAAATTATAATTTAGAGTATATCGTGCATCAATGTATTATAAAATATACTGTACTCTACGCATTAACCTATTATAAATTATATTATAGAGATCTCTGTGCGTCAGTGCATTATAAAATATCATATAGTTCTCTCTATGTATAAACCCTTTATAAATTATAATATAGTGCGTAAATGCATTATAAAATATATAGTGACCTATATAAATTAACCCGTTATAAATTATAATATAGCGTATTCTGCGCATCAATGTATTATGCACTATTATAACTTTTACAGTTCACTCTACGCATCAATCCATTATAAAATCTAATATAGTGCACTCAATGCGCAATAGTTTATATATGGCTCGTGTATAAGAACCCTATTTTTTTCTGAATTAGCATTAACTCCTACTCTGTCTCTTTCCCCACGCTAAAACATAAGAACCGATTCAATATATGTTCAGCAATTGATCAAAATGTTTTTTCATGGCAAACACGGATAATTACCAATAGATCAATGTATTGATTAGACGTAGCGGGTAAAAGAAACCATTAATGTCGGCATGGAAGGCCTTTCAACACTTTCTGGTTGCTTGGTTTATTGAATTGATTAAGGTAACGTTTTCAATGGAAATTACCAGAAAATAACAAAAGTAAAATTCGCTTTCAACCTCTAACTTGTTCATCATTAGGTAATATCTAAATAATTACTAAATTGTTACATTTGCAACCTACTTTTGTATACGAAATCAAGTGCCAGCAGGCTTAAATTGTTTCTTTCAATTGATTGAATTCGGAAATATTTACTGCAACAAGCTTTTGCAAATAATTTTTTCACTGTGGCACCACAGATTTTTTTCGTGTTTATTAAACTTAAAATAAAATTTCTACCGTCATGTTTATCTTTCGAGACAGCACATAAAGAATAACTAATATATTCAAGTAACGTTTCTCTGTTTTATCTATTTTCTGAAGAAAATATCAAAATGATTCAAATTTTGATTAATTTCTACTTTGAAGATCAATTTTCAGTTTTTAATTTATTGATTCGTTTTTACGGATTATCAACCGTTTGCATGTTATTTAAAACCAGAAAATAATTTTAGACTGTTTGAATTTCTTTTTGTAAATAATGATTTAGTGACACAAACCTTAGTAATTCACCCATGGGAAAGAAGAAGAAAGTGGATTCACCCTTTTGCCAAGGGTATTAGTTTTCAGTTTGGGTCATGATGATAAACATCTAAGAATGTTCTGGACAAATTTTAATTCTCATTTCAACCCCTTTTAATTGTGTTCACCATCAAATAACATCTAATTACGAAATTGCTAAATTCTACAACATACACTTTTGTAGAAAATACGAGTTCCTGCAGGATTAAATTACTTAAATTTTCACCCCAGCATATTTTTTAGAGAACATTATTATATTTCAACTATTTGTACTCTGCGGCATGGCTAATTAGTTCCCTGTTTATTAAATATATATAAATGTTACGGGTAGAAAGTATACCGGGTTACTTATTTTATTAGCTGAAAATTCCCACCGGTATGATTATTCTAGACGGTACTTTTATTTCTTAAAATGAGAACTTCTTTTATGTGGCGCCATCATGGCTCTCCACAATTTCCTGGCAAGTTTAGCTCTTGATAAATTTAGTCTTTTTTTATTTTCCATAAATCTCTACCATACATTGACTAAAGCTCGCTGGGAGGTTATGTATTGTTTTCTTCTGTCACTCTTGGCTTGAATCTGTCATGTGGATATCAAATTTCCCAAGCTCTGCACAAGCCTTCACCACTATAATCAAATCATATGTGCAAGTAATTTGACTGTTTCTAAGAATCAAGCAATATATATATGATGTCGTTCAAGCATGAAACACAATGGTATCCCTATATAAGGTCGATTTTACTGTTTTTAAACTATAGTTTTCCATGATTCAGTAAAATCGGCCTTGCCAACCGAAAGGCTCCTCTGTGGCAAAATCGGTAAAAGCACGTCAGGCTATATGATGATTTCGAATAGGATACAGGTTCGATCTCTGTCGGAGGACGCATATTTTCTATGAACATGTCTCGGACATTCAGGCCGGTAAATATTATGAATACTCTTTATTATAAACAGAGCATTTACTTAAATATTTGTATCTATAAAAAAGAATGTATAAACATAAAAATGTCTTAAAATAATTGTCGGAATTTTTCCATTTCACACACCTACACACACACACACACACATATATATATATATATATATATATATATATATATATATATATAAAATTTAAATTAATGTTATTTAACGAAAAACACACACATACATATATATAGATATATATTTCATTTCATTTCAGCGAAGATAAATTTAATACATTTTTTATTTAGTTTTTCAAACGTTTGTACATTTTACGTTTATATATATATATATATATATATATATATATATATATATATATATATATGTGTGTGTGTGTGTGTGTGTGTGTGTGTGTGCGTGTGCGTGTGTGTGTGTTCCGGAATACATCGTGTGAAAGAGTCGGCACTAAGGTCTAAATCAAGTGTTAGTATTGCGTTTCAGGCTTGAAGGTCATCTTTAGGACCTGAACATGGCATTCAAGACACTTGATGTTGACGTCAATGTCCACTCTGATATATATATATATATATATATATATATATATATATATATGGACAAGTTTATAGTTCTTCCAACGAGAGAAAAACGTTTATATTTAAAAAAAAAAAAAAAAGGGGCGAGAAACCTGAAACGTTTATGGTTATAGTGTGAATTTCTTTTCGTATATATATTAGATTTCATTCTCTACATTTCTGCTACACGAGTTTCTAGTCTCGTGACTTTCTTCAGGCAAATAAAAGGAATACATTTTTAAAAGGTATAAATTTTCCTTATGTTCTTTTAATGTCTCATTTTTCGTGTTCTCTATTTGTTAGTAAGCCTTGAACTATTTTCTGAACTTTTAATATATATATATATATATATATATATATATATATATATATATATGTATGTATATATATATATGCGCCTGTGTAAAGATATGTAACTTGAAAATTGTATCCGTGCTTGCAAAGAAACATCTGTCGAGAAAATGAATTAGCTGCCTGGTAGCATTTTAGCCTCACTGAATAACATAACGGATTTGTCCGAACGTGTCGTGTGTGGCGGTGGTGAAGTAGATCCTCCATCACAATTTGTGAATGCTACTTTCGGTTTGGGTGATACATTAATGCATTCCGAGATGACATTCAATCTGACCAGATATTGTTTGCAACAGTCTTCTTAGACGATGACACTAGTGTGAATATAACTCAAAAGACACTTCTTCCCGGAACCTATCGGGTTCTCCGCGTGATAGAATATAATTAAGAGCATAGGAATTGTTTTACTATCTCTTCCCAGATGATGGATTTTAATTCTTCAACACGTTTCGCTGAATTAACATCTTCATCTTAGTCGTTTTTAGTGTAGAGAGCACTATGCAGGAAAAGAGCTGGAGACCTACGGCCATATCCCGTTGAAACATCGTTTCCCGACGATAAGCAACACCAAGACTGGTTAGTGCCTATAAGGGTGACCTCTTGGGAATTTTATTTCCTGGATGTGAGCTTGGTATAACGGCTCGAAATGAAAAATCGGAGAGTCTATTTCGGTTCGGCTTACAGTCAGTTTACTTATAAGCACTCACACGTAAATACATTTCGGAAAGGGATGAATCCACCTCTTTTCTCCTTAGCTATGGGTTAAATAGTTATTTTTTTCTGAATATCTGGGATAAGATTTTATCATTATTTAAACTATTTATATTCGAACTATTGTCGTCATCTTTGTTGATTTGTATCACATTTCGGCCGTTGTACCATTCAGCCTTCTTCATGTGTATATCGATCTGGGTAACTTACAGGGAATTCTGAACTGAACCCTTTATTTAATCTACAGGGATAGTCTGTTCTCTTTCTAACGCTTATGTCTAATTATATTGTCTAGTTCTTTAAAAATTAGAACTAGACGATGTCCCTATAAATATTGGAACTTATATCTGAAAAACTATTATTATCTGCAAATATTATTAATAAAATATTCTCTCGCCAATATAAATTCTTACAATCCTAAATTATGTTTCGGCTTTAAATAAATTACAAAAGGTTGATAAGCCGTAAAAAGACAGCTGGTTGTTTTTTGACATCTAATTTTAATTCTATAGACGCTAATTTATATCAGTATTTTCAGATTACAACATTTAGTGATAATACGTTACTAAGGCAACACTGCTAGAATGTGCGCTGTGGTTAATTAAAAAATTCTAAGAAATAATAGATTAATTGCTTTGCATTTTACAGCTTATCAACCCTTTGAGGTTTATTTAAAGCCGAAACATATTTTGAGTTGTAGGATTTTTTCCAGTGTTCATTGCACTATCAGTATTTTGAGAATAACATCATTTTTCCAGATACAAGTCCTAATGGTTAACGGCTAGCTGGACGAAGGATATATATTCATATTTTTCTTATGTGTATTTACGCCTGAGTGTAATCGGCGATTATTTACGGAGCAAGGTCGAAAGCCACATGGGTTCGCTACTACTGAGCGTCTGAATGTGGCATATTTTGGCCACGTCACACGCCATGACAGCCTTTGAAAGATCTTCATGCAAGGTACAATTGAAGATGAGCACAGGCGAGTAACTGCATAGCAACAGCTGGTCAGACACCATCAAAGTGTAGACGAATCTGACAAAGCTAGTACACCTGAAAGTCAACACCAAGAAATCATCCTGGAGGAGGTTGGCTGTTTCTTCTTCCCTCAGGTACCTGATGACTGAATCAGTCGCACTCCTGATGAATATGACGAACCCGACTAGAATTCGAACTCGGCTCTCCGAGTTCCCATTCCAAGCTGCTTTACTCATGCTCGGCCTTGTTCTACATTTAAACTCCGCTTAGTTATAGGAAATAAGATAAAATTTAAAATATGAGCGAATATTTTGGTGAGGAAAATAAATATATAAATACATATCAGAAAATACAAGAATATGTCACCGATTTTTATAGATGATTTTTTTTATAAATACGTCTTTCTAAAATGCCTTTGTGCTTCACTAATATAATTTTAACATATATTTGTTTGTATATATATATATATATATATATGTGTGTGTGTGTGTGTGTGTGTGTACAAAAATATAATAAAATTATATTAATTTTTAAGCTAGTACACACACACATATATATATATATATATATCTATATATATATATATATATATATATATATATATATATATATATATGTACTAGCTTAAGTTAGCTCCAGCATAAGACTCTTGATTGTGCCTTCATCACAATAGGTAGGACGTAGTAGATGCGATAGTAAACTATAAACTACAGAAGAACTCAAAATTGATCGCTGCATTTACGTATTGCATTAAAATTTAAGTTTACCTTTTAAAAGTTAAACAATAATTCTTCTGGCACCACTTAATTTAAATACAGTTTGTTTGATGAAAGTAGGTCCTTACTTTCCGTATAAACAATTATTTTCATTTCTTGACTGACTTCCCTTGGATTTCGCAATTAATTTCGATTATATCCAAATTTATTTCCAAGTTATAAAAACTGTTATCGTAAAAATTCGTCACAAAAATGATGTTGAAAATCGCCAAATACAATCGCAGTAACCAAAATTGAGAATCGAAAATATCAGGATTGCCGGTCCCGATTCGACCGAGAATATTTTTAATTTGCTCACGG
>OZ010587.1:63840457-63882957 GCA_963932145.1 Acanthosepion lycidas | reverse complement strand
ACACTTTTCCTCTATTCGACCCGTGAATATCCAATTCTCCAGGCCCTCTTTCCTCATTATGTGCACCGGAAATTTCAGCTGCCTCTTCATGATGTTAAGTATAATCCTTCTCATTGTCTGCATTAAGACATCATCGTTGCACACTTGCTCGGTCCATGATATCCTTAGAACCACATCTCTGTCGCCTCGAGTCACTGTTGTTAAAAAAAACATTTTTGTATATCTATTCTTCTGACATTCTTCAGCTAAAATCGATTAGAAAAAAAAAAGAATATTCTTATCGCTTGAACTGCTGCCACATCTGATCGGTGATCCTGGTATATATTTTGAGATTCTTGATAAAATCTAAACCGGAATCCGAAATGTTATCGGTCTTTCCAGGCTATCTCATCTCCAGTCACTTGCCGGAATGTCGCTTTACTATAAATATTTTAATGGTAATTGTCTGGATGTTTGGTTTGGTTCGGTTTTTTGTTTGTTTTTTGTTTTTTTTTACGTGATATAAACTACTTAATGGATTATTTCATGCCGACAAAATTTTTATTGCTGGTAATATTTTTTTTCTTCAAAAAAAAAATATATATATATATATATATATATATATATATATATATATATATATGTGTGTGTGTGTGTGTGTGTGTGTGTGTGTGTGTGTGTGTGTGTGTGTGTGTGTGTGTCTTTCTTCAAAAATTTAGTACTGGTAACAATTTTTACAAAAAGGTTTTAAAAACTTTTTTTTTTTACTCCACTTTGGAAGTTAATAATAGTTAGGCCTTCATTCATATGAATACAGTAGTAAATACTGTATGTTGGTCTCCAGTTGGAGATTCGTCTCCAGCTGTGCTGGTTGCACTCTCTGCTTGCAGGCAGATAGGATCTCCAGACGAAGCTATGTTGAAGGGCAGAGTCTCGTCTCGGGAAACAGCTACCTGACACCGTTTTATACAGGGTCTACAGGGAATTTTTGTCGAGCCTATGGGCTCGGATCCCCCCCCCCCATTAAATTCGGCCTTGTGCTACATCTAACCGCATGGAGAAGTTGGTAGATATCCTGCAGTTGAAGATTCATTCTGGAAAGCAGCAGTTGACTACTACTTCTACCAACCACTGGTGAGTCTTATATGTCTTGTTCTTGTTCTAAGTGTTATCGTTGATTACCAACATTTGTTTGATTATTCTATTCAGTAACCTTCCCTAGGTTACAACATTTAACAACCCTTTGCATGTTATCTAAAGCCAGAAAATAATTGTAAGATTTTTTGGACATAATTGTTTATTAATATGTCTACTTAACTCATAGTGGGGGAAGAGGGTAGAGTTCATATCTTTTCCCAATTCTTTTTGTGCACAAGTGAATACAATAAACTAAACAGACTTGGAACTCGGCTCTTCGGTTAATAATTCCGAGCCATTATACACTGCACCACCCGCACATCCAAGCTTACAGCACCTGGTCTTTGCAAGCGGTCACCAATTTTGGTATTGAGCAGGCACGACGTTGCTTAACTTCGGTGATCGTACTGGAACCGGTATGTTGACATGATGTGATTGTAAGTCAATCCATCTTTATGACAGTTCGAATATGTCTGGAAATCATTCTAAAGGGCAATGGACAATCTTCGCGGAAGATTTTTTGTTGATGCCTGATTCAGGATGAAAGTCACATGAACTCTTAGACGAGGTTGCAAAGGAAAGCAAGAAGAAAGGACTAATCATAAAACATGAAATGATTTAATAGTTGTTCTTAAGTAAAGAAGGCAGCAAACGAAGTGAGCTTCGATTTTAAGACATCAGAATTTAGCAAGTAGAGTATGTTAATTTATCTGAATAGAGCAGTGGAAAGCGTGGAATAGAAATCTAAAGGAACATTGGAAGAGGGAATAAAGCTTTTCTCTAAACTAAGAAAATTATTAAGAGATAAGAGTATTTGTTTAGAAACAAAGAAAAGCAGGCCGAAACGTTTAGTCGTGCATATTATCCTGTGTGGCCAGTAATGCTGGATGATTTCCTAGCAGATGCTGATGAAACACGAAGCGTTAGTGATGTGACTTTACAGCCCGATCCGGAGAATCTATTTCTTAGCTCACATGAATAATACAACGGTTAGCACAAGGGAGAAGTTTTAAAGAAAATGGAAATTAAAAGGACACTTATACTTAAATCCCGGAAGACAGAGTTAAATATCTGGACACATTATAAAGAAAGGAGCCTTGGAAAGTTTCACGATTACAGGACGTGTCGGATGAAAGAGGGCGGACGGAAACAGACTTTAACTTCATTAATTAGTGTGTATGAATAGCTAGAAGAAATATTACAAAGAGAGAGGGTAAAGGGTCAAAGGTTGCTTTGAGCAACAAAGGACAGGAAGTTGTGGAGAGACATGATTTCCTACGTCCTGTGGATAAAAGACGATACTTCTGTTAAATATTCCTCCATTACGTTTGGCGAAATCATTTGTAGCACTGTCCACGGGAAATTTATTTAGAAATATTAAAGCTCTGCCAATTAATATGGCAAGGAGCTCTCGTTTGTCGCTCGTCCTCTTTAATATGCTTCCTTAGGATTTGCTAATGTTATTTAAATTATATGCTCTGTTATGGTGGACAATGTGTGGGAGGCATTGTTGAGTAATATTGTGCTTTTAGCAGTATCTTCTTTTCAGTGGTTCAAACGTTTCCCATGATACCGATCACTTTCTCTGTAAGACTTTAAACATTCCTGGTGCTTTTTCCCAAAAAAGATAATAGTGATTTTACAGCATTTTCATCTTTGGTAGAGGGACATTTTCCACCTAAGAGAGTTTGATTGGTTAGTGTATGGCATGTATGCATCAAATATACCTGTAACATCTTGAAATTGCTAAAGAAGAATAAAATTCTGATTTTCACAAATAACTTTTGCCGACCGCTTGAAGATTACGTGAGAACGCATGAAACTTGTAGTTGTGGTCTGCTATTGTTCATCGGGAATTTATTTAGAAATATCAAGAAAATTATCTTAGCCGACTGGTTTCACACTCTGTGGGGCTTTATCAAGGCTATTGCAAGGATTTCTATTTTGTCACAACTATTTATATACGAGAGAAAAATGTTATTGCTTTTTAATTATTTTTATAATGTTTGACGGCTTCGCTTGTCACTTTTTCTATGTCAAGCTAGAGTTCGTGATCACTTCCAAAAATTTTCGTTATATTCGAGACTTCGTAAACACCGGTACTAGTAGTAACCCCTTCCAATAATATTTTCACTAGTAATACTTGTTCAAGTAGTAATTGCCAAATAGCATAATGATCAGAAGAGAATCGTAATCCGTATAGAATTAGAGAGAGTGAACGTATAGCAATAGTGGATAGACAGGAAGAGTGATCGTATAGTCATCACGTTACTTCCTATTTGTTCACTTCCTTTATGATCACGTGATCTACTTGATAATGTAGTGGCAAGTGTTACTGGTGATCTAGCTTCAGACCAGTGTCAGCAACGACACTTACTTTTATACAACAATTATGAAAGCACATTAGCATTCATCACTTCATCTGAAACGTCGGGCAAACTATGGGTGACGCGAATTGATACAATTCAATGTCTAATAATTTTTTTAAAAGGAATTTTGTGCAAATTAGGTCTCGCATCACATGATGCCCTTTACAGAAAATGAGTTGAAATAGGCACTAGGTACCTCTAAATTCTTGATCCTATCTATAAAGAAATTCTCATCCTTTGATGTGATAAACAATTCAAATGTTTCGATTACGTCTTCCTTATTTAAGAATGTTTTATTGCGTATGAAAAGCTTGAAAGGCTTAAATATGTAATAATCAGTAGGTGAGATATCAAGTAAATAATGAAAGATATGGCAAAATTCCAAAACTCAGGCTATGCAACTTTTAGACAGTTGATTGAGACGCCTGCGACCGTGCGATGTCGTGCAGCAAAACTGGGCCATCCCTCTTCACAAGTCTAGGGTGGTTCTCTTTCAA
The DNA here is from genome assembly GCA_963932145.1 of Acanthosepion lycidas. Lineage (NCBI taxonomy): Eukaryota > Metazoa > Mollusca > Cephalopoda > Sepiida > Sepiidae > Acanthosepion > Acanthosepion lycidas. The sequence continues at coordinate 63,878,975 of OZ010587.1, read as the reverse complement.
CCTTTCGTGCATACATTCATATTCTCCACAATACGATGTCCCTGTTATTGCTTTCCTTTGAGACAAGAATGACTAATGAATAACCCCTTCGAAAGATCACCATACAATAACCATTAACTTATTAGACCTCAGTGGAGGTTTTGAGTATAATTTTGGTGATCCACTCTCATATAACCACTGGCTTAATCTCTTACAGTTGTCAAAGAGCCATCTCTCATCGGATGTAATGATTTGTTGCATATTTTTCCCCAGTTTGTACTCCTACAATAAACTTATTCGACACTGTTTCATTGTAATCATTTTCACTGGGTTTATGAGTAACAATATATATTAGGTTGGTGCAAAAATAATGACGTAATACTGTCGTTTTTTGACGTATTTTTTAACGTCAAAAAACGACATTATTACGTCATTATTTTTGCACCAACCTAATAGAAAGATATTGATGTGTGTGTAATTTAACTCTACACTTTTGAATAAAGGCCACAAAATTGAAACTAGTGAGATGATGAAGATCAATATGCTAAATGCATCGCTACAGATTGTAACATTATTTATCGGATGAGTGCACAATATTTCCAACAGAACTAAGTATTTGTTAATTCATGTGTAGGTAGAATCCGCGCGGGAGTTTCTCCGCATATAACTTACAGCCACATCACGTTGAAACACTGGTTCTTGTAAGATCAACAAAGTTAAAAAGCGTCGACCCTGGTCAGTACCTAGATAGGTGAGATTTTTGTGTGTGTTTTAGACGTTTAGATCGAAATCTACTTAGGTTAGGTGAAAAGAACTCCTGAATAATCTGGAGGAATTTTGTTTCTATATATATATATATATATATATATATATATATATATATATATATATATATATATAATTATTTATTTAAAAATATGATTCCAACACGCTACATAAGAGTTCTCATGTTTCAAAACAAGAGCCGAAAACATAATTATTTGAATTACATTGAATTAAAGTAAGCTCTGTTCCATCTTCAAGCGATTTTTTTTTAAATTTCGCTTGAAGATGGAACAGAGCTTACTTTAATACAACTTAATTAAAATAATTATGTTTTCGGCTCTTGTTTTGAAACATGAGAACTATTATGTAGCGTGTTGGAATCATATTTTTAAATAAATAATTATATTTATGCTCTACTTTTGTATCGAGCAATATTTTTTAAAAATAATATCAAAAATACTAGAGAACTTTGGATTATTTACCTAACCAGTTCTTTCCTATTTTCTATATATTTTCACATACATATATATATATATATATATATATATATATATATATATATATATATATATATATATACATATATATCGTATGTGCGTGTGTGTATATGTATATATGTGTCTGTGTGTATATGTGTGTGTATATATATATATACATATATATGTATAAATAGGTGTATATATGTGTGTATATATATATATATATATATATATGTATGAATATATATAATTATTTATTTAAAAATATGATTCCAACTCCCTACATAAGAGGTCTCATGTTTCAAAACAAGAGCCGAAACATTCAAAATAATATTTGAATTAACTTGAGTTAAAGTAGGCTCTGTTCCATCTTCAAGCGAAATTTTTTGGGAATGACTTATTTCTGAAATTTACGAGTTTTAATAGTATGGTCAGAATTGAAATCAAAAATTTCCATGGTAACATCAAGGGCGGATTGTTTAGAATCGGCAGGGGTGGGGTGTTAATAATTTGTATCAGTATAGAGTTACTTTCATAGATGCCGGGTCACGGTAAGGTGGGGTGGCTAAATTTACGATGGAGGAAGTTTTCGCATAGTCTGGCTGGAGCGTCTACGGAGATTTATTTATTTATTTTTATTTTATTCTTTTATTATATCTCTTTATGAAAGGGATTTGTGTATATGAAAGGCCGTAACGTTTGTTATTTGACGACTTCATAAAGGGTAATCAATTTTTGTAGGGTATTAAAACTATGTATATGGGCTATGGATTTTAAAATTTATTTTTTTGTATGCGTGTTTTTAGCTAGTTATTCAGAGCGTAAGTTCGGTTGTGTCGGCAGAAAACCGTTAATTCTTGCCGGTTGTTTAATAGGTTTTTATTGTTTAGAAGCTTAATAATGTGTAGTTTCTCATGGAGGCACAAAGGGCATGGGTCATCCCAAGTTTTGCAAGTTCTAGTCCTGTTAATGATTTTCCATTTTACTTTAGGTGTCCTATTTCTTTCATTCAGGTGCCAAAAATATTTAGATAGAGAGGTCTGATGTCTAAAGTTTATGTTGTTGAAGGAGCATTTATGCTGCCTCCATCTGGTTTTAAAGGCATTTTTCGTGGACCCAATGTATATCATATTATTGTTAGGATTCTCCGTGGATGATATAGTGCATTGGTATACCACCGATTTGATGCAGCACTTATTTTCTAATGGGCAGTCTACCGGGTTTCTACAATCGCATAGTTTTTCCCTATGATTATCTGATTTAAGTGTAGAGTTATTAAAACTATTCAGGTAAGGGGGTTTGTTCAGGATATTATTATTGTGTCTTCTTATTATGCCTTCTAGATTTTCAGTGCAGCAATAACTCAATTTTAGTGTGTTCTTATTGACTATATTACTAAGCCTACTTTTGGTGGGAAAGTGTTTATCGATTAGAGCTAAGAACTTCTGTTCTAGTTTAATACTAACCATTTGGTTAAACGGAGGTGTATACCAAATGATGTTTCTTTTCCTGTTTTTTTTTCTTTTGGTTATTGCAATTGTCCCTATATTTAATGTTAGCATTTTTATAACCACTACTTTTTAGGGCAGTGTTATAGAAGTCATTATGTTGGTGGAATATTACTTTGTTAGCGGAGTTACTGCTAATTCTATTTTCTATTGATGAGGGTATATGTTTAATTGTGGATGGAGGGTGGTTAGACTTCGGGTGTATATATAAGGGGTTAGCATTTGGTTTTCTATAGGGTTGGTACGTGTTGCTCGGTAAGTCTAGGGTTACGTCGAGGAAGTTTACCTTTTTCAATTTAGAAGAGACTGTTACCTTTAAGTTAAGTTTTTTAAATTCACTAAACATAATTTTACGGATCTTCTCTATCTTAAAGCTAGTTGAACTCCTCACCACCATGAGCCCGTCATCTCTATACAGTCCGATGTTAGGTTGTACAATATTAAAAGACCAACCATGTCAGAAGACTCTGCAGAGTCTAGTGATCCCATTGTGATGTCAAACAGGTCGTTATTGTTTTTTATCCATTGCTCCCCATTATGAATGAGGACGGATATTTTTGCGCTGAGGATAATGTCGGTTTCTTCCTTTGTCAGGTTAGAATATACAGCAGCAAAGTCCAGGGCAGTCGTAAAAAGATCCTTCGAAATTGATGGGTAGTAGTCCACGATATCGAACTGTAGTAAGGTGCAATTTGTTTTATCATCAATATTGTTGAACCAATTGATGACATCTTTAGTATTGATCCATAATTTTAATTTGAGTTGTTTTTTTATTTGGTAAGTAATTTTTTCCAGGATCATTTTGCTGATCTTTCCTATATCGGGTCGGGTAGAGTTAATTATCCTAGTGGTCGGGTTTTCCAGAAAGTCAGGCTTATGGTCCTTAAGGGTTACGTAACATTCCTTTTCTGCAAGTTTGCCTACTCTATCGCTAATTTTAAATTTATCAGTTATTTTTTTACTTGCTCTGTTTATGCTGTCAACCATGTTTATGTTGTTGTTGCAAGCTTTTTTATAAGTCCTTGTTAAGTTTTTTTTAATTAAGTTTTTGTAGTCATCAACAGCCAATTTGTAGAAGTTGCCGGTTTTGTCCGACTTAACTAATATTTTGTCACAATCATTAATGCTTTTAACTATTTGGTCTAGCTGTTTTTGGAAGTGTTTTTTCTTATTTTGAAAGGAGATGTTGTTGATAAGGTTGAGTAGGTCTTTTTCAAATTCGTATAGTGGTTTGTTGAATGGTGCGACTCTTTTACTTTTAAAGCCGTAAACTTCGCGTTCTTTATCGGTTGAGTTATTCCCACGAAAGTAGAAGTATGCCTTCCATCTCATCCTTCTGATTAATTCCTCTGTTTTTTGCAAAAGTTTAACGAAATAATTCCGTTTGTTTGTATGTGGAATGTTTTTCAGAGAAATCCCGAAAGTAACTTTTTCCATATTTTTAAAGAAGTTGTTTTTAAAAATAAATAAAGGTTCAGAGTGCTCGACCTTAATTCGGGAGCCAATATGTGTGAAAATATTGTAGAAAATAGGAAAGAAACTGGTTTGGTAAATAATCCAAAGTTCCTTAGTATTTTTGTAATTATTTTTAAAAAATAGTGCTCGATACGAAAGTAGAGCATAAATATAATTATTTATTTAAAAATATGATTCCAACTCGCTACATAAGACGTCTCATGTATGAATATATATATGTATATATATATTTGTGTGTGTATACATATGTATATGTATGTATATATGTCTTTATATATATATATAAGTATATATATATAAGTGTATATAGGTGTATATATATGTATGTATATGCATATACAAATATATGTATTTATATATGTGTGTGTGTGTGTGCATGTATGTATCCGTATATAATACTAAAACTAATTTTAAATGTATATATATATAGGTTTTCCCGCGATTCAGTTTAAATGATACATAATACTGCAATCAACTTAAGAGCATAATGCACCTTGAAATCCTGGCGAGTTGAGTATCAATATACAGGGTGATTGAAATAAAAAACCCTCTTTTATGTATGAGTGGTCAGTCAAGGGACTTGACCTCACACCCATAACTTTTTTTTCTTTGGTTGAAGGAGCAAGTCTACTATACCAAACCAAAACTCTGAAAGAACTTGAAAGTCGAATAGAAGAATTTATCTCTTCCATGCCACCAAGAGTTCCTGGTGAAATCAGTTGACACGAGCCAGACAAACCTACCTAGGTTTCACCTACATGGTTAGTCAGGCTTGACTGTCTGATCCGCGTAGGTGAAACCTAGGTAGGTTTTTTTGGCACTTTAGTTTAACTTATTTTGGTCTACTTAGCGTATTGAGCACTTTGTTTAGTTATTTTTACTTTACTCGTGTCAGAGGTTTTCTTCTTTGGACTCTGAACCTAGATTCTAGACGATTATTTTCGCCGGAAGTATATGTACTTAGTTCTTTCTTTTTATCCCTTTCCCCCCACCTTGGGTATTGGTTTGTTCATTTACAAGCTAAAGCACATAAGGTTTTCCCGGACGAGTATAGCTGCTTACATTTATAAGTTTATTAGTGTTATATATATATATATATATATATATATATATATATATATATATATATATATATATATATATATGTATGTATGTATGTATATGTATGTATATGGACCATGTTGCTCAACTGATTTCACGAGAGCCTGTACTTTATAATGCTCCATAAGTTTTTTATGGGGTTGAGGTCAGAAGATTGGGGCGGCCATGTCATAACACTCACTTGTCTGCTTGTCTTCAAAGTATTCCATCATCAAATTTGGTTTATGACAGGGAGCATTATCCTGCATAAAAATGAGCTTGGTGTGGTCAATTTGCACCCTTTCAGCAAAATGGAGCCGACAAGACACTAAAATTCTTTTGTACTGCTCGCTCCTGAGCGTCTTTTCAATAGGTGTTAAGAAACCATTTCCTTGAAAAGAAAAGCATCATCAGAACATTATACTGAACAGATGCTTGACAGTACTTACTGCTAATTTCAAAGAGCTTTCAAAGCTTCTTCTTTGGATTTTAGATTGCTTATCCTTTGAATTTAGCTCAACTTTCGTTTCATCGGAGAAGAGAACATTTAGTAAAAAAAACAAGTGAGCCACTTTTATCGAACAGCACTATATATATATATATATATATATATATATATATATATATATATATATATATATATATATATATATATATCTATGTATATATATATGTATATATATATATATGTATATATATATGTATATATATATGTATATATATATATAGAAAAATATATGCATGTATATATATATATGTATGTATATATATATATATATATATATATATATATATATATATATATATATATATATAATATTAAAACTAATATTTTATGTATGTATATGTGTTCCAGTTGATACAGCTTAAATGGTACATAATACTCGAACCAATTTAGGAACATAATGTACCTTGAACCCCTGTCGAACGTATGGACAATATATTCTTTATCTTTTTACTTTCTTTTTTAATATTTCTAAAACTTTCTCTTTCACATCATTGTAATTTTAATGTTGTTCGTAGCGGTCCTGTTATTTCCAATTTGGTTCTGTTCCGCTAAGAATCAATAGAAATATCGAGCAGATGATTATTGAATATCTGCAACAATGATATCCAAAATTCAACTCATTCTTCGACCTTGACCTTCAAGGGAAAAGCATTCGAATTTCCAGGCGGAAACATCCCTGGCAGCAAACAATTATTTCTAGATTGAAAACCTATGTCTACTTCATGTACCTGCCTTCAGAACAAAAGTATCGACGTCTTCATATTTTTTCTGAAGTTCACACAGTACAAGGCCAAGAGCCACACAAGGCAAACAGTGTGTATTATGGTGATCTTCTCAGCGTAAGTTAGATGTGGCACAATCGCGAAATTATGGGGCACCCAGTAAGAATCAAACTCACTATTTAATCGTAAACCGATCTAGCGAGACAATCCTGCTAACCATTACACCACATCGAAGCGCTACAAAATGATTTTCTAAGCGGAGCCCAGATGTGGCGCAAGCCCGAATGTACGGGGCATCAAGTGAGGATCGAACTCGCTACTCAGTCGTAATTGATCTAGCGAGACAAGCTTGCTAACCACGTCGAAGTAGCCTCAAATGATGTTTTTAAGCGTAGCTCAGAAGTGGCTCAAGCCCGAAAGTATGGCTCACACAGTAAGAATCGAACTCACTATTCAGTCGTAAAGATTACACCACGTCGAAGTGTTTTTTTCTGGGTGTAGCTTAGGCGTGTGCAAGGCCGAAATTATGGAACACCCAGTGAGGATCGAAACCACCATTACACTACGCTGAGGTGCCAAAGGGTGTGTGATATGAACGTAAAAAGGAGAAAGTAAGAAGTGAAGTTTACGTGCATATGGTAATTTTCTAAGCGTAGCTTATATGTTGTCACAAGGCCGAAAGAGTTGTGCACCCAGTGAGGTTTGGATTCCTTATTCAGTCGTGAGTGATATAGCGAGACAAGCTTGCTAGCCATTAAACTACACCGAGGTGTCCAAAGGGTGCATGATATGAACGTAAAAAGGTGGAAATAAAATATGAAGTTTAAGTGTATATGGTGGATAGATAACGATACCTCTAGATTTTAAGAGTTTAAGATTGTTGGGTTGAGAGGAGCATCTACTTCGTAGAATTCTTCGGGGTGAAATCCATTTCTTACCAATGGATTGACTGATTTGTTTTTGCTTTGTTTTATTTATTTTTTAAAAGCTTATCAACCTTTTTCAGATTACAGTGGTCAAAAAAAAAAAAAAAAAATTGAAAAAAAAAAAATAGAAAAAAAAAAATGAAATGCTGTCGAGATACCAAAGATCATTTTTTAGCTAATTTAATGGCGCTGAATCTGAAAAGGCTGTTACTTCTTCTTGGTTAGCTACCTTTTTTTTTTTTCTGTTCTATACATTTTTGGAAAAAAGAGCATTTTTTTTCATTTGTTTTCTATATATATTATATTGACCAATGACAATATTTCTCGAAATAAAATGATAGAAACTTCTCAATTCTTATTCAAACCAACAAATATTTGTCTGCTTATTGAGAAATACCGCATTTGGAATAACAATCAAACCCTAAGTCATTAAAAATAACACGACTGAATACACCAAGACCAAGTATTTTCATAAAATCATTTTTATAAACTAACAGCATAAATAAAACCTTCGTGAAAATATGAACTATGGTAAAACTTTCCTCTTTCTTGATTGTCTCTTATGTTCAATGTTATTTAAATCATTTTTGATACTCCACTAGCATTAGGTTGGTGCTAAATAATGACGTAATAATGTCGTTTTTTGACGTTAAAAAATACGTAAAAAACGACATTGTTACGTCATTATTTTTGCACCAACCTAATATAAGAAGTTTTGCCATCTGGACCCCATTTATGTTAAGAATCATTGAAAATCCCTTTAAGTTATTCAGTTAGAAAGAGCAGGTTAAAATCGTTTCGTGTCGGCCCCACTGTCTTCCAACATGCGCAATGGTGAGAAGAAAATGTCATTCATGCTTTTAGTAATGGTATCGGCATTCATACTCTAGCTTCCATCTTCAAATCAATTTAAGGAACATCAAGAGGACGGTGAATAGGTTTTAAAAAGAGGGAACAATACAGAGACAAACTGGATCTGGAGATCAAAACAGGAAGAGAAATCACTATTTCAACTTAAATCAAAAGATATCAAATAGAAAAATTCAACTCAATCCATAAGGCCTTTGGCTCATGAGAAGGGAATTTCAGCTATGATAATCCAAAGAGCAGGGAAAAAAAGACTTGAAAATGAAATCGTACGTAAAACGTTGAAGGTAACTTGTTACTCCAGGACAGAAAGTTAGAAGGTTAGAGAGGGTGAAGATCATCTTGAATAAGTTTGAAAAGGATTCTAGAATAATATAGCTATCTTTAGCTATGATTAATTAATGATGACCATTTCATTTCACATGATCGATTTCATCACGATTATTCTGTTAAGATTGGATATTAATTGTACATAATTATTACTCAAAGTAGAGTGCAACAGTGGTACAAAAACCTCGGAGAATTCCAGTAAGATATTTTTAATCTTTTCTAAGATGCAACGGGTCAAAGCTTAATCAGACAATTGGGAACTTTTGCTGTTACACACAGTATATGAGTTCCATTTGTGGTTTTGGCGAGCTTGAGTCTCAACGGACGTTCAAAGGAAAAGTGCGTCATTTAAAATGTTACCGTTCCTCCTGACTAGAATGAATTCAGAGTCTGCTATGTACTAAAACAACAAAGGTGAATATATTCGTAATAGAAATGACAACAGGTCATTGAATACTTAATCTCAGCATAGGTAATATGATTTTTTCACATTCATTTACAAGTGTGCTTGTCTTTCCCGTTTTTAGTTCGTACGATCGTTACGTCCTCTCATAAATAGTGGAGTATTCCATTCTGATCGCGTGGACAAAGCGTGAAAGACACTACTTGGTTTCAGTGTGACCAAGAAAGAAAGGAATATAAACGCGTTTACCATCTCTTGGGGATATTTCATAAATAATTGACTATTCCATTTTGATCGAGTGAAAAGTGTGGAAAATACGCTACTTGGTAAGTAAGGAAGAAAGACAGACGGACACATATGCTTAAAGTCTCTTGCAAATAATAATTTTAATTTTATTTTTGTTTAGATAAACAAAACATATCAGAGACGCTTCTTGACTTCAGTGAGAAAACAAAAAAACAAACAAACAAACATAGAAATATTTACCGTCTGTTTCAGCGAAATTTGAAGAGTTGTCAATTTGAAATCATTTCATTTGTATCCCCTTACTTCTTTAAAATAACGACCAGCATTCATATTTATGATTGGTATTGCAATATTTTGTTAAATTTGTTAAGCTCAAATATTTAACGATGCGATAGGGGAATTTCTACGGATATTTTATTGTTATAGAATTCGCAATAAGCTTATTCATTCATTGACTGAAAAATTAGAATTCATCATAAAATTCAAATAGGAAAAGCATGTGACATTCTAGTTTTAAATTATTACAGAGTGAATCCGAACAGTTTTATAAAGAGACGTATTGTTGAAATGCTTTAAATGTCAGTTCGAGGTGTCAGAAAGCGTATGGCTTACAACAATGCTACTCAAAGTGGTGGTATGCGGACCGGTGCCGGTACGCGAACTATCAGCTACCGGCACGTGTAAGGAATCATTTGTAAAGATTAAGGCTATATAATTATTTGTTTTAATAAACTGCTTATTTTTTATTACTTTTTATATGTTTTGATATTGAACTATTTTTGCAAAATCAATGGAAGATAAAAAAAATAGTCAAATTTTATTATATTCATTATATATATCGTTTCCGGTATAAATTAACATTACCATGAAATATTAAATGTAACTGACACGTTGAGAAAAAAAAAATCCCTGTCCGCCATATCAGATAGTTTGAGAAGCACTGGCTTCGATCATTGTTTTAAAACACAGGAGACCTCGGCTTGGCATAATGGTTAGCGATGCTTGTCTGCTTGACTATCACTGCTGAATAGTTAAACCGTTCTTTTGCAAATGTCTCATACAAAATTCAAAATTAAATAAACCAATACTAGCTGGCGTGAATTTCAACCAACCAATAATCTTTTAACAGTATCGCCATCAGTGCCATGACCGGATGTGGTCGTAGGGTCATGAGCAGTTAATAATCTCCCTCGAATATCTTGGTAAATATTCATTCATGAGTTTTTTTAGGTTAGTGTAGATTTTGGCTTTGAATCTTTAGTTTTTCTTTTTCCCGTTTTAACTTAGCTAGGGTATGTATGCTCATTGGCCCCTTTTATTTCTGTCTCTATTTTACTCTAGCTTAATTTCCCATCCACTCCCCTGTTTAGGTGGTCAGTGATGTCAGTTCTTTGGTAGATGCGGTGTGCCTTTCGTTTCGCGTCTGTGTTTTTCGTATTTGTTTTTGTGGCTGAATGAGTGCGTGAGTACTTGGGATGAATGAACATTTTCATACTATTATAATCCCGCATTTTTTCGTCCAGTTAACTGATGTTTCTACCACATTTAGCGATTTTTTTTTTATTACTAACATTATTTTATTTTGTTTTCCATGTAAATAATTTTTTTTCATATTTCTAAAAACTCATTGTGGATTTTTTTTTAAATTGTTGTTTTATTCCCCTCCCCCCACAGACAAAAAATATACATATGGGGACTAGTTAGGATTTCATAGAGATATTGAGGTATTACGGGGGTTGAAATAAGAAAGGTAGGAGAGAATGTGTATTTTTGATGTTTGGACTATTGTTTGTATGTTTGAGTCAGTGTTTGTAGCTAAGTTTAGAAATAAGACAGAAGAAGGCCGTCCTTTTTCCCAATCCCCCCTTTTGGCCTTGTGCCACATATTGTACATAGTACTATTAAATATTTATTCATTCATGAGTTGTGTGTCTTAAACACAGCGGAACCCATTCCTCTCTTCGTCCTATCACAGTTATTATCCTCCGATTTGAAGACTCGTTTAGTCTCGGACATTTTCCCGTTGATTCCATCTGTGGGAACGTCCATCCTATCAGTTACCGTCAACTAGTAAGCCCTTCTCTCAGAGATATCGTGTTATCCCCGTCATGGATATATTATCAGTAGTTCCGTCTTATGTGGAGATTTATCCTGAAATGGGCCGAGATTTGATGTGTTGAACTTAAAATAAACGGTATGGAAGTGGTTCAGAGGGATACCGTGGAAACATTTCTCAAGTCTCCTAGGCTCTTCTCATTTTGGGGACGCCTCAGGCATCGAGTAATGACGCCAGCACCCTCTCTCCAAAGATTAGGTACTGCCTAGGGTGAATCCCTCGAATATTAATTTTAAACTACCCCAACTGGTGATGACAGAACATTGAAAGAATGGTAAGTACGAATGTTATTTTAGCGCAAGTAACATTATCGTAAGGTTGGGTCAGTGATTCGGTCTAGTTTAATGTAGGATAGAAAATGTGATGTAATAGAATAACCAGTCACCCCCATGAATGATTACACTATAGGTAGTAAGTGCTTATAAATTCAACTGTCTACGAAAGACTTGAGGAAGATTGATAGCGAGAAAACGCAAGCACGTCCGACCTTCCAATTAGTGACACTCTCTACTAGATTGACCTGTATGTATAACTGCACCGTATTTCTATTATCCACCTGGTGTTAAGTGTTTGTTCCCTTAGCACGGAATATAACAAAATGATCAGACTTTCCGTCTGCCGACTATCTGACCTTGCGCCATATTTGTACTATTTTGTACAATAATTACAGTAACCGGTCAAAACACGCTGTAGTTTTTTTTTTTTTTTACGGTATGGCGACAATAATTAAACTACCGAACGCTACTAAATATAAGGTCATCAAAGCTAGATTCGATTCTAGACCAGCCACTACAAGATTCAAAATTGTTGTTTCTCTTGGAATGGAAGGTGATAGAGCGACAGAAGTGGTTTGTTCGCTAAACTGCTCGACGCTGCCTTATGGCTGACGGAGAGAAATCAAACCGTTCCAATGCTGTCAAATGCAAAAACGAACACTGTGACCTTTGCATCATTGACATTCGCTGGCCTTTACTGTTGTAAACATTCACTGTCTGCTGCCATCTCAAAGGAGACGAGGTAGGATTGTCTTTGATTTATTTACGCTCCGTCGTATCCAGACTTTTCAGAAATACATTATGAAATAAGGTTTCCTTCTTTTTTTTTCAGTACAGTGGTAGTCGTTAATCTTGCGTATCCTATTCGGTATTTAAACGAACGCTCACGACGAAACGCAATGGGTCACAAAGTCGTGTTTAATGTATGTTTATCGGAAGTATCGTGGACGAATTCTCGAATTCCCCTCAGCACTTGACCATTTTGAGGACACCAAAGGCACCGGGAAATAAATCCAGACCCTACCCGAATTGAAGGTACTGTCTGGGAGGATACCCTCGCAGGCTTGAGCGAATGTTATTGGCAGAGAAGCGAACTCCTCTGCCCGCCACAATACCACATTCGTGTAGCGTATTCGGTCTTTAGATTCACGCCCCAGACGAAACGCAATCTTTCTCAAGTTTAACGTGGGTTTATCGGTAGTACCGTTGAACTCTCGTATCCTCCTCGCAACTTCCTCATTTAAGGGACGTTTCAAGTGCCGGTCAATAATCCCAGCTCCATTCCGAAATGTATGTACTGTATAGGTTGATGGCCTTCTTGATATGATAGCCAGCCCTTTGAGCTAATATTATTGCCAGTTGAGTTCGCTATTCTGTCAGTCAGAATACAATACACGCGTATTGTATTCGATATCTTAGTTGCCGACCCACGGAGGTATGATGCGACACAGTGTCAGTTTAATGTGGGGAACCCAACCCCCACAATAGTCGGTTGGGCTGACATCGGTATTAAAACCGCCCCACCTCTCTATCGCAATTAAGGAAGTATTGCTGCGTACAGCTGTTCCCCGGGATCGGGTACCGCTCAATTTGTCTGCTCTTTACCCGAAGATAATGACACAACTGGGAGATAATAAACGAGGCATGTTAAAAGTCATCTCGCAAGCCCGTCTCGTGTATCGATTTCGATGTCCACTTGTCGCCCCCACACAGGATTGGTTCGACACAAGGTCAGTTCAATGTGGGCAAAACCGAGCGCGTTCACTCCGAACAGGTCCGAAAATAGTCAAGCCCCAGCAACCGTCGGTTACGCTGACATCGTTATTACTACGACATCCCCATCTCTAATGCATTGAGTAAGGTACTGCCGCGGGAATTTGTTCTCCGGGGCCGGGTATCTCTCAATTTTTTGGTTGGGCTTTGTCCGAAGGTAAAGAGTTAACTGAGAGATAGTAAAGAAGATACGACACATAGACTCTCGCATATAGAATTCTGCCCCTCCTCTTATTGCTTGAGTTGTATAAAGTCTTTATGCTTTAGCTATGCTAATTAGGCACCATTGACATATCATTATACATATCTTATATTTTGTGCATTTTCACGCCGTAAAGCGAAAACAAGTTTAAAAAATGAAATCATTTAAAACAATAAATCAGTGGAATATTGGATTATTGCTGTTATATATGGTCTGGTGCTCGTGCTGTACTTCTCGATGTCCTCGACAAAATCCAGAGACGAATATGCAATATGATAGGTCCTGATCTGTCATATAGTCTATAGTCGCTATCCGACAGAAGTGTCCTATCTTCCCTCTGTCTCATCTACAACTATTTTCACGGCAACTATTTCGACGATCTACTTTCGCTGGCTGATAGACTGCAGGAATTTAAGCGAGCTACCAGACTGGAATCTCTGTCCCACTCTGTCAATATCAAAACGGTTAAATATAATCAAACAGCTTCTTCTCTCACACTTTCCGTCTATGGATTTACCTTCTCTTTAATTGTTTCCCCGGTGATTATAATCTTCAAATATTCAAGTGTAATGTCAATCGACATCTGACACCCTGAACTCGTTGCCCTTCCACCTCTGTATCTCTTCCTCAAGCACGCCTATCTACTCTTGTTCTCAATCCTCTGTAACCCCTTGCGTGCTAGTGGCACTTCCGCCTTGCTTGGGGTGAATTGCTTTAAAAAAAAAAAGAAGAATTTTATTTGAATTAATATATGGTTCAGAACAAAAGAGAAAAGTTAAAATTACAGGGAAAAATCTCGTGCCAGGTTAGGTAGGGTCAACAAGTACCGGCGGACTGTAGTTTACTGATCTCTGGTTTAACTACGATTGGATTTGACAAGATTTTTTTTATTTAACGACACATCAACACCTTATGGGTCATTTAAAGCCGAAATTTAATTTTCTGGGAGATTTGAAGTAATATAAATGATATATGTTATCCTGCTTTCACAATTGAGTACAGGGTAGATGGTACCGTTTTTGTACATATGTTTGTGTGGACATAATTATTAGAGGCAGTGATGTGAGTTTTATATTGTAGTTTTGGTGAAGTCATATTTTGAAATACAGTTTGATTTCTTTTTAATATCTTTTGATATTATATGGATTAATATCATGAAATTGTTCTTTCATATCAATTGATGTTTTTAATTTTACTATAATTATGTATCATATTGAGAGTATTTTGTTTTCACAGTTTGGAAAGACACTCCAACTGCAGTCATCCCAATTTAATATACCTATTCCATTGTACATGACAGTTTTTTAAAACTTATTCAACGTTCTCTTGATGTTCCTTAAATGGATTTGAAGACTGTTCTATGAAGCGGAGAGAAAACCAAACCAATATACGACCGAGACTGCCGAGAGGTTGCTTTCCCTACTAGGAAAATCTTGAGATTTTCAAGTGTAGCGTTAACCATTATTTACATACAACTACCTAATTTAATAAGCCTCTAGCTTGGGTATTTTTATTGATTAAAAAATGGTGTAAAATTATCTGTACAAAGTATGGGGAAACTGATTTTCAAATTTTTTTTCATTTTTGCCTGGCTGTGCTGGTAGGTTTGTGGAAATGAATGACTAGCGACATTGTCATACGCAATGTTGTTTCTAGCTGATACTCTGTAAAACAAGCAGCTAGTCATTACATTATAAACACGATAGGGGCCGTTATTCCACGATATCTTGAAACGTATATATATATATATATATATATATATATATATATATATATATATATACATATATGTGTGTGTGTGAACAGCGGGCCTATGATTACGTGCACAACTGCAAAAGTGTTAAAATCTATGTGAATTATTTACCGTAGAATGTTTCAATTTTATTTGAAACTGAACAACTCGTGATGTTGTTATTAACTTTATCTTAGACGGTCATAAAACTAAGTGAGGTAAACAGGATTATAAGAAGTATGTTGAAGCAATAAAGTGAAGAGTGCTTTCCAGCGTAGCAACTCCGTATTCAAAACTATAGAATTTTAACCCTGTCTGAATACTCGTTACAAACGATGATCCATAATCGGCTGGCATTTAAAACACTAAACTAACTGGTAGAATCTTGTTTATATATCAGGGGAAGCAACTGATTTTTTTTTTTTTTTCGGGTTCGAATCTGAACCTGGTGACTATGAGGGTACCATCCAGGCCAATATTCAGATGCATCTCTCACCTTTGATTCACTGATGCAACATCGAGTACAAAGCCTATTTTGGTGTCTCTTTGGATGAGATCCGTGCATATTGGGGCCAGGTAAGATCAGCTCTTCTTAAAACAAAAATTCCTCATTGATATTATCTTCAAAGTCGTATTTTTGGGCCTGAGTGACATACTACAGATGTGTCAGATAGCTATTCTATTTCAATATTATAAGCCGGGTTGAATTTCGATAGAATGGTATCCCCAATTAAACATCTAAAACAGAATTCTTCGCGCTTAATGCGTCTGCTGGTAGGTAGCCAACATCTAGAAGCATTTATCATCTTGATGCCGGCTATCTAACGATAAAACTTTCCACCGAATGACAACCTGCTAAAGGCAACGATGAGTCACGCGAGTTGCTAACTTCTGTCCAGTATTTTCAAATATAAGACACAACGTAGGTTTTTGGCTGTCCAAGAGGAAACCATGATTCTGTATGTTGTTCAGCTAAATCGAAAATGCTTATATTCCGTAGGTAAACCCCAGTCGTAAATGACACAGGGAAGATCAACATATCTGATTCTAATATCGTTTTTTGCTTTTCAAGAAGTGTTGTGGGCAATGGCCAGGAAAAAAAAAAAGCTGCCATTTAATATAAATTTTATTTTCGAAATTACAGGACATGGCTTTTTTTTCTAGCAACTGATTCTCTTAGAGATAAATATATGACGTCACACATTATGAAATGGACAAAGTCCGACAATTATTTTAAGAATTTTTTTTTATGTTTATACGTTCTTTTTATAGATTCAAATATTTAAGTAAATGCTCCGTTTATAGTAAACAGTATTAACGACATTTACCGGCTTTAACTATTAAATGTCCGAGAAATTTTCATAGAAAATATGCGTTCTCCGAGAGGAATCGAACTTGTATCCTATACGGAACCGTCATATAGCCTGACGTGCTTTTACCGATTGAGACATAGAGGAGCGTTTCAGTTAGCAAGGTCGATTTTACTGTTTTTAAACCACAATTCTCCATGATTTTCACTCATACATTCATATATGCTGGATGCGTATCCAAATGTAAACAAATGACGTCGCACATTATGAAATGGGCAAAGTCCGACAATTATTTTCAGACATTTTTTTTTATGTTTATACGTTCTTTTTATAGATACAAATATTTAAGTAAATGCTCTTTTTATAATAGACATGGTATACACACACACACACATATATATATATACACACACATATATATATATATATATATATATATATATATATATATATATATATATATATATATATGACGGTTTCGTATAGGATACAGTTTCGATTCCTGTCGGAGGACGCATATTTTCTAAGAAAATTTATTGGACATTTAGGCAAGTAAATGTCGTTAATACTGTTTATTATAAACAGAGCATTTACTTAAATATTTGTATCTATAAAAAGAACGTATAAACATAAAAAGAATATCTTATGATAAATATATACACGGTTTTTTCATATTAAATTTTAAGATACAATCACTGTCGTGTAAATGAACCCACAACTCAAGGTATATCTATGCAAAATGTCTAACTCTTTATCAATTCGTGAGGCTTACGTTGAAATTCCTACCCTATATTTTATATTCATGCTCTTTATTTCCATACTATATATAAATCTGCACAGAAATATCACAAATTCATGAATAAGGACAATTTTAGCCATTAATATGTTTAAGACCATTTCATAATTTTACTTTCTGAATGTTAAAAACAACATGGCAACAAGTAATTTATGAGATACTCAGTAGATTAAGTGTTTTGTCTTCTTACAGCGGCATATTTATTCAAATAAAGCGGTTAACATGAAACCAATGCAGAATTAATTATTGTCATGTATCATACTTAATTCCAAGTTTACTCAAGATGTCCAACAAAAGTTAATAAACAATTCCTAACTGGAAATTCATAAACATTCCTAATAAAAAAATCATGCTAATGATGATAATAATAATAAGAAGAAATTCATATATTACGATTAATAAGAAATCCATACTCTATGCCTAACACGAAATGCATGCCCTATGCATAATATGAAATTCATACCCATTGCTTAACTCGGAATTCGTACCCTATGCCTAATAGGAAACTCATACACAATGCCTAACTTGAAATTCATACCTTATGCGTAATACGGCATTATAATGCATGACTGAGAATTCATACCCTATGCCTAATAAGATATTCATAAACAATGCCTAACTTATACCCTATGCTTTATAAGACATTGAAAACAACGTGTAACTATGAATTGATACCGTATGCCTCATAAGAAATGCATACACAATGCCTAACTTGAAATCCATAACATATGCGTAATAAGACATTAAAGGACAAAACTCGGAATTCATACCCTATGCTTAATAAGAAATTCATAAAAAATGCCTAACTGATATCCTATGATATTTAAAACAACTTATAAGTATGAATTGATACCTTATGCCTAATAAGAAATTCATACACGATGCCTAACTTGAAATTCATACCTAATACGTAATAAGCCTTTCAAACAGATAACACAGAATTCATAACCTATGCCTAATAGAATATTTAAAACAACTCATAACTCTAAATTGCAACCTTATACCTAATAAGAATCCCAAATGTTTCTTTCTGGTTCTATAGAATTCCTTGCAGTCCCTATTTTCTGTATAACCTCCGTCTCGTTGTTCAAATGCTCTGTACATATTATACTCAGCCTTCGACGGTAGGTCCACAAAACTCAAGAATTCAAACTAAAAGAGTCCAATGTTTCCTATGGTTCTATCTTTATCCATCTTGTAGTTTGCGTTGGTTTCGGTTATCCGCTGTGAAAGCTAGAAACATTTCTATCTGTTTGTAGTTACTATGATAATTTTTCTATCCCCAAATTTGCTCCAAACCTGTCATACCCTCAATAGGTCTACTTGTCTCAAACGACTAGTGGGTGTAAATGTCACTCCAGACCCCAAAGGAAACTTGTATATTCATAATACCGCTAAAGATACTGGAAGAATGATCGTTCCCTTGCATCGCTCCAGGAAATATATAACTTCTGCAGGCATGCTCTAACTTTACAAAATCCAGCACCAATTTACCGATTTAATACCAATACAAGCCTCCACTGCGAAATAACTGCGCAACAATCACACAGCCGAAAAGTAGCTTACTTGTCACTGCTGCAATGACAGATGTTTTAACGAGTTCGTTTTTACAAAAACGTTCAACTTGTACAAAGCCAAAGAGCCAATAGAAGCAGAGTAAGATGTATGGGGCACAGTTTATAAGGATATATGAGAAAAATAACAGTTAACTACCGAATCGAACATGTTAAAATTGTAGCGATCGAGGAAAAACCTTTTTGGGAGTCGGTTCCTCAAAATAGCGGTTCGTAATTGTACATTCCTTAGTCGCATAATTTCATATGGTCATCTACACCCACCCCCCGATTCCTTTCGTTTTTCCTTTGGTAAGGATTAATTTTCACTAAGACAGCGTCTTCCCAGAACAGATACTGTGTGGAAATAATGATGTTTCCTTTACTACCAGAAACTTAAACCTTTCACGTCTAGAGTCAAACTTTATTCGAAATGTCTTCATAATATTCACTTCCTGTTTTCCCCTCACTTGCAACAATATCTCTCAGTAACTCTCTAATTTGAGTGACCTTTGAGCCTTGTATTTTTGTGAACACACGTAAGAAAAAAAATTATGAAAGTTATCGAATTAAATAACGAAAGAAAAAAATCATATTAATTTAATCTTCTAGAGTAGGTTATTCTCTGTATCCTCCACTTTCATATGTCTGATACGTGTGACTTTATATAACTGTATACAAAAAGAAAAATGAAATTCTTGTCCTGCATTTATTTTTCTACGACATTTAAGTAATGATCTGGAGAGTTTCTCTCACAATACTCTGACCGTACTTTCGTATTGCCAATGCGGAGTTGATACAGAAAAGCCGGGTTAGGTCTTGGGAATAGGCAAAACATTAAATTAGTATCCGCTTTTCACATTGTCTTTGGGTTAGAAGTTATTTCAATAGGAATAAATATGAGATTGTGACACTTCCAAAATGGAACACTCACCTACAACCCTCAAGCCGACATGAAATATAGATGGAATTAAAATTAGGATATAAACAGTCTATTTTTCATATATATATATATATATATATATATATATATACATGATATATGGTTTTCTGACTGTCAGTTCCTAGGAACTGAGCTGCTTGACCATTATACGTCGAATACGGCGGAAGAGACCACATATATATATATATATATATATATATATATATATATATATATATATTATGGTGGACTCAGTTCCAGACACCAGTACATATGATTTAATTATAATAGTGAAGACTTTGTGCAGAACCAGCCGAATACAGAGACGTGCCACAAGGTCCCCAAAAGACATTCCGCAGGTTTTGAATTCAGAGTTGTCCTCCTCCTAGACCAGTTGACATCTAAGGCTATAGAACCCAGTCTGTTTTGCTATTTAGGGAGAAGAAAAGGACTAAAAACCTTTCCCAAGGGTATTAGTACGTAATTGGACTGGAATCCGAACTGGGCTCTCTCTTTTCTCAATTCGAGCCGATATACACTGCTCACCCGTGCCTCCTCCACTATATATATATCACTTTAAACGTTATTTTTAGTGGATACTTTTATCTGAGTAGACTCTCCGTTTATTTATTAAACAGCATATTTATCTCTTTTTGTCTACCGGCTTGGATATTAGAGAATGTTCTCTCCGGTAGGAATGGAACGTGCGTCCCCAAGGAGAGTACCTTACCGGCTGAATTACAAAGAACTTAGCCGAACAGTTATGGATGAATAGTACCATTGCTTTCGTCATAGGCTTATCAACATTTTTCGCCTCTGTTCAGTTTCGTATCCAAAAATAAATAAAAACAATTTCTTAAGAAGTAATGGATTTTTATTTATCAATCCGATAATTTTGATCATTTAAAATGTTACTTTTAGTAGATACTCATATTTGAGTTTGTTTGTCTTTGCCCCGGCGCGCAATAAATTTCTAGAGCAAGACAGGGAGTTGTCTGAGCATGCCATATTACGGAAGTCAAGGCAAGATGTTCAATTTTTCAAATGGAATTGCTAATGGCGAAATGTCTTGGGAGAAAGCGTAAAAGAGTCACAAACAGGCAAGAATAATGCGTCAATAAGACAATAAATAAAAGATAAATGGATGGTGATTGAACAGAAATAAGATGTGAGAGAAAAAAACTGATAGGCGGGACGAAAAGAAACTGAAGTTGATATATTCTAAGTTTGAAGGCTATAACAAAGACAAGTAAGAAATAAAAAAAAGATCAAATGAAAAAAATAATGGGATGAAAAGATGTTTAAAATAACAGACTAATATTTAGAGATTAAAAAGAATTAAAAGCGAATACAAAGAAGAAAAAGACGAGGTAAATTAATTGATTTTTTTGTACAGATTATCAACCCTTTTGGTTATTTTAAAGCTGAAACATATTTTTGAATTGTAAGAATCATTTTTTTTTTAATTTTACAAGTGAATATTGCACTACCGATTTTTTTAGACGAATAAGCCCGACTATTTAACCCTAGCTGCTTGAATTAAACGTTTATATTCTATTTGGAATACGGAGGAAATGAGCGTGATTCGACTCTGGGGAGGTCACTAGACGTATTTCAGCTGAAAACGTAAGAATGGAGCTCTTCTATTTTTTTATAAAGGAAATAGCGATAGAATAGAGACATGTATACAAAGTTGCCTTACATGAAGGATGAAAATAAAGCTTTCCTCGAAAAACCACTTAGACAATATTCGATTCCATTGAGTTGGGAAAGTGAGGATTTAGCAACTTCAGCTCAGATATGATCACAATAATCCGGATTTCATCTATAAAACTCTTGTAATGATAAAGCATGGCTGAATGAGTCATTTCAAGGAATGATAGGTGGATGTACGGATGGTGTTATTTGTAAAAGAGACAAGTTCGAATTTCAGTCGAATTCGTTACATTCGCTGACGGGCAAATATCCTTGAGAAATGTATGAAACCATCGGTCCGACTCCCTGGTTTAATATTATCATGTATATGTGGAAAAACCTAAAAAGAAAAAAATAGCGTTAATTCAATATTTACCTGCAAACTTAAACGTATGTGTTTTGGCTTGAAATTAATTTTGATAAACCAGAAAAATCAAATCAATCTTCCAGCGTCAGAGTTAAATCTTAATAGTAATAAATATAATATAAAATAATAAAATAAAATAATATAAAAACAATATAAAATAATGATATAAAATAACATAAAAATAATAATGTAAAATAATATAATAATATAAAAATATTATTCTGTGTAAAAACTTAGTAGTAATAATAATAAACAAATTATATGAAAATGATAATATAAAAATAAAATAAAAATAATACTATTCTGAGAAAAATCTTGATAATAATAATAATGCTGATAATAATAATAATATAAAAAAAACAATATAATAATAATAAACAAATAATATGAAAATGATAATATAAAAATAAAATAAAAATAATACTATTCTGAGAAAAATCTTGATAATAATAATAATGCTGATAATAATAATAATATAAAAATAAAACAATATAATAATAATATAAAAATAATATAAAAATAATACTATTGAGAGTTAAATATTAATAGAAGTAGTAATAATAATAATATCCTGTGTTAAATCTTAATAGTAATAATAATAATATAAAAATAATACTATTCTGAGTTAAATATTAATAGTAATAATAATATAAAAATACTAATCTGTTAAATTTTAACAGTAATAATAATAATAATATAAAATAATATAATAATATTACTATTCTGAGTTAAATCTTAATAGTAATAATAATAAATAATACAAAATAATATAATACAAAAATAATACTATTCTGAGTTAAATTTTAATTGTAGTAATAATAATAAATAATATCAAAATAATATAATATAATAATTTAAAAATAACACAAAATTATTCCTATTCTGATTTAAATCTTAATAATGATAATAATAATACAAAATTTAAAAATAATAAAAAATAATATAAAACAACACGAAATTAATAATATTCTAGGTTAAATATTAGTAGCATTAATAATAAATAATCTAAAAATAATATAATCTAATAATATAAAAATAACACAAAATTAATATTATTCTGAGTTAAATCTTAATAGTAAAAATAATATAAAAAACAGACATAAAAATGAAAAGAAAACACGGAAAATTTTCGAAATGGGTTCAGAACCAGATATACATTTTCTTCGCATTTCTGGAAACAACTTCAAAGTGGAAGCCTGTAGGTTCCCCAAGGAGAAGGTAGTTACAACA
This sequence comes from Acanthosepion lycidas, assembly GCA_963932145.1. Taxonomy (NCBI): domain Eukaryota; kingdom Metazoa; phylum Mollusca; class Cephalopoda; order Sepiida; family Sepiidae; genus Acanthosepion; species Acanthosepion lycidas. Next base: position 63,855,715 of record OZ010587.1, on the reverse strand, counting down.
AAAAACCTACGACATGAAAACCTTCCTGCTATTGTCTCACCACACTGGGCCACCTAAATCCCTGTTTTAATATTCGAGGTCGGTAATATAAAGAAACAGAAGTATTCCCTTAGAAAAACGGAAAAATACTAAACAATGACGTACTATCGGTCCTCTTTGTGAGAGCACATGCTTGACAATCTGTTCACAGAAGAAGAGACTTGAGGCAATAGAAATAATTTTCTACAGAACGATGCTGAGGATATCATAGACTGTTATAGGCCGAACATGTAACCAACGACGAATTTCTAGAGTAAATGGAAACAAAAATGACACTTATAATTAACATCAGAAAGAGACAGTTGAAACTTCTACAGAACATCGTGAAGAAGGAAGGTTTGGAGAATTTGACACTCACGGGACAGATTGAGGGCAGAAGTGATAACGCAAAAGCTACCTCGAGAGCTTGAGTAAATACATGAGGGTACAAGTTTTAAGAGAGATAGCAAAAAGATAAGAGCTAAAGAAGGCGGGAAATTATGGAAAACATGATTACCAACGTCCTAAAGGGACAGGGAACAGATAAGGTAAAAACATTTAGCCCGCCGCTCTTCACTTAAAATCTTGACTCACGTCGCCTGGAAGGTAATTTCCGCATGTTTCCGGGCACCCATGGGGTAGTGCCTTCAGTTTTCGATCGCTAATTCAAGACATATGTGAGAAGTGAACTACAGCGGTAACTGTCTGGAAAATTATTTACTCATCATTACACCAGCGCTACTTAGCTTAATGGTGTAGGCTGAAAGCCAAGAGTATCGATCAATTTGTGAGAAGTCTTCTCCCTCAGCAGCTATCGTCTGCGAAATGATATGAGATGTTTCTGTTATTCTGAAATTTATTGTGCGTTTCTCTCGAAAATATAACCTGGATTTCTTTTTCTTTTGTATCGTATTTTTATTTTTAAAGTACCTTTTTTTTTATTTTTTGGCTACATAGTTCTTACATTTAAATTTCAGCATTTTCTTTCGTAACGTTTAAATTATTCATCCATCTTTTTGCTCTTTCATCACGTAATTCCCAAGTTCTTTGTTTTTTATTAAAAAAAAAGAAGAAAAGAATACTTGACTTGCTGTTTCTGATTCATGCCCTCTCAGCAATCGTTGATTTTCCTTTTGGCTTTTTTTTTATTGCGCTGAACTTGCATTTTAAGTAATTTTATTCTCTTTATCCAAATGCATGTTATTTTAGTTCATTTCTGAAATTTCTTTTTCATTTCTGCCTTAACTAGATGGTTCCATTACAATAATGTTGTAGAGTAGCTAGCACCCCTTCAGCATTCTACCAGATGACCTGGCTCATAGCCTTAAATAGTTTACGATGAAGGATTCAACAGTTAATTAATAAGTTGACACTAAGCTGATTAATATTCAAACTGATCTTACTTTGTTTCGTTATACAGCATTTGACCCTCCTCTATACCTTGTAAGTTGTCTTGTTAATTGTTTTGTAAGTTATTGTACCGTGCTTTTTGTATGGATCCGTTAGCACCGGATACTGGTGCTGAATAAATATATTAAGCACTCATTCTCCTCAGTGCATCATTCACCTCGACGATACAACACATAATTTAACTTTAGCATATTGGCTCAAAACATAATAATCCCACTGTGATCCTTTTAACGGATGTTCAGTGGTTTCTAAACATTCTCCAAAAAGCACCGCCTTGTCTCTCAGATCATATTTCGAGATAATTTTTAAACATTTTTTTACGTCATCGTTGAACAAAAATTTGCTTAAGAGTCTCTGAAAGTAAACGATTGCTGAATGAGTTTGTAGTATGGATACAAGAGGAAGAGTTAACAATTGCAAACTATGAGGCTATGTAGGATAAAAATGGTTGTCTGTAGAGTTCAATATTGTAGTAATCGAAGAAGTACCTTGTCGGGATTCTCCTACAAAAAGTTACGGCTTTTTGGAACACGTTTTCTGAATGAAACTTCCTTCTTGCTAATGAAATTAGAAGAAAAAGACGGGCTTCAGAGTTGTATAGGTCTGAACCAGTGAAACTAAGAAATGTATGTCTTCTCAACATTTTTTCCATTAAAATAGCGAAGGGAAATGGATAGGGTTGAGACATTTCGTCTGTAAAAAGAGGGTTGTTGGAGGGAAATTATTAATCAGGGCAAAGCTGTTTGGCAGACCCTTTTGAATTTTTATACACGGCTTGCGGAGAGGCCATGTTTACACTGTAACAGCAGCCAACAGCAAGGATTGAGTTTTCGGTTTCTTCTAAGTCCTTTCATTTTATCTCACTCCCAGCAGACTCTTGCGTTTTATTGACGCTTGAGATGAATTGATTCACACACACACACACACACACATTATATATATATATATATATATATATAAAAGAATGGGTAGATTAAAAATCGTGATGATTCAAAATTGTGGCTTAAAACTTGTTTATTTAATTATTGGTGCATAATATTAGAATTAAAATAATATCAATATAATATTAATATAATATTATATTAGAATTAACTATTAATAATTTATTCCATCCAAATTCTTAAGTTCGAAAGTCGAAGAATTAAAAAATAAATAAATAAGATTATGGATAGACAAGTAAACAATATATCAAGGGGGATAACTCTCTACTTTTACATAAAAATACCTTAGTTATAACAATTAACTGAGATGAGAACGCAATGTTCAAATATAATATAAATTTGCAAATATAAAATAATAATAGTTTGGGACTATAAATCTAATGGACATATAAAGGTGAAATTATTTATACACACACGTCATAAATTAATCGAGTACAGTAATATTGGATTGTATGTGTGTATAGGTATATAAGAAATGTTATTTATGATGGGTATTAAGAATACCTGCAAAATGCTACACAAGCAGGAGAACCAAGTCATGGCTGTCAGACAATATTTGGGATCACATCACACCTTACATCTGGACAACTACCCAGACAGCACCACGGTTGATTATGTGTGAGTCGTGGTTTTGCGAGAACTAACAAAACTCCCTGTAGAGCCAAAGAAGGTAAAGGCACTTAAACAAAGAGACCGTCCAGAAGAGTTGGGCGTAATTTTGAAGTCGTCTTTAGACCGTGCTTGAAGCCAATGGAGATTTTATTGAAAAAATTCGCTCTTTAGTAAATCAAGTTTTAATTATATATATATATATATATATATATATATATATATATATATATATATATATATATATATATATATATATATATATATAATAAAAAGGCTTAAACACTAATATTCCATGGTCATAATTTATTCCATTGGAATCGTAAATACGATCCAATTCATCAGACCTACAAATTCAAAAAGAAAACAGAAAAAAAACCTACTCCGGAAATAAAAATAGAATTTAGAGAGAGTGTAATTATGAGAGTGTGGGACGAATGTTAGTTTATAAGAGAGGGGTTTAACAGAGAGAGTTTTATAATGGTAAGGAGCAATATATTGATAATATTAGTGGTAAATATACATATATATGCAAAATCCACAGATGCATATATACACATGTATATTTTAGAATAAAAAATTTTCCGAGAGGATAAAATCCAGGTAGAACTCAATGTCCAGGACAGAGTAAGGATATAATAAAAAGGCTTAAACACTAATATTCCATGGTCATAATTTATTCCATTGGTCTGATGAATTGGATCGTATTTACGATTCCAATGGAATAAATTATGACCATGGAATATTAATGTTTAAGCCTTTTTATTATATCCTTACTCTGTCCTGGACATTGAGTTCTACCTGGATTTTATCCTCTCGGAAAATTTTTTATTCTAAAATATACATGTGTATATATGCACCTGTGGATTTTGCATATATATGTATATTTACCACTAATATTATCTATATATATATATATATATATATATATATATATATATATATATATATATATATGATGGATTCTCGCGTCGAGTTCGATGTATGGCGTTTCGATGACCACGAACTAATTATCTGCATGCCTATCATGGGCATGGCTTTTGAGACCGGCTCAAGAATTGCACAAAAGACAACGAACAGTACATAGAATCTTATTTTGCTTTCGTGTTTCATACAAACACATACACTCACACAAACATATATACATACATATATATATATATATATATATATATATATATATATATATATATGTCGCCACTATGATTCTAATGGACATAGAAAGGTAAAATTATATATATACACGCACCTTATAAATTAATGGAGTACTGTGATATTGGATTGTATGATGAGTGTATATATACAGAAGAAATATTCTTAAAGTTGTTTTCTAAGATTATTAAAAGTTGTTGCATATTATATTAATATTCGTAAAATCTATTTTGAAATCTCTTATAATCGGTGCCAATGTGTTTCAGCGGGTGCTGTTTTGAATCAAAATTGAAATAATTATATAATTTTCCTTTTTAATTTAATGTTTTAATTCTTCTTCTTTGTCGTGCGGCAAATTTGGGCCATCCCTATTCACAAAACTAAGGTTCTTATTTTTCAATTTTGCTGGCATACACTCAATTTCTCCATAATAGCTGTTATTGTTTTCCCTTGAAGCAAGAATGAATAATGAATAACCCATTTGAAAGACCACCATACAGTAACCATTAAATTTTAGGGTGCAATAGCGGTTTTGAGTATTGTTTTGGTGATTACCTTGCATCTAACCACCGGCCTACTCTTTCTGTTGTCAGAGAGTATTTATTTCTCATCGCATGTAATGATTCAATGCAAACATTCTCCTTTTTTTTCCTGTCGAGAAAACATACAGTAAGATTACTCGATATTGTAATCATTTTCATTGGGCTTAATAGTAAGAAAAAGTCAGAAGTAAGTCGAGATTTATTTTATATATATATATATATATATATATATATATATATATATATATATATATATATATATTACATGAATCATTCATAAAAATGCTATGAGAAATGTGTTATTGTTTTGGAACGTGCGGTCGCAACGCTGAGTTTGAATTAAAAATTTTAAGGTTGTGCGTTTTTGTACAAATATAGTAATAAGAGAATTCTTTTGTACTGGTAGGTTTACCGTCAATGTTGCATGAACTATATTGTTCAGTATATATTTTTTCTGATTACATCTATATTTTCGTTGTCCTCTTATTACCGAGAAGTAAAAAACAAGAACAAATCTATTTCCATACCTGATGATGTCTGTAGCAACAGACGAAAGCTTGTAAAAACTAAAAAAGACCTTATGCAACTGGAATTTATAAACAGGGATCATATCATTCATATAAATGTTCGGGGTTAGTGTACCTTATTGAAATTGTTTGCGAAGATGTATTCTCGCCATTTAAATCATTAACCTCTATATTTGTTTTTGTATGAATTATTAACGTAATTATAAATTAAAACTGCACCTATAATCAAAATTATATATATATATATATATATATATATATATATATATATATATATATATATATATATATATATATTAAGGAGGTTTCTTCGTTAGACGATCGAATCAACAATCAACCAAAGAAATGCGTCATTTCAAGTGTGACAACCGAATACTTTAATTCACTGCTCAGTAATCCGTGATGTTGATCCATTAAATCTATAATATATATATATATATATATATATATATATATACAACCTGTGGATAGTACCTTGCACTGTAAATACAGTAGAGCTTTCTTTCCAGGAAAATTAAAACAATGATGAATATATATCGTCGATAGACCAACATCAGTTGTATAAAGAAGAATGGCTTAGCTCGATATATTTCTATTCAGAAAAAGATCGCCAGACTCAGACACATATGAGTCGAACACTAAGTATAAGTGAAGAGTCTTTAAATTAATTTGGGGTCTGTTCATTACTTTCGAATCACATTTCCTTTTGTAAAAGACATAGATTTGGCTTAATGTTTTATGGCATAACAACCACAATGGGATAGTTAATGCGTACACGATTTTTAGCATAGGTTTATATGAAAATAATACATATTAGTTGTAGGAAATCAGTTTGTAGGTGAGGTTTCATTTACGTATTTTTGTAAAGAGTTTCTTTTTTTAAAAAAAAACGTCAAATGTATTGCTGGTAATATTTGTTTTTTTCAAAAATGTATTGCTAGGATCTTTACGATAAATATTTTTATACATTTGTAGTGGTTTGACTTCAGTTTGGTGGTTAAATATTTGGCTATATCTGGACACCTTACAGGTGCTACCACCCTGGGTCAAGGTGGACCTGAGAACCCCAGTAATTAATAGGTGATTCCACACTCCTCAAACCTCCTGATCAGAGGCCTTGCTGTCGGATGTAGTTTATCGTCTTACCCAGGATGAAAAGCCATGAGGTGTAAGGCTTAGAAAGGTAGGAAATCAATATCAAAGATGAACAATTCAGGTAGAAATCAATTATGAAAATACCTTATCTGAAAAATGAAATTAACTAAAGATTAGCATTGTATGACAAAAACCAAGAGATGATTTGAGTAGTGATAAATGTACCTACCAAAAAGATTCTTGCTATAATATATATTGACTGAGGTAAAAACTGTTGTTCATTCGGTTGGGGGTCAAGAATACGGCGGTTTTATGTTCATACAAATGGATAATTTCTCGCCTCCCCCCCCAAAAAAAATAGAGACCACCTATTTATTGTACATATATCATTTCTGATTTCTGTTTCGTACTGGACATAGGTATTTTTGACAACCGTGCCTACGAAACCTAGGTCTACCTATTTTGACACGTGAGCAAAGTAAACAATAAGCAGGTTTTCATTTATCACCTTCGTGCAAACATAATTTATGATACTCTTTGTTCATAATAAACTGATGTCTACAATTTTAATTCTTCCGTGAACTTTAACTATGCCTACTCTTTAACTATCGTAGACACTGAACACGCGCACACATACGCACACACACACACACATATATATATATATATATATATATATATATATATATATATGCCTATATATGTGTATATGCATATATATATATATATATATATATATATATATATATATATATGTATACGCATATATATATATATATATATATGCATACATATGTATGTATGTATGTATACGCGTATGTATGTATGTATGTATACGCATATATATATATATGCATACATATGTATGTATGTGTGTATAAGCATATATACATATATATATATATATAAGCATATATATGGATATATGCATTTATATGTATGTATATATATATGTGTGCATATGCATACGTATGTATATGCATATGTATGTATATATATATATATATATATATTCATATGTATGTATATATGTGGATATGTATATATATATATATGAATATATATATATATATATTTATTTATTATGTGTATATGTATATATGCACGTGTACGCACGCACACACACATACATATACATATATATATATATATATATATATATATATATATATTATATATATATATATACATATATGAATTATTACAACCAAAACTAACAAAGATATGGCCAGGAACCAAAGTATCCATAACAATAATAATTCCGAAGCAAGTATAAATCTAAAATAAATTCTCACAAATATTCGTTAAAATATGGTTAATATATGCATCTTTTAAACTCTCGCTCAGACTGTGCGTGTGTATGTATGTGTGTGTGTGTGTCAGAGAGAGAGAGAGTGAGAGAGAGTGTGTCTGTGTGTGTGGGGGGGGTTCAAGCAAGTGAACTTGGCATTAAATAACTTGCAAAGGATTGATATACAGCAAAATTGAAGAAAACCCAACCCGAAACGAACAAAAAGTTTTTCTGAAGAGAATTTTATTTTTATAAAGCGTTTTATAATAAATGGATTGCATACCGATTGAGTGGACAGATATAAATCGATAAGGCATTTTCGATTTTTGTGTCAATAGAAATCAATTCGGACACAAAAGTTTAACCCTTCTGATAATGTATCTTCATCGTAGCCCGAGAATTTCCACAATTATTTGATATCCTTCGACGATCATGAAACTAATGGCTGCCATTTTAAAAATAACTTGAGCAGACATTACTCTAAATTCGTCCAAATCTCGAAAGTTTTGCCAGTGTCTTCTCATACGTTTTAAAACATACTGGTAACCGACAAAACTAGTGGCCATATCCCGTTCTGCTTAAATTTATATTCGGTTTACTTTTCTTTCTGTTGACACACACACACACACACACACACACACACACACACACACACACATATATATATATATATATATATATATATAGTTATTCACAGACAGACTGTTTCGCTCTATCACAGCTCATCAGTGTGACTAGACGTCCTGTTACCTCTAGCTGACCTAGAGTTGACCTCAGTCGGGGATTCTACCACTAAGCCGTTGACACACGGCAGGGATGACGGTAAATTTAAGCATATTTATTTTTAGATAAACACAGTAACTGAGAGAACTCGATTCGGTTTAACGAAGAGTATATATATATATATATATATATATATATATATATATATAACGATATATACATTTTTATATATCAAGAACAGATTTGAAGGAAAGATGTTTGAGAAAGTGGAAAAGCTTTTCGTGAAACGCGTTTCGTCCCTTAGGACTTCATCTTTCTATGTTTGTTCCGATGATAGGACTACGCATGTTCACGAACGAGAAACTCTGAGAATTTTAAATTTACGAATTGAAAAAATCATTTTGGGTATATAATCTAACCAGTTGCATTTATATTTGTGTTTTGTTTCCATTATTTTTGTTATTAAATATCCCGCATATATGAACAAGTTTTGTCAAAGACAACCGACAAAATCAATATGCTGTAATTTTTTATTGAAATTTTCGAGTTATTGATTAAGATGTTTAAATCGAGATCAAAATTCTAGATACACTGCCCGAAGTTCATGATTTATATTTATTAAACGGGAAATCTTACCCATTTAAAGGTCATCTTGTGTCAAACTCATCAAAATTTGTTCAGTAATAATAGGCACCTTCAACAGGGCATCTTGATTTCAACTCAAACATTTATATCTCATAACCTTCTACCTTGTCCTTTTGCTCAAATTATTTGAGCCTAATACTGTTATATTAGTGGGTATTTTGTTTTGGCTCTCGCTCTAATATTGGGGTAGGAGAAGGCCGGGTTTTGTTGTTCTGTATTTTAACCTGTCGTGAGTCCCTATAAAATTAACTAATTATTAAAATAAAATATTTGCGCTTTCCTTTAAAACCCTTTTCTCCTTATTTCACTCGTTAAAGTTTCTATGCTTCTTTCAACTACAACAAGCCAACCCTGAAATAAAATGAAGAAAAAGAAAAGACTGAACCCGGTCAAAACGTCCGGAAGTTTGCAGAAAAAATAAAAAAGTATCTAAAATCAGGGAGACTCCACTTTATTAAAAAGAAAAACCGCAAAATAAAATAATTTTGCCAACCAGAAAAATTAACACGAAAAGACTTTTTTGAGTTCGCGCCAAATTCTCGAGCCTATTCAAAAGGATAAAAACCTGACACCTCTGGACTAATCGACACAGGGGACGCGGAGAGAATGGAACGCTACCACGTAGAACGCAGCCACTCGTGACATGTGCAGAAGCAGTTAAGAAGTTATTGGCTACTGACATTTCCGCCTTGAATACAACACACTGACCTAATTTGTCACAATACTACTACCCCTACCGTTCTCTTACTTCAAATCACCGAAACGGATATTTCTTCTGGTTACTATAAATATCCGCCTGATTACAGATTTTTTGCTACGCCGAATACGAAAGGACTCACTCATCAGTCTAAAGAAAATAAATAAAAACGTATTATTTATTTTAAACCGTTGATTCAATTCATTTTATTCCCAAAGTTTCCGGTAAAATAATTATTCTACCAATTGTGAACAAAGGCAACATTTTCTGAAATGAGTCCATATGTCGCAAACCTACTTAGTTTTGACCACTGATTGAAAATTTATCCTTTCACGATATGTACATACATGTACTTATTATTCGTACGACAAATTCTGTAGTGTCACAATTTCCAGGTGAAATTCTAAGTAGTTAATCACATATATATATATATATATATATATATATATATATATATATATATATATGTGTGTGTGTGTGTGTGTATGTGTGTGTATACTATTTACCTCTATTTGCCAATTGCAACATATTAAGCACTATACGGACAAGACAGTGATGATAGACATCATCTATGTAAACAATCACAGACTATCATCACTGTCTTGTCCGTATATTGCTTAATATGTTGCAATTGACATCTTTGATAATGGATTATGTAAGCCGAAAGCTTAGATTTAATTAAAAAATATGGATCAATATTGTGAATTTCTTTCTTCGTTCAATGATAATGTTCTTAAACTTATCAGACGTTATGAAAAGAATTTACATATAATAAATAGACAACACTTGTCTATATTATTTAATGAAACGTTTATGAATATATATATATATATATATATATATATATATATATATATATTGTGGATGATAATAATAATGACTTTTTACTCAATGCTTCTTTTTTTCTTTTTCTAAGCGTCGCATGCTTTCTGGATTTGGCAATCATGGCCCTCCACAAACTCCTAATCCTTTGTAGCTTTGATCATCGTTTCTTCATTGGCCAAATCTCATGGACAAAAGCGCGTCGGGTAGTTGATCCGTCGCCTACCGACGTCCTTCTTACGCTCGATATTCCTTGTGGGTGTCAAATTCCCCAAGCTGTCCTTCTTAATTATATATCCAAGAGCTTTCAGTTGTCCCTTTCTGGTTCTGAGTAAAACCTTCCCTATTGTCTGCATTTTTCTCAGTACTTTTCGCTTTCTTATCTTACAATGGCAAATAAATCTATTTATGAGAAACAAGAGAAAACGTGGATGTTAGTCTTAGAACCGCCCACACAGTCGTGAAATATGAGTTAAATAGACGAGAAAGTGTGGGATTTTAAAAGTAAATTAAATAACTCGGATAAATACCCACACAAAGGGACACTCATTCAAACACAATAAGAAATGCAGAAAAGCTTTGCTTGATTGACTGATTCTTTTGCCGGTTATTTAAAACCTATGAAAAGGCTTTGATTTGATTGATTGACAGACTCGTTTTTCTTTGAACAGTCTATTCTTTGCAGGTTATTTAAAGCTAGCAAATATACTTAGATTGTCAGAATGTTTTGTTTTGCTTGTTTTTTTTTTCGAGATAGTAAATGTGTATTGATACGAGTCTTACTAATTAGCCCACAGCTTTAGAAAGAACAGGTGGTTTCATGCCTTTCCCAAGGGTATTTGCACGTTAGTGAATATAACGAACCCAAAGGGAACTGGAAGTCGTCTCTCCGATTAAGAATTCCGAGCCATTATCCATCCCACCACTTGGGTATTCAAACTTACAATACCTGGTATTCCCAAGCGGTTACCCATCTAGGTACTAACCAGACTCGACGTTGCTTAACTTCTATGATCATAGAGGAACCGGGGTTTCAATGCGATTTGGCCGTAAGAGATACATGGATATATAACATGTTTACTTAGAGAGACATAAAATATTTAGATAGATACATTTAAACAATAGTTTCGCTTGTAAAAATAATTTGAAAGACTACCTACCCTACCCTACCCTACCAGCGAATCCAAGCACGAGCGGTCACCTGTCTAGGTACTGGCCATGGCCGACATTGCTTAACTTCGGAAACGATAGGACAACCGCTATTTCAACGTGATATGACCGTAAGCGGCTTTTTTCTGTAAATTATACATATCACAGCCTCTAAATATGATAGCTCTTTTTTTAGTATCTATGGGAGATTTTGTTTGTAGTAATGTGGAAAGTTCACTTCTTGATTTTATTATTTGTCTATATTTCTGAGATGAGGTATTATGTACACTATTTACATTATTCGGACTATTGTCCTCATCTTTGTTGCCATATTTATCCGATCCTTCAATATCTGTCTATATTTCTGAGATGAGGTATTATGTACACTATTTACATTATTCGGACTATTATCCTCATCTTTGTCGCTATATTTATCACAACATTTCGGCCGTTGTACACTCCGGCCTTCATCAGGTGGTTTGAAGGTCGAACTAAACCACAAAAAGGCGAAATTCGACAAGGATCTCATATCTTTCAGAGAACTAAAATTCCTGCCCTTTGTAGCTCAGTAAAGTTAGTCTTTTTACTATCTCTCCTAATCCCTGTTGCACCAAGAATTTACAAAAACTCGTTAGGCATGTTATGCGTTGCTTTCCTCTTTCCCTCTTGTGTTCATTCTGTCCTGTCAGTGTTAAATTTTCTAAGCCCTCTTTCCTCATTATGTACTGGAGAAATTTCAATTGTCGATTCTGGATGTTAATTATAACTGTCCTTCTCGGTTATATCTTCTCTAAAACATCGTCGTTTCTCACATGCTCTATCGATTATATTCTCAGCATCCTTCTGTAGAATCTTATCTCTGTTACTTCATATCTCTTAGTCATCTATGATGTGACTGTCTACCATTCTCTGTTATATAGAAGGAACTATATTACATTACAATTAAGTGCTTTTCTCTTTGTTTCTAACAAGATTTTCTTGTTTCTTAATACTTTACTTAGCTTTTGGAAGGCAACTTTGGCTATTCTAATGCGTCTTCAAATATCGGTGTCGCATTACCCGTCATCTACTAAAATATTTCCTAGTTATTTAAATTGTGTACTTGCTTGATTCTGTCATTTCAAAACTTTAATTCACATACTGGTCTCTGCAGCCATACATTCTGTATTTTTACAAAGTAGTTCAGTCCTTTCTTCTTATTTTCCTTTACTATCATCATGTTTTTTCTTTCCGTGTTTGCTATCAACACTGCGCCATTTGCATATCCAATGTTGTTAAGATTGTATCACATTTTCCGTCTTCTGTTAAAACAATTACTGAATATTTAAATTTTCGTATCTGTTTGATTTTAGTGTCTCCGGTTTTGAACCCATTGGACAGTTCCTTTTTATTGGAAGCCATATATTCTTGCAACTGGTGTTTAGAACTTTCCTTTCACTCTAGTTAAAATATAGACTAACTAAAAAGGAAAAACAACAAACCTAAACTAACGCAACATCGAGTAGATAATTATGAACATCTCAGAGGGCCAAATACCGTTTTCTTATCGTTGAGGATTACGTTTTGTTAAAATAAAGTTAGTAAGAATTAAGTACGTACACTTAAATAAAAAGATAATCGTATATTTGTCTTTAAGAGAAAAAGCGTCCTTTATTTCTTCATACGTCTGAATAAAAAAAAATGAATGAAGAACCGTGTTTGAAATTTAAAATCAAAATAAAGACCATTTAAATGACGTCACGATCACAATTATGTAATTGTATAGCGGAAGACGCGCACAATCTGATCTAAATGCCGTGTGTAGACACCCACGAACACCTGTACACCTCCGCAAACGAAACCGTTTTAATTATGATAGCAATTTCTCCCTACGCATCGAAACAAGACAATAGTGAATGTATGCATACAAAATGTTAGTAAATTTCGTTTTATTCAAAACATATTCTGAAACAAAAATCTCTCTCTCTCTCTCTCTCTCTCTCTATATATATATATATATATATATATATATATATAGAGAGAGAGAGAGAGAGAGAGGGGGAGGGCGAGTGGGGAAAATCTGGAATTATCCAAATACTTCTTATTTTATGTGCCGTATCACATCAGTATGTAGGCGATCGTATCTCTACACAACTTCCTATCTTTTGTCATTTTCCTTAATGAATGTCCTCTTATTACACCTCCGAGATATTTTTTATAATCATTTCACCCCAAGCAAGGCGATAATGCCACTAATACGCAAGATGTTACTGGGAGTGAAGAGAAGAGTTTAATGTGCAGAACGGAAAATAAAAGGAAAGGATTCAGGAAGAGAGAAAATGGCGAATGACGTTGCGTTTGAACTTTTGAAGAATGTAGGTGTCAGAAAAACAAGAAATCGTAAGAGACCTCCACAGGCGAGAGGTGCGAGGAAAGAAACTATTAACATAGAACTTACGGCTATATTTATTAGGTCGGTGCAGAAATAATGACGTAGTAATGTCGTTTTTTCACGTTAAAAATACGTCAAAAAACGACATTACTACGTCATTATTTTTGCACCAACCTAATAGCTATTTCAACAGTAAAACGATGGGACCTAGTTGCCAATCTAGGAGCACGATTAAATTCATGAAGACAAGGAACCAAAAAGCAGAATTTCTTAGAATAATTTCTAATGAAAAAACATAGAAAAAACAGAGGGAAAGAAAGTTAAGATGCCAAATCAGGACTGATAACAATACAGACCCTTCTTTTGGATTTTGTAGGGAACAGTTTATCTTTTGCTTCCAATCTAGACAGGCTCATTATAAAGGTACTAGCTGTTCCCTCTTGATCTCTTGCTCTCAATATGCCCTTTGAGATTTTTATTCGCCAAGTCAGATGATCTCACTATGTGTCACAGGAATACCAATTGTCACTTTCTGTAGCAGAAGTGTTCTTTGTTCGCAGTTTCTTTAAAACAAACTCTTTCTACCCATGGCCCGTGCATGGCATACTCAGCATCTTTCTGTAGAACCAAATCTCTATTTCCTCAAGTCTTCATTACTGAAGATAGAATTCACTGGCATATTGATTTCTTTTTTTCAGAATACATAGTGTTTAAGCATTATTTTCTATATATTTAAAGACATTTTCCTGACTCTTAACATTAATTTGGATTTAGAAGGCATCTTACGCGACTGTAATGTGCCCTCGGGTTTATCACATTTACCTCGAAACGAATACATATATATATAGTATAATTTGTTATATATATATATATATATATATATATATATATATATATGAATCATTCATACAAAAAGTAGATTACTAAAGTTAATGATATAAGATGGCGAAATCCCTTCGTAGGCAAAATTTAAAAGTTGCATTAACCTACAAATCACTCGATGAATGTTATGATCCTTGTTTATAAAAATTATAAGCTGTTTTTAATATGCAAGTACTTTCAACTTTACATTCAGCCATCTTCAGGAATGGAAATAATTTTGTTTTTGGTAACATTCAGGTAGCATCCTAGACGAAAAAATTAAATGCGAATCGAAATATGTTTTTCTTTTTTTTTTTTTAAATGTGTTATTGTTAACGGATACAAACTTATATATAAGGTTTTTATCACCACACGGATGGTAGTAAAGTCCCTATGGCATAAGGG
>OZ010587.1:63810457-63830457 GCA_963932145.1 Acanthosepion lycidas | reverse complement strand
AGTCTACCTTAATTTTAGTGGAGTTTTTAACAGCTAATAAACCATCATCTCTATACATTCCTATACTATCGGAATCCAGACAATCAAAGGCACTTAAATTATACAACAGAAATAATCCAACCAGGTCAGAAGCTTCAGCAGAATCCAGAGAACCCATCAAAATGTCAAAATTGTTGTTGTAAGACTTTTTGGTCCACTGTTCATCCTTGTAGATTAGAACAGAATTTCGGCATTTCCTGATGATGTCCACCTCACTCTCAGAAATATTAGAGTATTCCCGGACGAAATCCAAGGCCAAAGTGAAAAGATCCTTCGATATAGTGCGATAATAATCGACAATATCGAACTGTATGAAAGTACAGTTGCCCTTATATCGGATGTTATTAAACCAGTTGATAACATCAGCTGTGTTATCCCACTGTAGTAGTCCAAGGGTGTTTTTTTTATGGATTTGTTGGTTCTTTCTAAGATGGTCTTACTAATTCTACCGATTTCCGGTCTAGTAGGGTTTATAAGCCTAGTAGATGGCTTAGTTTTGAATTCCCGAATTCGCGCGTGTGTGTGTGTGCGTGCGTGTGTGTGTGCGTGTGTGTGTATGTATAATGAGAGAGAGAGAGAGAGTGAGAGTGAGAGAGAAATTGAGTGGGAAGCCGAGAGATACTGACGTCCCCAGTTAAACATAATGAGAGATGAACAGTTTAAAAATGTATAACAAAAGTGACATTTAGATTTTTCAAAAGCATCAGAAATTACATAGACCAATTAGGTGAATGTTAATAAGTAAATATCAGTGCATATATTTCCCCATGTAAAATCATTTCAGTATAAAACGCATTAAGAGTAGAGAGATTATGTTCATAGACAATTATGCACTATAGATTTTTTCGACATAAATCTACTGACTTATTGATATAATCTACGCATAGAAACTTATTCAAGCCTCGTTGGTATGGATAACAAAAGTGGCTAGTTAAGTTCTTCACTTTTTAGAATGAACAGTATTTTTCATCGCTCACGATCTAGTTCTCTTTCACATGTAACCATAACGTTTAGGATCTTGTAAAGAGGCGACTAACATAGATCAATCAATGATAGCGATTGATTATTATATGAAAGGAATCCAAAGATGTTCGGATGAGAATTGTCAAAGGAATTATGTAAAGTGAAGCAGATGTCACTCAGCATTAAAAGTGACGACAGAAGTTAATTGCTCTAAGATATATATATATATATATATATATATATATATATATATATATATATATATATAACGGCCCTCAATGTGCATAACTATCTGTGATAGGTACGCGACCTTGTTCAGATCTATCTATCTATATATATATATATATATATATATATATATATATAGATCTATCTATATATCTATCCATCTATCTATCTATATATATATATATATATATATATAGATCTATCTATCTATATATCTATCTAACTATATATATATATAGATAGATAGATAGATATATAGATAGATAGATCTATCTATATATCTAACTATCTATCTATCTATATATATATATACATACACACACACACACACACACACATATATATATATATATATATATATATATATATATATATATATATATATATATTGAATTTAGACTTGCGTGTATCAAATATGTGTAGCGATCTTAGATACATTTTACATCAACGTCGAACTTAACTGATAAATTGGCACTTCGCTAAGAACAATTTTTTTTTCTCCTAGTTTCATTTCTGAATAATTTTGGAATAATTTTAAATGTGTTGCTCGGTTAAATTTAGAATTTGACATTCGTAATTTTTTTTTAATTTTAGTGTGAAATTGAAACTTAATTAGTAATACTGATTTCTAATTGAATTTAATCTTAATAGAGTGTGCTTAGGATATGTAGTCACGTTATTTTGAATTGCCACATACATGTATTCTGACTGGTCATCACAGGTTACGTAACAGTGTTTCTCTACTGAGAGGGCTTGGCTGTTTTCTGAACTCTTAAAACGCTTTATTTTGCAATCAACCCCATAACTTAATAAGATATCGGAAGTGTTGAAACAAAATGGTTATTTTTGTTGTAATGTTATAACATTCATATGTTATAATGTTGAAATATATATATATATATATATATATATATATATATATATATATATATATATATATATAAAAGTGAACATAGGGCGGGTGATTGCATCTAGCATGAAACAGACTCTAAGTGTTGACTTCTATGTTCACTTTTATATTTACACACGCTCTATCTCTGTAAGTGAGCACTTTATCCCATAAATATAGCACATCTTAAGACTATATGTATATATATATATATATATATATATATATATATATATATATATATATATATAACAAGACACCAGAAGTGTTGATACAAAATGGCTGTTTTTGTAATGATGCCTTAAAATGCATATGTTATATTTTTGAAATAAAATTGGGAAAGGTATGAATTCAACTATTCTCTTCCCAACTATGGGTTAAATAGTAAGATAGTAAATCAATATTTCCTCCAAAAATTCTTACAATTTAAAATTACTTCCCGGCATTAAATAACCTGCAAAGGGTAGATATGACTTAAAAATAACTAATTAATAAAACAACCTTTTTTGCTAAGCAAATTTTTACTTCACATCTTAAACATCATTTCAGTCAGATTAAAGTTTTAAAACGGAATAGAATCTAAAAGGAATTTACTGAAAATTCTGAGCCATATAATAATGGCAGGAGGTTTTGAGAATGTAAAACTCACAGGAATTACTAAATATATGTGAATTAACAGGAAATATCGAGTAACTTACTTGAAGAGTTTATGTGAAGATCTGATAGAAGAATTAAACATGAAAATGGGCGGCAGTGATGAGGGCAAACGTTGCTAAGCAAAAGAAAAGACAGTAACTTGCAGAGACATGATAGCCAACATCATGAAAGGACAAGCCATTTAGAGTAAAGATAAAAACAAAGCTTTTTTTCACCCAATTTCTCTCCAACCACGTCAATAAAATCTATTAAAATGTAGCCGATAAAAGAGGGGGGAAATAAATTTAGACAAGAATATAAGAAGAGGACTGATGGAAACGAAGATAACGATTGCCATTGTATTTGCTTTTTTTGAAACGCAGGAAACCAGAAGAGAGTTCCACAAGCAAGAGAATAAACTATTTACATAGAAATTATGGTTACAATTATCAATTTGAAAAGTGGATTTCTGAGACCTCGCTGCCAATGTAGTACTGCACTTAAAGTCGTGAAGTCGTGGTAACAACAAGCAAGGCCCAACAAAAATATTACCATGGGAATATTTATAGAAAGGGCACAAGGAAGCTACGTTACTGGGGTGGGAAAGGGAGTGAATCCAAGATGCCATGTCAGGACCAATAATATTGCACATTCTTGTTTGGATTTAATCAAGAATCTCTAGATATATA
This sequence comes from Acanthosepion lycidas, assembly GCA_963932145.1. Lineage (NCBI taxonomy): Eukaryota > Metazoa > Mollusca > Cephalopoda > Sepiida > Sepiidae > Acanthosepion > Acanthosepion lycidas. The sequence continues at coordinate 63,827,013 of OZ010587.1, read as the reverse complement.
GTAAAAATACAAGACCGAATTTGGCATCAATATTCGACTATAAATAAGCAATGTGGATTCATGGCGAGAAGAATAGACTAATACGTCATAGCGAAACCAAAGTCTTAGTAATTGATTTATAGTTGGGAAAGGTATGCATTCAACTCTTCTCTTCTCACCTATGGGTTAAATAGTAAGATAGTAAATCAATATTTCCTCCATTGAAAATTTAATCTGACTTTATGCCAATAGAAAACGTGAGATTAAGAAGTAATGGTTCTTTTGGAGGTTAGCATCAGCCATGTTGACAGAAGGAAAAAACCGTCCTTTAAGATGACGAAATGAGAACAGTTTTGGAGGCGTTAAAGTTAAAAATTTAGTGCTACTTAGTGAATTAAAAATTAAAGTCTGTTTCACAATATAAAAGGAAAATTTGATGAATTCGGTTTCGTTTGTTGTTTTCTCTTGCGGCATATCAACATCAATGGGTTATTTAATACCAATAAAAATTTTATTGCTGGTAATATTTTTCTTCAAAAATGTATTACTGGTAATAAGTTTTCCAACAAAAATGCATTGCTGGTAATAATATATATATATATATATATATATATATATATATATATATATATATATATATATATATATATATATATATATATATATCCAGCAATGCATTATGCAAGTTATATTTTAATAATATGTTTGAATTTGTTTACTAACACTTTCAAATTTGAATATTTCTTGGTGGGTATATATGTGTGTGCCTTTATCAATGTATGAGTGTATAATCGTTTATATGTGCCTTTCATTGTGTGTATATGTTTTTTTTCTCTTTTTTTAAGGGTTGTGGACACTACTTCCTGTCTCATCGCTTTTTTGCCTGTTTATATATCTAAATATGTCTACGTGTTTGTGTATTATAATCTTTGTTGCCTTTTGCAAGATTTCACCCTCCCTTGCATATAGCTTCACTTCAAATGTATCTAAGTTGTAACGGAGCTCAGAGTAACATTAGATTTTAACGTTTATTCCAACTAAATTTTAGCCTCTCAATAAAAGCAAAATAAATAACAAAACATATGTATTTTTTCATCTCTTTCTTTAAATAATTTTATAATTTTTAAAACTTAACATAGATTAAATTTAAAATTTAAAATTGGTCATTTTTAATTTTTAATTTTCTAGTATAATTTAATATTAATTAGAATGAATTCTATTTTAGTCTAACCCTAATATTAAAACATTAAAGAATTATTATAACCAAAGTCCGTTTTCAATTTTTTTTGAACTCTCATATACTTGTATTTTGATTGGTCATTCCAGCTTATTATTCCTAGCGAGGGGTGTTTGATTGATTTGAACCTTTTAAAACCCTTTATTCTACATTCAACATCATCACTTGATAACACACCAGATGTGTTGAATCAAAATGACTATTTTTGTTGTGATTTTATAACATATTTATGTTATAATTTTCGAATAAATAATTATATATATATTTATATTGAAAATTTCTGGTAATATATTTTTCCCAAAAATGCATTATTGTTAATAATGTATTGCTAGTAATATTTTTTTCCTTCAAAAATTCATTGCTGTTCATAATTTTTTAAAAAATATACTGCTGGTGCTAAAACCTATTTTTACACTTTCATAGTACCCCAGTTTGGGGTTAACTATTTGCCCATAGCTGGGACCCGGACAGGTGCTACCAACCCGGGTCAAGTTTGACCTGAGAACACTAGCAATTAAAAGATGTGGTTCCATGCTCCTCAAAACCTCCTTCTCGGAAGCCTTGATCTCGGTTGTAGTTTATAGTCTGATCAAGAAAGGTTTTTATGAATTTTGTTATTAGGTTGGTGCAAAAATAATCTCGTTTTCTCACATATGTTACTATGTGAGAAAACGAGATTATTTTTGCACCAACCTAATATATATATATATATATATAGTGAACATTGAAGTCAACACTTAGAGGAGACAGTCTGTTTGAAACATGTTTGTGGACATCCTTCATCAAGCCCTACGTGTATAAGAAAGAATTTATTGTGAAAACAATAACTTACATAATGATATTTGTAATTATATATATATATATATTAGGTTGGTGCAAAAATAATTTCGTTTTCTCACGTAGTAACATATATTAGAAAACGAAATTATTTTTGCACCAACCTAATATATATATATATTAGGTTGGTGCAAAAAATAATGTCGTTTTCTCACATATGTTACTATGTGAGAAAACGACATTATTTTTGCACCAAGCTAATAGTTAAGGGACGTACGTCTGTAGCAGGTAAGGTATGCGAGATTGTTCAGAAAAAAAAATTCTCGGATCGACCTAACCCTCCAGATTTTATCGAATGACTAAAAACATCGGTTATTTAAAAAAACTAAAAAAAAACAAAAAGAAAACAATGCCTTCTGGTTCGAGCCCAATATTTATCCTGTTATTCAGGATGTTTTATGCGTGTGTCAAGTTAGTTACATGTAGAAAGCTAAAATGGGTGATCGGATGACAAACCAGAGAAAGAGAGGGGTAAAGAGAGATCGTGGTAAAGAGAGAGAGAGAGAGAGAGAGGGAGAGAAAGATTAAAGAAAACGAAGGAAAAATGATTGGCAAATTTATTTTTTACCATTTGTCGCTTCTGAAAAACAAACAAAAAAAAAAAAAGGAAGCAGAAAGGCGGATATTGGCGCGAAGCCAAACGTTTATTGGCGTTGCTTTCTTCAGCCTTAGAGGTGGTCCTTTGAAAATGAAATTTTCTGCCAAATGCCAAATTCTTTGATCTCGAATGAAAAATGTCACGGTTGTGAGTTTATATATATATATATATATATATATATATATATATATATATATATATATATATATATATATATATTAGGTTGGTGCAAAAATATTGTGGTTTTCTGACATATGTTACTATGTGAGAAAACGACATTATTTTTGCACCAACCTAATATATATATATATATATATATATATATATATATATATATATGTATGTATGTGTGTGTGTGTATGGGTATGGGTATGGGTATAGTTGTGTGCATAAGCATTAAGTTATTTTGAAATATTTCCGTCACTCTCTCTCTGACACATCTCCACACCTCCAGACACACACACACATGCATACATACATACATGTATATATATATATATATATATATATATATATATATATATATATATATGTTCTTTGGTATGGAGTCTCGAGAAACACAGGACTATTGACCACATTTCTGCTTTTTGTATCACGCTCTGATGTCGTGCTACACATTCCCCGTACCACTCAGCCCTTTTTGGCACATTTGTAAATTAATTTGATTTGGTGTTTTTTGTTTTTTTTTAATCTTTTCCTAAAATAACGGTGAATTTTAGGTGATTTGATCTTTAACCGTATTTCTCACCTCAGCGAGTATATTTAGTTTAGGCATACTAGGTGTTTACCAGCTGACATCATTATAAAATGCTGAGCTAAGCAGGAAATATAAAAGACCATTTGAACGGACAGACAAATATCGATCGCCTCTGAACATTTGCGCATGAGAAACTAATTGTTGTGGCCGGTCGGCAGTATGTGCTAACGCACACACACACACACACACACACACATAAACGCACACAAACAAACACACACACATATATATTTATATATATGTATGCACTGAGCTCTTGAAGATTGCGCTGTGCATGAAACTCCAAATCGTGCAAACTTAAGAGATAATATGTATATTTATTAATATATATAAATTACTTTGTTATATTGTATCGAGCGCTGTTTTATTAACACCAGTACTTTATGTGTGATATATTTTATATATATATATATATATGTGTGTGTGTGTGTGTTTGTTTGTGTGTGTGTGGACTACCATTCTTTAGATTAAGTTTCTCTAAATGAAAATTAATGGCCGAAACGTTGTAATAAATATGCCGACAAAGATGAGGACAATAGAACGAATAATGTAAATAGTGTACATAATACCTCATCTCAGAAATATAGACAGCTATTCAATTCAAACATTCCAACCACCTGAAGAAGGCCGGAGCGTACACTGGCCGAATCATTGTAATAAATATGGCGACAAAAATGAGGACAATAATGCGAATAATGTAAATAGTGTACATAATACCTCATTTCAGAAATATACCCAGATACAGATTCATTCTTTCATGCCAAATCGCGAAATGAAAGTCATCCTGAACGGCCACTCTTATAGATCATTTATACTAATGCATTTAGTTTGAACTTTCATGACGAGCTTTCTGATGGCATCAGCACTCAACTTGGTATCTATGCTACAAGCATTTACTCCTGTCACCGACAATTAATTTGATTAGTTCGATTTTGTCAAAATGGCTGCTGATCTAAAAAATTACCTACAGTTTGTTAACTGGGGCAAAGAATGACTAGCTAATTTTTAGCCTTCAAAACAAAACTGATTAATCATCTGAAAAAAAAATGTTTCTACTTTTCATCAGCATGGCTAATGCTGGCCTGAAGAAGAGTGACTCTTTAAGCTTTCTCGGGTTAACATTCTCGGTTGAAATGAAGTGGCAAAAACTATATTGAATTCATTGCTAGCTATGCTGCTATGAAATTTGGTTTACTGATTCGTGTTAGACAATATTTCTCTACAGAGTCTATCTTACATATCTTTAAATCTACCATTCGTCTGTGCTTCGAATTATGCTGCCACTTATGGTATGGTTATCCCGCTATATTCTTAGAGATTCTCGGTAAAAATCAGCAATATTATTGGTCCTGACCTGACGTATCGGTTTCCGTCATATTCGCACTCTCGTACACATGCTTCCCTGTACATTTTCCGTAAATAATTTCATGTATTAATTGTCCGGATGAGCTATTCTGTATGGTACTTAGATTTTATGATTAAAGTACTAGATTGGTAACAAGGTTTCATTAATTCCTAGTTGAATTGGCTGGATGGAACCGTACGTTTTATGCTAACATTTTCTCGCAATTCTCACTTGTGAAACAGTCTTCTCTCTCCATGCTTTCTGGTTAAATTGGATCTTTAAAAGTTTAAATGAAGCCGGGCGACTCTTTCACAAGCGAGAAGTGCGAGAAACTGTTAGCATATATATATATATATATATATATATATATATATATATATATATATATATATATATATATATGGTGGACTCTCCCGTGTATATTTGACGTATGAGGGTCAACAATTCAGTTCCTAGGAATCGACAGCATACATGATATGATTATAGTTGCGAAGGATTTGTCCAGAACCAACCGCACATACAGAGACTCGGTGCAGTACATGCCACAAGATCCTATATATATATATATAGGTAAATTATATATAAATTTGTACATATCAAGAACAATATCGGGATATCTATGACAAAGTATACAAATTTATATATAATTTTTCCATATCTCTTTATCTATCTATCTATCTATCTATCTATCTATATATATATATATATATATATATATATATATATATATGGTAACTTATATATAAATTTGTATATGGATAACTTATATATAAATTAGTACATATCAAGAACAATTTCGGGAAAATCTGTGACAATTTGGAAAAATTTATTAGTTAATTAAATATTAAAAGCAAAATAATACAAAAAACACTTGAAGAAGAAATTTATTCTCTACCCATAAATAATTTCCCCAAGGAATACATAGAAGAGACCTCAAGGAGTTTAAATAAAGGATATTATTAACACAAAAGTAATCAGTCGTTAATGTATTTATGATTGAAATCTATTTTAATCGTGTCCCAATTTGTCCTACTCGTTCGTTATTTATTAACGTTAGGCGTTAATTTTTTACGACATCTTATTTAAAAGTTGTACGTTTTCAAAGATTTATTGTATAATCCATCGTGATGAACGGATTTTCCCTCAGAGAAGCCTGATATGTTGAGCGTCTCGAGGGACATAAACTCCACGCACACCTCAAATGGACATCGTACATACGATCCATTGCTACAGATTCTGGAAAATGGTCGGTCACTTGTAACACGTCAGCATGAACCTCACCCCCCTGGTATTTTCTGCCTTCAGAAGAGACAACTCAACTTGGAAATGGAGTACCGCTTGACATATTTTGGTAGGATTTGCCCAGTCTTCACTTTCGTCTCTCGCCTTGTAGGTGACGAATTACTTTCTAACCTACAACCCATTTGTCACAGTTGAATTGTGACAAGCTTTTCGCTGCTCTATCCCTATTTCTATGAAAAGAGTTCAGTTTAACTACACACTTATTTCTACTTGTCCGAACCTTCACGGCTAAAACATGCCATGCCATGCGCATTCCTTTCGTATTCTCTTGGTAAGATGTAAGCGCCACTCAAGCAGCTACTTCCCATGAAGGGACCGACTGCCGAGGTGCTTTCGCGATCAAGTCTTATGTTAATCGTTATCGTCTACACATATCCACATAAGCTGTGCTTCTTACTCTATAACCCTCTACCTCCAGTTGGTATTGGGCTTTCTACAGGGTGAACATCATTCACACACACAGACACACATACACACACACACACACACATATATATATATATATATATATATATATATATATATATATATATATAGTCATCCACAGACAAACTGTTTCGATGTATCACAGCTCATCAGTGCGGATAGACTTCCGATTGTTTCAAGGTGAACTCGAAACAACAGATTTGGCCTTAGTCAGAGATTCTACAGCACAGCAGAGAGAAAGAAAAATTTAAACTTTTTGTCTATACGAAAGTCGTCATTGGCTAGGAGAGCTTGATTCTAGTTGAAGAGCATTGCATTAGCAGCAGCTGTATCACAGCTCATCAATGTGGCTACACATCCGATTGATTCAAGCCGAGATCGAAGCCCGACCGATCTAGCATCAGTCAGAGATTCTACACTCAAGCTATTGTCGCACGGCAGAGAGGGAAATTTTTAAACATTTTTACTATACGAAAGACGTCAGTGGATAGGAGAGCTCGATTCTAGTTGAAGAGCATTGCATTAGACAATTTATATTTTAATTTGCAGGAAAGCAAAAAAATAAATATATAAATGAAATCATTGAGAGAAATTTAGTTTGGGTTTTATTGGGTTAGCAAAATCTCCGTTCGGTTAAGAATAAAATTTACACTTCTTAAACAGAAAGAAATTTTATGACTTCTCAATACATACATACATACATATATATATATGTACACATCTATATGTGTGTGTGCGCGCACGCGCGTTACATTTCTGGCATAAAGTGCTCAATATCAGAGATAGAGCGTATGTAAATATAAATATAAAAGTGGATATTGAAGTCGCCACTGAGTGTTGATTTCAAAGTTCATTTTCATATATATATATATATATATATATATATATATATATATATATTCAGTTGTATGGATATGAGTTTCTGACTCTGGGTTTCACATTTTGATATCATCAGACAAACTGTCTTTTTGTTTTGCTTTTTTAAATTGAATGTATTTATTCTTGATTGACTATGTTTGGTGGTGGGAGGGAGAATTCCCCTCTGTGCCTGGGGAGGATAGCAATCCCATACACATAGACACACATCTTTGTTCATATAAATATACCCATAGTATCATGTTTATATGGGTGCATTTTAGATATATATAGTTTGTAGAACATAAAATGTATTGTCAATCATTTTATTATAAAAATGTAGTTTTATATTTTTATTTGCTGCATTGATTGCCATTTTTTTTTATAAAAAATGTTTTATCATTTATTTTTTATTTTTATTTGAGGCTTTATTATTTTCTTATACCTGTGACCTTAACAGGTGCTACCCCTCAGGTCAGGTAGTTTATCGTCATAACTAGGACGTATGTGTAGCTGGTTTTCCCCAAAATTTTATACTGCTGTATGTAAATACTCATGAATATTCATGTGTCTTTATGTGTATATACCTATATACATGTGTGTGTATATAGGTGGATACCCTGTATGTGTATATAAATCATTGTACATTGTTTTGCAACACACAAAAATATATATTTGTTTAGTAAATGAGAAACAGACGAAGAGGATTAATGCTGCAAAGAAAGAAATTTTAATATAGCATAAATAATCTTACATTTCAACCCCAAGAACATCACAGTAGATAAATCAAAATGATTTACGAGTTTTGCGGTTCGTTCAAATTTCCTGGAATAGTTAATTTATTAATTGTTGTCAAATGGATAAAGTCTTGCGATCTTCCTTCTTGTCTTGTCTTGTAACGGCATTCACCCGGGGTGGATTGAGCCGGCTCCAATTGAATTAACCGCATCGGGCGTCAAGGCCATCCATCCCCGTCGATCGGCAGCAGAATCGACGGCATGATCGAGCCATTCCCGATTCCAGCGTAGGACCCCGAAAACGCGAGGACCGGACATGAGTTCCATGTCTGCTTTGACCGTTGCGAGTCACGTCTTGAGCTGACCACCTCGGCGCTTCCTCCAACCAGTGGGTGTGTTTGGCGCCACCAGTTTACGGACGAACTCATCACCAGGCCGCCGCAGCACGTGGCCGAACCACCGGAGTTTCCTGTTAAGCAGAGTTTCTTCCAGGCCCAGAATGTTGCATCTGGCGCGGATGGACGAGTTGGGGATCCGGTCGAAGAGGCGCACGTGCAGGATACGGCGGAGGCAGTAGTGATCGAAGACCTCAAGCTTATGAAGATCCTCTCTGCGCAGTGGCCAAGTATCACAACCATAGAGAAGAAATGTTGATTTTCTTCAATGTATGCAAATCAGCGAAAGACTTGATTATATGCAGAATTGGAAAATCAAAGTAAATATAAACCGGTATAATGATTCGATTTCATTTGAAACCATAAGAACACGGATTTCCGATACAATTGAATATGGTCCTGATTGTTTCAGAGGGCGCGTTCAAATCTATTATATTAAAATATTAAATCACTCTCGGGTTTTGTAGTTTGGATACATTATGTAAGGACACTATAAATCCTGTTTGCATATTTATTCTCTAAAATAAAAATAGTACAGAACTTACAATGAACTTATAGATAAATTGATATAGTTCAGATTTACATGATTCAAAAACGCATGAGAAGATCCGGTTCAGGCTAGAATTAACACGTACACATATGTTCGCTGTACGCAAGAGTCAATGTAAAAACTGAACCAATTTGTATGAGTAAAAACGGAAACATAGTTTCGCTTTACGCGAAAGTCGAAAAGATAAGTACTAAACCAGTTTATATGAGTCAAAAGAAAAGCATATATTCGGTTTACGCAAAGGTCAAAAAGCAAACACTGAACCAGTTTATGAGTCAAAAGAGAAACAGCTTCGCTTTACGCAGGAGTCGAAAAGGTAAAAACTGAACCAGTTTATAGGACTCAAAAGAGAATCTTATGTTCGGTTTACGCTACAGTAAAAAGAAGTTTGTCATAGGTTCAGTTAACCACTGAATCAAAAGCTACATACAGGCCTGGCTTATAGGTCAGTTAAATGTAGACATAGACTATTCTAGTGTTCTGATAAATAATTATTTTCGTAGTCTTATTATTTCAAAGTTTTAAGAATATTTCTTGAGAAGATAAAAGAATAAGTTCAAATATTCAGTGACAATCTTATTTCTTGACATTCATGACACATCGGAATGTCTGCTGAAAAATATGGTGACTTCAATATATATGACTTCATAATTATACGAGCAAATAGTACAGGTTGATTGATTTATTTATTTTAATGCTTAAAAAACATTTACAGGTTACTTAAAAACAGTAAAATACTTTGGGGAGATAATAAAGACTTATTGATAAAATCATACTATTTAACCCATAGCTGGTGAGGAGAGGAGGTGGATACATACATTTCCCAATGGTATTAGGACGTAAGTGAATATAAGGAAACCGACTGGAATAACTCGGCACTCTGGTTTTCAATTACGAGCCATTATCCATTATACAAACCGCATACCCAAGATTACATCTGGTATTCGCAAACGGTGATCGTACGGGAACCGCTATTTCATCGTGATATGGCCGTAACCCTTTAATATTTGGAGGATAAAATGAAGGGGTTTATTTCTCATCATTAAGTTGTGAACGCATTCATTCACGCAAGTATACATATGATGAAAGCCTCTTTTTGAATATGCTTTCTGAAACTTCGTCTCTTGATCAATGTCCACTCGAAACTATAAAAGCAAAATCAATCGGTTTGACTGGCAGGGAAAAAGGAACAAGTTCACGCATCATAAACGACTCCCAGTCGCGTTCATGTCTTTTGAACTACAGTATACATTAACGGCTATATGAAGACCTCTTCAGATCGAAGGGACTTAATCTTACATTAGAAAACCTGACAATTTGAGCAGCTACAGCCATTTTATCGCTATATTATCGACTTGTAAAAGATCACGTTTCCCAAACGCCGACAATGGTTAGTTGACTAATTCGACCGCATTTACTCATCTTTATTCTTGGAATAACTACTTTATTTACCATTATAATTCATCTTCATCCTCATCATCTTTCTTTTTTTCTTTTTCTTCGTATTTTTTCTCGCTTTTAAAATGTTTTAATTTCATCACTCGCAAAATGTCGCTAAGATCTCTTTGTTTTTTCCAAATATCTATAAAGACCCTTCTTCTTCTAGCCAAATCTCATTAAAGTCTGTCTTCCTACAAATTCTCTCTTAAGTCTGCTTTTTATCAACTCTCTCTAAAGGTACTTCTTCTTTTTAAATCACTTTAAGATCTATTCTACATCTTACCAAATATCTCTAACGTCTCTTCATCGAAACAGTTCTCTCTGAAGTCCCTTCTTACCAAAACTCTCTAAAATCTCTTCTTCTAAACTGATCTAAAGTCTCTTCTTCTTACCCAAACTCTCTAAAGTCTCATCTTCTGACCACATCTCTCTAAAGTCTCATCTTCTTGCCAACACTCTCTAAAGCCTCTTCTTCTGAACAGATCTCTCTAAAGTTTCTTCTTCTTACCAAAACTCTTTAAAGTCTTTTCTTCTTATCAAAACTCTCTACAGCCACTTCTTAACAAATCTCTCTACCGACTCTTCTTCATCATAGCAAATTTCTATAACGTCTCTTTTACATCTTACCAAATCTCCCTGAAGTCTCTTCCTTTTTATAAAACATCTCTGAATTCACTTCTCCTCTTAGAAAGTCTCTCTAATGTCATTCCTTCTTACCAAATCTTTCTAAAGTCTCCTTTTTCTTATCAAGTCTCTAAAGTATCTTCTTCTTTACAAATTTCTCTAAGATCTCTTCTACCTCTTAAATCACACGAGAGTCTCTTTTTCTTAACAAATATCTCTAAATTTCTTCATCTTACTAAATCTCTCAAAAGTCTATTCTTCTTACTAAATATTTTTGAAGCCTCTTCTTCTTCCCAAATTACTCTGAAGTTTCTTACCAAATCTCACTAAAGTCTCTTCTTACAAAAACTCTTTAAAGTCTGATTTTACCAAATCGTTCTAAAATCCGTTGTTCTTACCGAATGTCTTTAAAGTCTCCTCTTATTACCAAGTGTTTTTACATTCTTATCTCCTTACCAAATCTAAAATATTATCTTCTTACCAAATTTAAAATCGTATCTTCTTACCAAATATCACTACATTCTCCTTTCTTTTTATTAACAAAAATGTCTCTAAAATCTTTTACTCTTACCAAATATATCTAAGGTCTATTCTATATCTTACCAAATCTCTCTAATATCTCGTCTTCTTACCAAATCTCTATAAAGTATCTTCCTCTAGTTGAAAACAATATAGAGCAATGCATTATGACAAGTGATAAGAATATATTATACAATGGTAGGAACATTAGTGAAAGATGTTACTAAAAATAGCTATATATTCATAACTTATTTGGTTTAAATAACTCTAAATATACTAGGGTGCTGGAATTATTTAATTCATTAGCTCCAATACGATTATTTCAGAGTGTTTGGGTGTTAATCTGAGGTCAGTGCAGGGGATTCTGAAACAGTTGAATGTGTCTAATATTGATTACGTGGGAGTCATCGCTAGTGATTTCGACATTATGGCTTCATTCAACTGCCTACAGGGCATCAGACTCAACAAGCAGGCCTACATCAAGTGCCTTCATCAATTAGTGTTTCCCTGTGTCAAGAGAGTGGCTGCTGGAAGACCCTATGTCTGGCAACAGGACTCTGCATCATGCCACACAAGCTGGAGAAACCAGTCATGGCTATCATACAATTACTGTGACAACATCACCTCTTACATCTGGCCACCTAAATCCCAAAACTGTACTCTCCTTGATTATTATGTGTGGGGCGCAGTTGAACAAGAAAACACCCTGTAACACCAAAGATGAACTGAAGGCAAAGGTTATGGCAGCATTCACTAACTTAGACCGTCCAAAAGAGTTGCAGTAGATTCAGAAATAGTCTGGAGACTGTGGTTGAAGCTAATGGCGATTTTATTGGATAAATTTGCTCTTTTCTATTTTAAAACACCTTTATGTTATTTTTATTACCATTCTTGCGTAATTTAGATGACAATTTATCCATCGCACCCTATATATATATATATATATATATATATATATATATATATATATATATATATAATTTTTAATTCGTTAGATCTATTTCGAGTAATATTTAACAGAAAATACGTCTGTAGTTTAGTTAATTGAGTAGTTAGCTTATATTTTTTAGGTTAGGCCATTGAATTATTTTAGTCGATAAGTCACGAAATGGGCAAGGAACTTCAAATAAATAGTACGAGTTAATTTTGCAATGGCTGGTATCGTAAAAGTAAGTTAATGCAAATGGGGGATAGATAAATTTATGTACGTGATTCTGTGTATGTGTGTGTAAGTGTATTTCCTATATTATAAGTTGAAGCGTGAGTGTACATACATGTATAGGAATTTTTGTGGAATTTTCATTTGATTAAACGTAGAAGGAAAATGTAGACATAAAGATTTATCGGATAGTGAGAATAGCGAATAATGTTTATTTTTTTTTAGAAACGCTACTATAAGTGGTAAGTTAAACTAATTTTTAGCGAAGTATAAGTGCTACTATAGGTAGATGGACGCGTGTAGGTTTTAATTGAAGGGTTAGTAATGTTATGGGATTCGCAATTTAAAACGTATGAAACATTTTGATTAAACTATGCAAGAACGAGACCAGCTTAGCGGGTTAGAAAACCAGGGGAAGTAACTGGAATCGAAACTGGGTGAAGTTAAAATACACCACTATATGGGAGGGGGTTGTATAAAAAGCCCTTTATCATTGGTTGACGCTGACGGACGTATTTAAGTAAGAACGGTCAGACTCCTTGCTATGTTCATATAACTTACATTTTTGCAATGTAGAGGTGCGTAGCACGACACTTTCAAGGAGGTCGCCTGATTCCTCTGGAGTCGAGTCGGGATTGCTGTTTGAGGCGATATGATGCAAAACCCGAAATCGACGACGAGGACAGTGCATCACTGAAGACCACCCTTGATACATCTAAAATGTATCATGCAACTATATATATATATATATATATATATATATATATATATATATATATATATATATGTACCCAAATGTAAAAGATCGAAGAGTAAATTTTAACCGTTCAAAACATTAATTTAAAACAGGTCTCAATACAAGAGTAGAGCAATAAATATTTACTTATTATGCACTGTTAGATTAAAACATGTCCGTACCCACTAAAAAACTGTACATCTTGTTTCAACGCTAAAAATGAACATTTCTTCAGGTGGGAAACCATGATGGTACCCATCAGTAGTACCATCATGGTCTCCCACCTGAAGAGAATTTCATTTTTAACGTTGAAACATGATGTACAATTTTGTATTGGGTATGTACATGTCTTAATGTAACAGTGCATAATATATATATATATATGTATATATATATATATATATATATATATATATATATATCTGTGAGATAAAAACAAAATTTGATTCTCATGAAGGGTTTCTCGTCTGAACATGTACAACGATTTGCACTATCACTTTTCTATTTTCTCAACAATATCCATAAGTACAGTTAATTTACGAAAAAATAATCCCTTGGTTTAAGAGAATGAATATCCCAAATCAGAACGTTGCTTGCGTGCATGGAACTCTTTTTATTTATTTATTTATTTTTTGTTTGTGCCTCTGAATGCAAGAATTATTGGATATGATTCTGTGTAAACAACAGTGTGTAATTGTCATTTGTTCGTATGTGCAGGCAGCGTTTTTTTTCCTTCCATAACAAACCAGAGAGAAGGATTTGGTGCTTCGACTTGTGATGTCATCATGTATTAAAGCGAACACAAATATCAGCCGATAATCTCTGACATGAAGCTAATCTTATCAAGAGTTTTTGAAACATAAGAAAGAAAAAGAAAATTTAAGAGTGAAGTTAATTTAGTAAAAAAAATGAATTTCATGATGATGATGATGGAAACAGCCAACAATTTGTATCAAGTGAAACTGAACCTGGAGAAAAAAAAATGAAAAAAAAACGAAAATATATAAAAAGACAATATGGAGGAGGATGACGAAAAAGAAATAAACAAACAAAGGCAAAGAATCATAGATAAAAAAAAAATAAAACAAAACAAAGGGTGTTTCATTAAGACGGATTATATATAAGGGTGTTTCATTAAGACGGATCAAAGTCAGCAGTAAATAAATCAGTGTTATTGGTGAAAATTTATTTATTTCCCTATTAGATTATGTTATTTAAGTTATGGTAGTTATGTGTGAAAAATAATATCGCCCAAATGTCCGCCAAATCTGAAACAAAAAGAAAGAAAAAAATCATTAGACGCTTAAATTTAATTCACATTTAAAAACACCCTTTATAAATATTGCTGAGTGACTGATTTAAAGAAAGAAAAATAAGGAAGGTTAAGATTAGATGAGGGAACACTTAAAAGGGAGGAAGAAAACGAAGCTCATACAGAAACTGCGAGTAAAAAAAAAAGAGAAATGCTACAATAATAATAATGATGATGATGATGATGATGAAGATGATTTTAATACAGAATTTGGTATAAAAGAAGAAGTCACCGAAGGCGAAAGAGAAGAATGATGGAAATAACTCGAAAGAAAAAAAAGAGAGAGAATAACTTTCAAGAGAAGAAGAGCAATAGTAAAAGAGAAAGAAAAAAAAAGGAGGAGAATAATAAGAAAAGAAAGAGTACGAAAAAAAAAGGCAAAGAAAAAGTAGGAAAATAAAATATAAAATAAAATAAAACATTGTTTCCGGAAAAACGCCGGGGACAATAAAGAAGTTTTAATTTTCACAACTATTTCAATGACAATAAAATACCATTATTTTCTGGGTTCATATATTGATGAAGTTTTTTTTTTTTTTTTTCTATGGCTTATCTAAACCCGTCAAATTTCTAATCCGCTGTCAAACTGAACTAATATTCACCTTTAGTCTTTCCAAATAAATAAAGAATATTATTATATTATTGGCATTAACACCAATACCAATTTACTACTAATAATAGTACTATCACTAATACCGGTGCTAATACCACAGTTAATGTTTCACTCATGCACGTAGTTTCAGTTATCAACGATTCACACTAAAAAGTAAATAATTAATCAAAATCTATTGGTTTCATTTTTTCCACCGTGTGACTTCAGAACGTTGATGATTTTTGTGGGGCTCTCCCCTTTTTACATAAGATGGACTCGTCCAAAGTACACTTATACTGACGGAGAGAATACCTGCTGTGGAGATACGTTGAAATACGTTGAGATACGTTGAGATACGTGGAGACAGGTTGAGAGATACGGAGACACACACAGGGTGTTCTGAGAGATTTATACAAGAGTCCAGAGAAAGAGGTGATTACGGCTTTACTTACAGAGACTTGTACATATATTTTCTACTAACCCTCATTCCTGGACTACTAATCTTCACCTCAAGTCTGTATTCTTACGTTTAATACACTTCTTTTTCTATCTCAATTACTGGCGTTGTTTATTTATTTGTGCAGGATTCCATTCACGGAATCCACAACAATGATCAAAACTCTCCATAATTTCTTGCCATTTATAACTGTCAATAATTTTTTTTGTTGCTTCTGCCAAACAAAATTCCGCCTTTCATGTCCACAAGCACGTTATGTAGTTTATGCGGTGTTTTCCTCGGTCTCTTCATGACTTCAATCTGTCCTGTGCGTCTAAAATTTAGTCGATGTTCACTCTGTGGTGCCAGAAAATTTCTCCCGTCGAAATCTATCTTACATTTTTATAAATCTAGAATTTTTCTGTGCATTAAATAATGTTGTCATATTGGATCTAGTGCTCCTACTGTACAGCTGGAGATCCTTGACAAAATCCAGAGAAGGGTCTGTAATATCATCGATACTGACAAGGCATCTCGACATTAGAGACTTACTTGGCTTTCCTGCCTTTTCTACAGATATTTTCATGGCAACTGCTCGGAGGAGCTTGTTTTTACCATTGGGACCCGATCACAGGAATTCAAGACAAAAACGGTGTGACATATTTGGCAATATATGTTATATTAGAAAAGATTACTAGGCAGACAATGTTGGTGGAATTT
>OZ010587.1:63720457-63805457 GCA_963932145.1 Acanthosepion lycidas | reverse complement strand
AACTATTAGAATAGAACTTACTACTAAAATGTACAAGAGAAGAAAATATTAGAATAGAATTTACGGTTACTTCTCGCTATTTCAACGGTAAACCAGTTGCCAATCTAGTCGCACGCTTAAATACATACGATCGAGATACCCGGGATGAAATAATTGAATAGTTTTCATATATATATATATATATATATATATATATATATATATATATATATATATATATATATATATATATAAAGTGAATTTAGGCAGCAATCATTTCCCTCCTTGGTTATTTTGACAGTATATATATATATATATATATATATATATATATATATATATATATATAAAATATCAGAAAAGCTACGCCACTGAGGTTGGAAACTGACTGAAGTTGAAATGCCGGATCAAGATCGATAACATCACAGACCCTTATTTGAATTTTGTCAGGTATCTCAAGATATATAGCAGCGGCACTAGGCCAACATATGGCAGCAATATTCAATGTACTGACAAATGGTAAATTTATAAACGAACAAGAAGGATTCTGTCGAGAAAAGTTGTTTCACACGACATAGTGAATGAACTTTACTATCAAAAGACCTAGCAAGTGATTCACTATAATCATTCCTTCTTCATATTTAATATATATATATATATATGTGTGTGTGTGTGTTTGTGTGTGTGTGTGTTTTATTATGTTTTTATTATGTGTGTGCCTCAGTACCCACCACATGCTTTGACTAACTTTTCAAAAACCTGATGAACATTCATGAACGTTTTCAAATTTAAAAGCGTTGATAAACCAATGGCACCTCTGCTTCTGTTTGTATAAACGCGTGCAGCATAATAAAACCCACATTGCATTAATAAAATCCCTCAGAGAAAGAAACGCGTCGGTTAAGTATAGTTTTTCCTCTTGTCATTTTTATTTATTTTGTCTCTTCTAAAGATACCCGCCACCTGAGAATATATATATATATATATATATATATATATATATATATATATATATATATATATATATATTGATTGTTTGGTCTCATCATTTGGATATGGATCATAAGTTGTATTCCGATATTTTGTTTTCTCAAACTTCTCGGTTATGGAACTCATTTACAGCCTTTTGTTTTCCTATCTGCTAAGATCAGCAAAAAATTAAATGCAACCTCAATCGTCATCATCCCTCTCCTTGAATCTTGTTCATTTTATTTTTCTTTCTCCCAATAACGTTTTCTCAGTTACATAAACTCACATTAGCCCCTTGCGCCTTAGTGGATTTTTTGCCTTGCTGGTAGTGAAATAATTAATAATATATATATATATATATATATATATATATATATATATATATAAAGGCATAAAGGGGTTGAATAAGACTGACGTACTTCTCGTCCGTTGTAATAGATATATTCCTATGGATAGAATATATATATAGGATAGATCTCTATGAATTTTGTTGTGTAATTTATATGCTCTGTTATAATAAACAAAATGAGCTCTTTTTCTGGCTCAGCTTTAATATTTGTTATTACTAAGATCCCCTTGAATTATGTATCAACGGATTGATTATCTGTAATATATATATATATATATATATATATATATATATATGTATATATATATATATATATATATATATATATATATATATATATATATATAGACTCACATCAATCCAACTAAATATGTTAGCTCTCTGACTGATATTGAGCTTTTTCCAATAAATACCTGTCATATATAATATGTAAATAAAATATATAAAAATTGCATATATATATATATATATATACATATATATATATATATATATATATATATATATATGTAATGAAAAACAAACCACTTTAAGGTACCATTGCGATCATTTATTTCACCTAAATCCTTATATATATATATATATATATATATATATATATATATATATATATATATATATATATATATAGTCTACTCTCCCGTCGAATTCGACGTATGAGGGTCAAGCAGATCAGTTCCCAGGAAACCAACAGCCCGACAACGGCACATGAGATTTGATTATAGTGATGAAGGTCTCGTGCAAGACCATCCACACTTTTTGGAGGGCGGAATACAAAGATCTAGTGCACTACTTTTACTATGATTTGCTTTCCGAATTTTATGCATATGTTTAGAAACATAGTTCTATTGCGTGCATCGACTCTGAATGTGTGTCTGTGTTTGTGGCACAGAGAGTGCGGGCAAGCGTTTCTCTCGGCTTCAACATTGCATCAAATCAGTGTGAACACGGTGTGTGACGTGAAATAAATCAATACATAGCAAACCTTCCTTACGCATGTCGGTTAGTGAAGTGCCTGCAAAATCGACCCCACCAAACTAAGTACCCACGCTCACGAATCTAAAGGCGTTTGTCTTTCACTGCGTGTGTCTCTTTTCCGTCTCAAACTGTTTCTGTGCAGTTTTTCTTTCCTCGAAGAATACCGCTTTTGTGCATATATAATGGGATTTTACTTTTTTTTTTATCACGAAATGGAGCATGGTGTATTTTCAAACCACGACCTGATCCCTCAAAGACAGAAAATCGATTCGAGTTCTTGAAAACAGTTTCTGTTACATGTTGAGCGGAAGCACGGAAAGACGATACCGAACCAAACTTGATATGCGCTTTACGAAAAGCATTTTCACTGTTTATTCATTTACATACCTATGTTCGTTCTCATTCAATCCTGCTTCGACTGTCACCTCATCTATCTATCTATCTATCTATCTATCTATCTATCTATCTATCTATCTATTTATCTATCTATCTATCTAAGCCCGTTTCTATCGTTCTAACTACCTACCTTTAAAAAACAAAATGTTGGGCCGACCCAATTTCCAAAATCTGGCCAAATAAGCGACCATCAACATTTATTTGGAACCCCTGTTTGTAGTGGTTACATGCTGGGATCATTAGATAGTCAGACTGAAATATCTATCCTTGCTTACCAACCAGTCTAGGAGAATCATAACTCTGAATTCAAATCCGATTAGACATGGAGCTGGCAACTCTATCGACCAATCTGTCATTTTTGTACAATTTATAAAATTTAATTTCTTTGTAAATGTTTACACAGGGGAGTAAAGTGCTCATCCGTAAACGTAATTAGCAAATAAAAAAAAAGCTATGCCATGTAATCTGTATATTATTTTGGCTTGCCTACTGTAAATACATCACAATTAATTTTTTATTTACTTTTTATATTTTATTTACTCATTGTATCTATTTGGATTGATATTGAACAAAGAGAAAACAATTACGATAAAATTACCTTATCATAACGACTGGTTGTATATTTATTTTATGAGATTTGATAGGTGGTTGTAATTTCGAAGTCGTTAAACAGGGCGATCCTCAGGTAAAGTGTGACTGCTGATCTATTTTTCAACATAACATTATTTTTATCAAGTAACTTAACACAAAAAATCACCTCAATTAATCCCAAAGGTTGAACGTTATACGGAAAACATCTAAGATAAACTTGTGCTGATGCCAGGCTACGGTTTTATTAGTTCATTTAGTTGCATATAGTGAAAGTCTCATGTGAAGACGAAAAATCATCGCAGTGCGTCTGCCATAGCAGACTCTACTTTTGTTTATGCATAGTATTGGCAATCGTAAAAATAACTGTTTCTATGCAGTAAACCTTAGGTATTCAGTGCCATAGTACGCTGGTATACGCTTTAGGTATGCTTTATTCAACTGAGAATACAAGGTTTGTTTATAGTGTCCTTTTTTGTCAATTAAACAGAAATAGCTCTCTCAAATAGTAGAATAACTGTTGTGGTGTCCTCCCTCTTAAGAGTCTATGTTAGGCTCTTCCGCCTAGTGTAAGTTTAGTAGGAGAGAAAGAACAGTGAACAGTGAATTGATTGAGCGCTAGTTCATTCGATACACACTCACTAGCCGTGTAATACTCTTCTGTTGTTCGTACTGTTTAATATACAATATATCTATTTTTTGTTATTATTTAACCCTTTACTTGGTCAAAACAGTAAAAAAAATACAAGGGGAGACGACTCTTGATTATTCATAACATCACCATCAGTTAAAATTGATAAAATATTTTTATTTAAACATTTTTTCTGCATTGACTTATTACATTGTTTTTCTACAACTGATCAACCTTTTGCGGATTATTAAAAAGCAGGAAATATTTTTAAGATCGTAAGAATAATTTTGGCGTTAATAAAAATTTATTGATACAAGATTTACTAATTAACTCATAGCTGAGGCGAGAAGTGATGGATTCATACCGTTCTCAAGGGTATTTGCGTGTAAGTGAATATAATGGACCGAACAGGATTTCCAATGTCAAACCCTTATCCCTTACACCGACAACACATACATATCACAGCCTCTTTTTTAGTATTTATGGGAGACTTTGTTTGTGATAATATGAAAAGTTCACTCCTTGAATGTATTATTTATCTATATTTCTGAGACGAGGTATTATGTACACTATTTACATTATTCGGACGTTGCCTTATTTATCACAACGTTTCGGCCTTCTTCAGGTAGTTTGAAGGTCAAACTGAACCCTTTATTTCGCTGACTGGGGTAGACTCTTCTAGTTCCCCATGTCATGTCTAATGGATGTCAGTTATCAGTTATCTCCTGTTAATTCACATCTCCAAGTTCCCCACTGCCTTATTGAAGTCACAGTTCTTTGGGCCCTGTCACTGGATCTATCCAACGCCTTTATCCACTATGCCATATGTCCTTAAGGACATCAGTGTATGAATTTCTGGGACTTATAAACCTAATGTCCTCATCACATATTTTTATTTTTTATTTTTTATTTTATTTTTTACCACAGCTCATATTGCAATTTTTGTTGTTATGATTGCTTTTCTCTGGCACTCTTTATTACTGGTTCCCATATTTTATTCATTTCTATGCTTATTCGGCTCAGCAGATTTTCGTGGCCTAACATATGTGCTGATTCCTTAAGCTTACGAATTTTCCAATGATGTTCTTTGTCTATGATTTCAACCTGATCCCACGGGGTTGGGGGAGGCGATGAGCTCTCTTTTCTTTCCATATGTGGTCAGCCACGCCTGATTTTTCAACTTCCCATCGTGTTAGAGCTTTTTGGTCTTCTTGAAGCCTTACCTTAAAGGGTCGGCCTGTCTCCCCTTTATATTTCTTCCCGCAGCTGCAAGGGATGGCGTACACACAGTCTTTGATCATGTTTTACTCTATAGGGGAGTCTTATTCGGGAGAGGTATCTCCAAAGTGTCGGCCAGCTTTTAAAGGTTTTCCTGATGTTATATGGACCGCAGATAACTTTTTTTCTTTTCTCCGGTAACCCCTTCATATAAGGCAGGCAGACTGTTTTCTGAGTGTTGCTGTCCTCCTCTTGACTTTATTATTATTCTAGTTGCATGCGTGGTAAATGGTAATCTATTTTTTGTGATTTGGTAGCGGCTATCTACAGGGTCTGATAAAGGTTTTTTGGGTTATTTTTTTCTTTTCAATTTATAGGATTCTTTCTTCTTGTAAAGGAAATTTCCATCATATTCTCCAAGACTGGGGGATCATTACTAGTGTGACGGGTACACACCTGGCCCAGGGTCGAATCCTTTGGTTACGGCGCCAACTGTGACGTCGCTCCTCCTGGTCGCTCCTCCTGGTTCCAAGCGTGCCGCTCCAACCTCTTGGTTAGATGATCACCAGCCTCGCCTTTCCCAACCCGCTTCCAATACCTGGTTGCTAAAGCAACTGTACTGATCTCCGGTCTGTCTACCCACGCTGTGTTTAGATCTTAGACAGACGGGACCAGCAGGGATTGGGCCGTATGCAAGTTGAGTCCGACGGGGGTGGCAAAACACAAGTAAAAGAAAAAAAACTCACGAGACAAAAAATTACTGATAAAAAAAAAGGGTGACATCCTTTTATATCTAATGTCCGTTACATAAAGAAAAATTGTTCTCATTCCCGACCCGCTCTGTGGACTATGGCACCAAGCTTCTATCATACAACTTAACGATTTCGAATTGTCTACTCTCCAGGATTGTGTATGTCGGAGTGTGGTTTAGTTCGACACTGGGGCTAATTTCTATCAATCATTCGCAGTTGATTCTTCTCTTCGACTTGAGTTGTATTTCTTCACTTCGATCTGGTTGGGTCGAATTCTGTTCTCGGCTGGGCTTGATTTTAACTTCTTCTTCTTCTTCCGTCCAGTAACTCTTTGGCCTTGTCTTCGACTTGGCTGCAACTTCTCCGCGGCTTTCGAGTAATCTTCTTCTTCGTCGACTTAGGACTTCTCTTGTCTTTGACTTGGGCCGGAAGGATTTCTTGTTTTCGACTTGGGCTGGAAGGATTTCTTGTTTTCGACTTGGGCTGGAAGGATTTCTTGCCGCAACCCAGCCGCAACCCTCCGTCGTCCGAGGTGATCTCTTCTCGCTGCCGTCCGGGGCTGAACTCATTTTTTTGTCGATTGGGGTCCTGCTTTTATTGACGCCGCAGCAAACCGGGGTGGGTATGTCGGCGTCAGGGCTCTCTCGATAATCCCAAAAGTCGCATTAGTTCTGATTTCCCATTATCGCTATTATTTTCACCCCTACTTCCTCACAGTGCCTCTGGGGGGAAGACGCATACCCATCTCTCCCGGTCTCTCGTATGTCAGGTGACCGTTTTCGACCAATGGTTCTTGATCGAGCATTCTCCCTCCTCTTTCCGCATATCACGTGACCGCTTTCGGCTAATGAGACTGTGGTGGGACGCCTCCCGTCTCTAATCGGGCGTGGCTTACATCGTTCTTGTTCTAAAAAAAACAAAATCTAATTTGGCCTTTTTCACACGTACGAAAAATGATAATCTTGGCTTTTTCTCACCTGGGTTCTGTCAAAACAGCCTGCCGCTAATTAGATGTGACTTCAGGAAAGAATATTGGCGCTATCTGTGAGCCGAGACAATCGTTTTCTTTCCTTCTTTGTTTTTGGTCAGACCTGATAGTCAAAAATCTTAATTATCGTAATTGAAAATGTCTCCACTTCATCATCGTGGGGTTCCAATGTTTTAACAGGTCAGAATCTGTATACAGTTCCATTGTTCTAAAAAATCTTTATTGTTTCAGCCAACCTTAACAAACTTCCATCCCACGCGGACACGGAATTAGTTCAAGTGCTTGACCTGATAATTTTGACACTTGTTAGGTGCTGGTCGCACGTGTGTGTTTTCGCTTACGACCTGGTTTCGTATTATGTTTCTGTCTTTCCTCTTCTTTTTGTTTTATTTTATTATCTCCAAACTCTATTTCTTCAACCAAATATAACAATTTCTATTTCCCTGGATTTCGGTCAGGTAATTTGACCTGATATATTTTGACACCTGTCTTGTCTTAGTTTTACTTATGACCGGGTTTTGTTTTATCTATTCCTCTCTCTCTTTCTTTTTATTATATTTTTTTTTTCTTCTTCTCTTTGGATCGCCTAAATACAGTTAGAGAATTATTCTCAAAACTCAATTATTCTTCGTTTCTAAATAACTAACAACTGGTTAATAAACCGAATAAAAATTAAATCATATTTCTATGAATATCTCTTTTTAGTCTTTCTAAAAATGCAGGGTGCCACACTAGGAATAAATACTAAGAAAGTAGTAGATAACTGTTCATAGATAATAGGACATTATGAGAAAATAGATGCAAATTACATATACACGGAAATTTAATAAAGAGATTATAAAATTACCTAACAACGAGACAAAGTCACCGTTTAAAATAATAGAATACTTCACTAAAATGACCATTATTTATGGACTATCGAAGAAGCAAAAAGCAAGCATTCCATTCGACCTATCATATGAGGAAATGTTAGCATTTCTGAGAAATGTTAGCCTGTTTTTAAGAAAAATTTCAACACCACTTCTTGAAACAATTTGTCCTTCACATATTATAAATTCAAGAAATCTGCTAGAAAAAAACAAACAAAAAAAAAAAGTCACTTTCAAAATATGATTTCAACCATAAAAATAAAAAAAAATATAATGCATGTGATTTTTCATAATCAGCTTAAAAATTAAAATATTAAAGACAAATAAAAAAATTCATCTTCATCATGTTTTTCCCAAAATAATTGACGGAGAAGGGGTTAACAATATTTTCGATAATTTTGAACGAGTTGGACACCATACATGTTATCCATGTATTTTAGAACGAGCTTGCCCCCATACATGGTATCCATATTTTTGAATGAGTTTGGACACCATGCATATATATATATATATATATATATATATGTATATATATATATATATATATATATATATTGAACGAGTTTGACACCATGTACGCTATATACATATATATATATATATATATATATATATATATATATATATATATATATATATATATATATATATATATGTTTTTGAACCAGTTGGAAAACTTGCATGATATCCATATATTTTTAAAGCGTTGGACACCATTCATGATATCCATATGTTTTTGAATGAGTTTGGACATCATTCATGATATTCATATATTTTTGAATGATTTTGGACACCATTCATGATATCCATATATTTTTGAATGAGTTTGGACGCCATTCATGATATCCATATATTTTTGAATGATTTTGGACACCATTCATGATATCCATACATTTTTTAATGTGTTTGGACACCATTCATGATATCCATATATTTTTAAATGAGTTGGACACCGTGCAAGCTATCCATATAGTTTTGAACGAGTTGCACACCATTCATGATATCCATATATATTTTTTTGAACGAGTTGGATACCATTCATGATATCGATATATATTTTGAACGAGTTTGACACCATACATGATGCATATTAATGAGTTTCACAGAATATGACGAAAAAAATCACTATTAAGGTTAAAGAACAAATAAAAAAAACAAATTCGAAAGACAATAGATAACGATTGATATTGCATTTAAATTTTTGAAGATCAAATTTGACTGGGAAACAAGAAGCCGGAAGAGAGTTGCACTAGTAAGAAGTGCATGATAGCATAGAATTTACAGTTACATATCGCCACCTCAACTGCAAAATGCTGTGATCCTGCCACCAATCTAGAACTGCGCTTACATTTATAAAGCCAGGGTAACATACAGGAAAGTTTATCAGAACAATTATCATGAAAGTATTTATAGAAAAGGCACAGGGAAGCTACATTACGGCGATGAGAAAATGACAGAAGGCGAGATGTAAGGTCAGGATCAATAACATTGCAGATTCTTCTTTGGATTTATTAAGAATCCTTAAACATATAACAGGAGCACCAAACCAGAGGTGGCAGCAGTATTTGAAGCATGGTAGACTTATAAATATATAAGTATTTCAACGAATGGTAGACTTATAAATATGTAAGAGAGTTTCTGGTTAGAAAAAATTTGGTGCCGCTTTATCCACGCGTTAAAGTGGGCCTCAATATACTTATCCTACTGATCAGTATATTCTACCACCACATTTTGTATCCTACATTATCTAACACAAGGCGGAAAGCAAAAACGCAAGGAGCGATACCAATTATTGTTATAATATAAAATTTAAAATTATTACTTAAGAAATTTGACTAAAAAATCAAAAAATAATATATTTGAATCCTTTAAATAAAAACATTCCGAATGTCTTTTATCATAACGAGAACACAGTCGGGGCAATGCCTTAATAATGGAGGATACAAATATGGTGGTAGGAAGCACATTAAAACAGAAAGTGATTGGTAGGATACACGCTAAATTGGCACCAAAAATTGAACATCACACACAGAACGGACTTTATTATCTGTAGACCTAGGAATTGATTCGATGTAATCGTTCGTTAGTCCGAGGAGACGAAATGAATCAATCTCGAAGACCTTACAATCAGCCATGCTGATGGAAAGTAAAAAGAGTTCTCTCAACCGATTCAAAGAGGAAAGTCTATGTTTGAAAAGGATATTTAAGAATAAAATTTCAGTTGCCAAGAGTTTTGAAATCAATAGTTTCTTTTTTTTTTTTTTTTTTTTTTTTTGGCATCTTACGTTGCTGGAAAAAATTTCCCCTACTCCTTACTACTTACCCTTTGTTCAACATCCTTGCTTCGTGTCGTGAATTTGTTATAAATAATCCAGCTACCGACAAGAAATTCACTCTGCCTACCGTTTGCTTACAGATCATGACATTTTAACTCTAAATTTAACCCTTAGGTGCCAAAGTAATCCATCCATTGGAGATTCCACTGGTATAATCTCACTTCACACGTAATATCATGGAAACATTTTGACAAGGGTCAAACACTGTTGAGTCACACTAGCAAGAGCAGCACGGTACTCACAAGAATAATTTTTCGTTTCATATTCAAACAGCACACGCAACAGAAAGAACAAACACAAACAAAAAAAAATCACAGATATATAAAAGCAGATGAGCCGGATCGCGTGCGGACCCCAACGACAAGCTAGTAAGTAAACTACTATTATTACTTACCGATAAGACATGAAGCTTGAATGTAACCGAGTGTCGATGACAGTGGTTTAGAATATAGTGTGGGTGGTGTACACACTATGGCGTTTTGGAATTTTCGCTGTCGTGCACAGAGATGGCTGTTCTATTCGTCTGCACGAAATGAGGACTTATAGGTGAATCGATCGTGATCTGACGATCGCCGAGACTTCGCAATGGCATCGGGTTTAAAACAGGAAGTCAGGTAGAGGTTCGTTGGCTCTTGAACACGCTTCAACCTACGTTGCTCCCTAATCTGCACTTGAACGCCAATATTTGCTGAGACGCGAATTTCAGGAAGGAATGTTACGTAAAGTAGACGCGTGGGCGTATCAGTAAGACTACTTTGCAATGAAAGTACGCAAGAAAATATGAGAAAAAAAAAAAAATATATATATATATATATATGCATGCATGCGTTCATGTTTAGTGCATGCGAGCGCGTGTATGCTTGCTTGCGTGTATACATATATAGTCTTTTAGCATACTATTGTGAATACGTTTTTTTTTTTTCGGTGGTGGGTTGTTGTTTTTTTTTGGTCGGCTACTGCGTGTCGTTTGCACGTATTTTATCGTTTAAGGAATGAATTCACCGGAAGTCATTGAAGTGATGTTGCATACATGTTAAAGTATATGTTGTATCAGGAAAGGAACTGTACATATGCGCACACGTACGCGCATGCACAGAGGCACATGCATATGTGGAACTCGTAAGAAAAAGGAATATAAAGGAAAACCATATATGCCTACAGACACATGCTTATATGTAAATTAGAAAGAAAACGCGAAATAAAGTAGGGGGAAACAATATAGGCGCACGCACGCACGCACACACACACACATATATATATATATATATATATATATATATATATATATATATATATATATATATATATATATATATATAATACTAAATTAAAGTAAATAAGGTTTATTTCGGCAGCAAGAATTCTCTCGTTCATGTTTGGTTAAATAATATGGGCAAGTTCTATCAATTTTTTTTTTTATTAAATCTTTAAAATTTCGGAATAAGTTGGTTTGTGTTATCGGTGCATTTGTAGTAATTTGTAAAAAAATTTGTGTTATCGATGCATTATAAAAATGTTAGCTTTTATTTCATATTATTCCCCTCCCACGAGTTTTTTCTAATCTGTTAAATTCCTTTTCAAGTATTGTTCCATGTGTGGTGACACAACCGGTTTTTCGTGACGAAATATAAAGAGTCAAACTGAATTTTTTATGTACTGTATATACTCGCGTATCATGCGACTTTTGAAGATTTAATTTTGAAGCTAATTTTAAGAGGGTCGCATCATACAGGAGATATAAAATTAGCGTGTGTATTGCTTGCCCTGGCTACTCCGTTGCCGAAACTATATATCCATTTTCTGTAGTCAAATTATGTTCAAAATTAGATCTCCAAAATTCGTATAATACACGCTGTGTGTCTATATATGTGTATATATATATATATATATATATATATATATATATATATATATATATATATATATATATATAGTCGACTCTCCCGTCGAATTCGGCGTATGAAGGTCAAGCAGATCAGTTCGCAGGAAACCGACAGCCAGACAACATCACATGAGAATTGATTATAGTGGTGAAGGTTTCGTGCACACCTTTCGAAGGGCCGAATACAGAGACCTGGTGCACTATGTGCCACAAGGTCTCCAAACGACCCACCGCAGGTTTTGAATTCAGAGTTGTCCTTCTCCTAGAGCAGTTGCCATCCAAGGCTATAGAACCCAGTCTGTCCGGCTGTTTACCCATAGCTGGAGGGAGAAGAAGAGGATCCATACCTTTCCCAAGGGTATTAGCATGTAAGTGAATGTAATCGAATCGACTGGAATTCGAACTCGGCTCTCCGATTTCTCAATCCAAGCCGCTATCCATTTTACTCCACCGTAATATATATATATATATATATATATATATATATATATATATATATATATATATATATATATATATATATATATATATATATATATATATATATATATATATATATATATATATATATATATATATATATATATATAATTACAGATATCATTATGTAAGTTATTGTTTTCACAATAAATTCTTTCTTATACATGTAGGGCTTGATGAAGGATGTCTACAATTCTTAGTTGGTTAAGAATTTTGGTACATTATTATATTAACCTTGAGGATAAGAATTTTACTACATTATTATATTAAACCAGTGGATAAGAATGTTATGACATTACTATATTAAACCCCTGGATAATAATATACCCACATTATTATATTAAACAAGTGAATAAAAAATTTACGACATTATTATATTACACCTGTGGGTAATAATTTTAGAATACTATTATATTAAACCTGTGTATAAGAATTGTGTGTCATTATTATATTAAACCTGTGGATAAGTTTTTTCTGACATTACTATATTAAGCCCCTGGATAATAATATATAAAATTATTATATTAAACAAGGGAATAAGAATTTTACGGCATTATTATATTACACGTCTGAATAATAATTTTACAACATTGTTATATTAAACCTGTGGATAAAAATTTTACGATATTATATTTTTACGAACAATATCGACTGTTTAATTTTATAATATGTCTCTTTTGTTAAGCTTTTGATAATAACTTGTTTTGAATTCGTTTTTTTTTATTATTAATAAGAAACTAAAAAATCGTAAACACACAAGGCAATCGAATGTATAAAATATTCTATATACGTTCATAATTACTTTATTTAACATGTAAATATGATTTCCTGGACATTCTGTAACCGTCATCAATCTTTCATTCATGGTTTGCATTTCCATTGTTTGTCCCTTTTTTCTGCTTCAAAGTGATAATTTTTGCTTTAATATGACAATCCATTTTAATAAGAATCTATTTTAATCATCTAGAGATTCTTTGTAATGTTTTAGCTCAAAACTGTCAATAATCGTCTTTGCAAAGGAGCATATTTTTCATGAATATTATTTTTAGCTTTAAACTTGCTGGAAGTGATCGGCACAATACAGAAGAATTCTAGTCCCTTAATTTATAACAATAGAATGTATTTATTGCGATTCTTCTATTTGAAGTGTCTCTTCAGGGCGAGCCTGAACATGACTCTATCTAGAGAGACAGATAAATATTGAACAGGTTAAGATAGATAATGAACATATTTAGGTAGATAGATAATGAAAAGATTTAGGTAGATAGATGATGAAAAGATTTAGGTAGAAAGATTTAGATGGATACTTTGAGATAGACACGTAATGAAAAGATTATGATAGATAAAAAGATAGAGAAATATTAAGCACATGTAGATTATGAACAGATACAGATAGATAGGTTTTGAATAGATTAAGATATATATATATATATATATATATATATATATATATATATATATATATATATATATATATGATCGACTCTCCCGTCGAGATTCGACGTATGAGGTTCAAGCAGATCAGTTTCCAGGAAACCGACAGCTCGACACGTCACATGAGATTTGATTATAGTGGTTAAGGCCTCGTGCAGGACCATCCACACTTCATATATATATATATATATATATATATATATATATATATATATATATATATATATATATATTCATATATTCATATATATATATATATATATATATATATATAGAGAGAGAGAGAGAGAGATTATGAAAAAATTAAGACTGTGTATGAACAGATTAAGATAGATAATGAAAAGATTCAGATAGATACATCGAGATAGATAATGAAAAGATTATGTTAGATATATACTATACAGATTTAGATAGATTATGAACAGATTCAGATAGATAGATTGTGAATAGATTAAGATATATAAATATAGATAGATAGATAGACAGACAGATTATGAACAAATTAAGAGAGTGTAGGAACAGATTAAGATAGGTAAAGAAAGATGGAATTAGATAGATAGATAGATAGATAGATAGATAGATAGATAATTTAAACACAACGCCTATCGCTATTTTCTGTCTTCCTGAAGCCTGATATTTTATGTTTCTTTCCCCTCATTATAGTCTTTTCATTGATGAATGTTCACTGTCAGTATCCTCTTGCGTTTTAATGGCATTATCGCCTTGTTTGCAGTGAAATGGTAAAGAATGATATATGCGTAGATACGAAAAAGAATAACCTAGCTAGCTAGATAGATAGATTCTCTTAAACAATCGTTTCGTAGAGCCGCGTAAATATCTTTTGACAATCTCTAATCTCCTTCAATAAATTAATGCAATCATCGCTGAGATCTGTTTGCGGATATTCCAGCCGCAATTAAATCCGTCCGATTATTGGCCAGATGAAGAAGATAGAGGAATTTCCTGATTATTTCACGTGGCCTTTTCTTAAGCGGGAAATATTAGATTTGCTGGGCGCCTTTTGAACTTTTGCAATGCGAAATTGTTTACCCTTTGTAGAATAAAGCGAGAGTGTTTCGGAAATCGATTCTATTACTGTGGCCAGCGTCGATGCTTGCAAATCGTTTGACTGCAATACCTGACAGTGAGTAGTAGTAGCAGTAGAATTAGTAGTAGTAGTAGTAGTAGTAGTAGTAGTAGTCGTGTTCTTCTTTAGTTCGCACGACCATTTCACTCTGCCAATATCCCATAAATAATGGACTATTCCTTGTGGATCTCGTGAAAAGATGGAAATTACATATATCGAATTGCTACTTGGTTTCCGATTTTGTTTTGTTTTGTTTTACTCCATATCAACCTCACATGGTTATTTAATGCCGACAAAATGCATATCAGTTTATATTCCTGGTATATTTTTTAAGTACTGCTGATAATTTTTCATTTGAAAATTATTGCTTGTTATATATTTTTTTCAAACAATTTCTGATATTAAAACCTATTTTTGCACAAGTTTGGGTGCTAACTATTTGTCCATAGCTGGGATCCTAACAGGTGCTACCAGCGTGGACGTGGGAACACTTGCAATTAAGTCGTGGTTCCACGCTCCTCAAAACCTCCTGATCAGAGGCCTTGATGTTGGACGTAGTTTATCGTCTTACCAAGGGCGCGGATTTAGTTTATCTTGGTTGCAGTGAGTAAATAAAAGACTGAAGGGAAGATATAAGTTCCTAATATGTGTTTCAGGGAAATGGAAAAAGTTGTGAATTTCAAATCTTTTCACTTATACCCGCTCCTTACTTCTTAAAATAACGACCAGCATTCATATTTTTCATTGTTATTGGCAGATTTTGTTAAAGTTGTTGAGCTCAAATATTTAGCGATGTGATAGGGGAATTCCTACGGATATTTCATTGTCTCCGAAGCTTATCCAGTCGTTAACTTATGAATTAAGATTCATATGGCCAAGGATGCATTCCGGAAGCTGGGCAGAGTACTGCAAAACGGGAGGATTTCTATAGTGACAAAGAAAAGAGTACTGAGCTGCTACATGACATCTGGCCTCCTATATGGCTGCGAATGTTGGACAGTATTGTCAAAGATGAAGAAAAAACTCGAGGTGGCGGAGACGTGGTTCTACAGAAGGATGCTGAGGATATCCTGGATTGAGCATGCGAGCAATGATGAGGTCTTGGAGAGGATGCAAACAAAAAAGAAGCTCATGCTCAACTTAAAGAAGAGGCAGATGAAATTTCTGGGACACGTGATCAGAAAGCAGGGTATGGAGAATCTGATACCCACGTGACGAATAGAGGGAAAAAAGAGACAAGGGAAAGCAGCGCGTGGCATAGGTGGCAGGTTTGGGCAGGTGGATGGTGAAACGTATTCTGGGGAAGTTGGCAGAAACACAAAACCTGTTAAGAGCCACAAGGTATAGAGAGAAGAGGAAGGCGATGATCGCCTACGCCCTGAAAGGTGACGGCACATAAAAAGAAAGACAGAATATTAAAATAGAAAAACCGTGAAATTTGCACATGTTAAAACTAGTTACTATTATTATTGTTGTTGTTTTATTTCCTTTGATTTCTCATATGCTCAGATACCTAAGGTCAGAAATGGCATAACAACATTTTATAATGGAAAATTGAAAAAAAATATCATTTTACATGGATAAAGCCCTTCGTAACTTGTAATCTGTACTCCTGAGAAAATTATTTTGTATTTCTTTAAGGCTTGGGCTACCAGGAATCCCTTCAATGAGTCTACTAGAATATTTTCCAACAAATCGAGGGTTCCACCTACATCAAAGATTGTTGTTCCCATGTGCAGCATTTTTGAGATTTGCATTTAAAGATCCTTGTATTTTGAAGATCTTCAAAGATTAATGCCAGTCTGCAGAATGAGAAGGAATTTTTTATTTGCGGTCTCAAATAACAATGTCTGGGAGGTTAGCTTTGATTGTTTTATGTGTATTGTTTAGTCCCATAAAATTGTTACAGGCTTTATCTCCGTAACCAGGTTAAGGTGTTGTTCATACCAATTTCTTTTAGTTTCCTTCCCGTAGAAGTTACAGATTTTCCAGCGCAGATATTAGCCCACTCTGTCATGCCAGGTTTTATATTCAGTGGGTGCCAATACCTTGCAACCTGATACAAGATGATCAATTGTTTCTGGATGTTTATCACAGAACCTGCATTTTGAGCTAACACAATATTTTAATATGTGTGCTTGAAAATTTCTAGTTAACAAGCACTGATCTTGTGCAGCAAAGATAAAACCTTCCGTTTCATCTTTTAACCCTGCACTACGTAGCCACTGATGGGTAGGGGGTTTGTATACATCAGCTTGTTTGGTACGGCAGTGGTAAACCAAAACATGGTTAAGAAAAATATGAGACATCCGGAAGAGGCATGGCACTTGGAAATAGACAATATACCCCGGTGGAAGAAATAAAGGGTTTGGTTCGAAATTCCCATCACCTGAAGAAGGCCGGAACGTACAACGGCTGAAACGTTGTGGATACGGCAATGTAGATGAGGATAACAGTCTGAATAATGTAAATAATGCAAGTATTCATTCTATAGATTAAATAAATCCGCTGAGAAAAAGCATACGTGTCTTAATCGCTATTTTTCAGGTGCACTGAACTCCTTTTCTATCAACATGCAGGCGGTTTGACCACAATAATGTTTCCGAATTACCTTGACTTCTTTTCTATATAAATCAAGCTTTCTTAACATTTTATTTAGGTCCTCAACAAATACTTTCGTCTAATCTATGAAATATAGGTATATATAGGTATATATGGCTTAGCTTCATTTGTACTAATCACACTGTTAGAATTCTAGACAAACATGATTTCAGAGTTTTAGTATCCGATCTAATTTTGCTACAAGTTATAGTTATTTAGGCCTCCGCTGGTCATCAATGAACATAGATTTGATCCCACGTATCTTCTCCTCTGGTACATCGCCGTCCATGACTAAACAGGCCTCTGCGCGGGTGGCAGTCTCTGTCGCACAAATCACACCTGTGAATTGTGTGTGTGTTCTATATGCTGCAGCGTTCTTTTCTGTGTTCCCACTTATCTTCTGCATCGTTGTTCAGTTTCTCCTCTTCTTGCATCAATTCTTCAGCCAGGGTGCTTCTCCGCCCAGAACGGTCAGCAACAAGGTCCTCCTAGTAGTCATTGTTGATCTCAAAGGCCTTCTTTCCCACTTACAGACATATCCGTTGCACAGCTGAGGGCGACCGGTGTCTCTATTGCAAGTTCCTCACAGAGAATGTCATTAGTATTGTATGTTTAGCTATGCGACGCGTTAATCTGATTGCCCGATGGAGTTTGTATTCATTTACACCTGGCTTTCTTGGTATCGCTATGAAAATATATTTAACGTGTTCTTCTAGTGTTTCACCGTTGTTAAATATATCATGTATTTTTTTCGGCTCACTTGATCTAAGACTGTCATTATCTATATTCCAATATCATTTAGTCCTGTTGTTCCTTTTTTTTTCCTCTTGCGCAATGCCTTAGATTTTAAGTCTACATGTTCTTCCTTATTTTATAAATTGTAGATTCCTCTTCTCTCTTGTATATATTACTTCCATATTTGCTGTATTTTTTTCTATTTCTTTAAGAGCGCATTTATTTATTAATTTATTTCAGTGAAAAAAAAGGGGATCGGTTATGTTGTAACCTAGGGAGGATTACTCAGTGAAGGATAACTAAAACGTAGGTTGGAAATGAAATGGTAATCTTTATAACATCAACAAAATACAAAACTTGCCAGCGGCGTGATAGTAGATAAACCACTGCTAGTGGCGGACTACTTAGACAGAATATTACGATATTTACATGACTCCCCACGAGATAGGATGCGGCACAAGGCCAAATTTAATGTGGGAAAATGCGAGTCCGTGGGCTCGGGCAAAAATTTGCCCGTAGACCCGGCATAAACGAGACCGGGTATCTGTATACCTCCCCGGACGAGACTCTGAACCTCGGCATAGACTCGACCGGGTTCCACACTGCCCAAAGTTCGACACGGCAAGAGCTTCGCACGCTAACAGATCACGCTGTTAGTTTAGTCAGCATACCCCCCCCCTAAATTACAACAATGTCCAACTTATTTATGAGGATTGAGACTTACCCATTAGGGTTCATAGGTATGGTATATAATAGGTTATCACCTTCAAACCAAAAATTTGATGCTCTAACCACTGATCTAAATTTCACTAAGATCGGGGTAGAGGGAATTTCTTTTTTTTTCCGTGGTAATATTAGGTTGGTGCAAAAATAATGACTCAATAATGTCGTTTTTTGACGTATTTTTTAACGTCAAAAAACGACATTATTACGTCATTATTTTTGCACCAACCTAATAGTAATTATTTTTTTCTGGCGTCAACACAACCATTTCGGTTTTCGGTTCAGTTGTGCCATCAATAATTAATAATTTGCTATTTCCAGCGGCTGAACAAGAGGGAGTACGGACAATTAAAAAAAAAAATGGACACAATGAAATTAGTTAATAAGGCCAGAAGCAATGGAAGTATAGACGGTACTTTCAAATAAAATATCGCTAGAGCTTCCTCTCCTCCCAACGAGTTAAAATGAAACACTGGAATCCCTTTATGAATTCTTGTTGTTGAAGGCTTTAAAAGTTGATTGATTTAATAACATTTCACGTTAAAGTGACATGGTAGTGCTACTTTTCCAGTCCACAAAAGAAATAAGAAACCAAATAATTTTGAAGCTTGCCTTTTTTTGGTTTGGAACCAAGATGCGACATGAAATAGAGAACATATGGAAAAAAAAAGTACAGCACAGGTTATTTTTAATGCTTTCTTCAAAAACTGACATTATTTTTGCACCAACCTAATATTAGGTTGGTGCAAAAATAATGTCGTTTTCTCACATAGTAACATATGTGAGAAAACGACATTATTTTTGAACCAACCTAATATTAAAATTAATATTACTTCAGACTAACGATCATTAAAAAATTAACCCTTTGCCTATCCAGGGCATTGGTACTATCCAAACGTCCATGCTTGTTTTTATATTTAATCTATGCAAGGCAACTCAGCTTGTTTATCAAATAGAATGTGCTGATATATAGTGTTCTTCACATAATAAAAACGTGCAAATTTACGCTATAAAAAACCTGTGCATCACATGTGGCGCACAGGTTTTTATTATCTCTCTTCGATGTGGTATTATGAGGCATTATTTACATTATTCGGACTGTTATCCTCATCTTCATTACCATATTCACAATGTTTCGTCCGTTGTATGCTTCGGCCTTCTTCAGGTGATTGGAATTTCGAAATAAAGTGTTCGGTTCGAAATTCCAAATACCTGAAGAAGACTGGAGCGTACAACGGCCAAAACGTTGTGAATATGGCAACATGGTTGAGGATAACAGTCCGAATATTATAAATAACGCAAGGTTTTGATTATGTGAAACACCATAATATCAACATATTCTATTTGCCAAATAAGTCGATTTGCCTTGTAAGAGTTATAAATCTGAAAACAAGCAAGCGTCCTGTGGTCATATATGATGTACAATATATTAGGTTAGGCCTTTCCTAAGATGTCCTGTTCAATAGTAGACCCTTTTCTTAAGCGTCCTTAGTTTTACTACTCTTTTGAAAACCGTGGCTTGTGTACAGCACATATGATGCTTGGGACAGGAAAAGGGTTAAAATAATCCTGGGAAATCTTTAAATAATTTGAATAGTATAGTATTATGTAATAGCAGAGAATGCTTCTCACAGAAGAGAAGAGTGAGACAAAAGAAACAGGGCTCTACAGAAGGATGATGCTAATACCATGGACGGAACTCGTCAGCAAGGAAAATGTTTTTTTTTACACACAGAAAGAGACAGCTGAAATTCCTAGGACCCATAATGAGGAAGCTAAGCTTAACAAATATGACACTGAAAATAGCGGAAGCAAAAGAGACAAGGTGTGTTAAAGGGCAACGTGTGAATAAATGACGGTAATTTGGGTGGAATGCATATTGGCAAACGTTACTGAGAACTAGAACAAATAGGACGTTGTACAGAGCCACGATCGCTCACATCCGGAAGAAATACGGCATACAGGAAAAAGAAGAATATCAAATACTCAGCTTCCAGATTTGAAAACTTAGACACTGTCTACAGGATAGAGAATCATATTTCAAAGAGAAGATTGCTGGACACTTTTACACACGCCTTAATATATAAACTTTTGTTACTATTTTGTTATTCAATCTGAAACAATTGCTACTACATTACTTTAAAAATAAGTAGTTTCGAGAATAGATATAATTTTACAGTCTAAACAAACTCGCGATTAAAATTTGATTGGAAGTCTATTTAAAGAGAAAAGCAACAAGCTTTAATGAGGAAATTAAGAGGGTATGGTTGTTAAATCAGTCTACGTTTTCTGCCAAACGAGAAGTTGAAGTAAAAGTAGCAAAAACAGGGATAAATAGGTAGATTAACATAAATAGATACATAACCAATTTTCTTAAATAACCTAAATAGATAGATAGATAGATAGATAGATAGATAGATAGATAACCTATTTAACATAGATATCCTATTTACCTAGATAACCAAATTAGATAGATAGATAGATAAGGGATAAATAGGTAGATTAACATAAATAGATACATAACCAATTTTCTTAAATAACCTAATTAGATAGATAGATAGACAGATAGATAGATAGATAGATAGATAGATAGATAGATAGATAACCTATTTAACATAAATATCCTATTTACCTAGATAACCAAATTAGATAGATAGATAGATAAGGGATAAATAGGTAGATTAACATAAATAAATACATAACCAATTTTCTTAAATAACCTAATTAGATAGATAGATAGATAGATAGATAGATAGATAGATAGATAGATAGATAACCTATTTAACATAAATATCCTATTTACCTAGATAACCAAATTAGATAGATAGATAAGGGATAAATAGGTAGATTAACATAAATAAATACATAACCAATTTTCTTAAATAACCTAATTAGATAGATAGATAGATAGATAGATAGATAGATAGATAGATAGATAGATAGATAGATAGATAGATAAATAGATAGATAACCTATTTAACATAAATATCCTATTTACCTAGATAACCAAATTAGATAGATAGATAGATAAGGGATAAATAGGTAGATTAACATAAATAAATACATAACCAATTTTCTTAAATAACCTAATTAGATAGATAGATAGATAGATAGATAGATAGATAGATAGATAGATAGATAACCTATTTAACATAAATATCCTATTTACCTAGATAACCAAATTAGATAGATAGATAGATAAGAGATAAATAGGTAGATTAACATAAATAGATACACAACCAATTTTCTTAAATAACCTAATTAGATAGATAGATAGATACATAGATAGATAGATAGATAGATAGATAACCTATTTAACATAGATATCCTATTTACCTAGATAACCAAATTAGATAGATAGATAAGGGATAAGTAGGTAGATTAACATAAATAGATACATAACCAATTTTCTTAAATAACTTAGATAGATAGATAGATAGATAGATAGATAGATAGATATAAAACGTATTTAAGATAGATATCCTATATACCTAGATAACCAAATTGGATAGATAACTTATTAAGATAGGTAACCTATTTACATAGATAACAAAATTAGATAGATTTGATAGATAGATAGATAGATAGATAGATAGATAGATAGATAACCTATTTAAGATAGATAACCTATTTATCTAGATAACTAAATTATCGCGCTTTCAATACCTGAATGCGGTTTTCTTCCTAAACCTTTGTTTGAATTGGTATATAATGTCAACATATTGATTATATTAGTATTTTATTTTCGATTTATATTCGATATTCAATTTAGTTATTGCTGCTTTTGAAAGTACTCAAGTGCGTGATTGTGCAGCGCCATTCAAAAAGGATCGAAGCAGAATAGGCATGAACAAGACAAAACCTTTATTCTCTCAAATCCATTTATAACAGTTGATCTGAGAAAGCGATTATATACAGAAGGCAGTTTACATATGTAGTGACAAAAATAGATAGATAGATAGATAGATAGATAGATAGATAGATAGATAGATAGATAGATAGATAGATAGATAGATAGATGAATTTTATTTATAGGAGTGTGAAATAATAATTCCACTATTGCTTTTAATTCTTCGAGCTGGAATTTTAATTCTATAATGTTCGATTCGATTGATTAATATTCATCATAGAATTAAGTGCATGAACAAGGGAGGAGAGTATGTGGAAAAATAAATATTTATTATGTAATAAATGCATTTCCACCTAAGTATATCTCTACTTACATCATGTTCGATAGCGAACTAGATAGATAGATAGATAGATAGATAGATAGATAGATAGATAGATAGATAGATAGATATTGAACAGACTGGAATAGATAGATAGATAGATAGATAGATAGATAGATAGATAGATAGATAGATAGATAGATATTGAACAGACTGGAATAGATAGATAGATAGATAGATAGATAGATAGATAGATAGATAGATAGATAGATAGATAGATAGATCGAGACAAAAGGAAAACTAATTTCAGTCGGTTAACATGTATTCCTTTTTTGCATTATTTATATTGTCCTTTTACAGATATACTTAGTGAAACGTTCTTACATATAAGTAGATAGATATGGAATGAGATAGATAGATAGATAGATAGATAGATAGATAGATAGATAGATAGATAGATAGATAGATAGATAGATGAAGGGAGAAAGAAAAATACATAATTATTGGTTCAGTGTCGTAACACTATTAAAGTCTACACTGAGCTCAAGTGCTTTAACTCCATTGGAGGCAGGCTGAAGATGAGTATAAACACGTTTTACCAGTTGAAGCATATAATTGTGTGAAATGAATATTGAACTTGCTGCGCGCTCTGGAATAACAATACAGAGATCTATGCACTTTGAGAGCATAGTTCCTGTATTTACAGATACTTACAGTTAGAGTAAAAAAGAGAAAGAACGCGTGTTAATTTTCCCGTCATGAGGACCATTGTTTGTTTGTTTTATTTTACGGCATATCAACACCTCAATGGGTTGTTTAAAGATTTTTATTACTGGTAATATTTTTTTTTCTCAAAAACTTATTGCTGGTAATATAATATTTACTTTTTGAAAATGTTAATGCTGGTAATATGTTTTTTCTTTTTCAAATATGTATTACTTGTAAAAATTTATAAAATAAATGTATCGTAAATAATTTAAAAAAAATGTATTTTTCAAAAACTGTATTGCTGGTATTAAAACCTATTTTTATACTTTCATAGTGTTTTGACCCAAGTTTGGGTGTTAACTATTTGTCCATAGCTAGGACCCTAACAGGTGATACTACCCCGGGTCAGGGCAGACGATGGGACAACAGCAATTAATAGGTGGTTCCACACTCCTCAAAACTTCCCGATCAGACGCCTTCCAACACGATGTAGCTAATCGTTATACCCAGGACGCGATGGCCATTGTAAGCGGTTACCCCTTTCTGAAGGCAAATCAGCGGCGGTTTGTGTTATTATTCACGGAAAATTTGATACAAGAATCCGCATATGCACTGGAATAAGGACAGTTGCATTTCAAAAGCTAAACACAATACAGGTCGTACACTATTTACATTATTCAGACAATTGTCCTCATCTTTGTCACCCTATTTATTACAACGTTTCCGCAGTTGTACGCTCCGGCCTTCTTCAGGTGGTTGGAATGTCAAACTGAACCCTTTATTTCTCTCACTGGGGTAGACTGTTCTAGTTCCACGTGCCATGTTTAATGGATGTCAGTTATCAGTTATCTCCTGTTAATTCCTCTCTCCAAGTTCTCCACCGCCTTGACGGGGTATCGAACTCGAACTCTATGGGTCCTGTCACTGAATCTAACTAACGCCTTTATCCACTGAGCCATGTGTCCTGAAGAACAAATGGCACAGTGGATGATACCTCATCTCAGAAATATAGACAAATATATGTCACCTTGTTGGAATATTTGGTTACCCTGGTGTACTAGTGACCCAGCCAAAATGAGCTGACTCATTTTAGAGTTCACCAATAGAAGCGTTAAGCAATCAGAAGGCTCAAAATATTCAATGCGACGTGTATAAAGACGGCCATGTTTTTTCCCCGAATATGCATTGCCAGCCTTTGATATCGAAGACTGAAGAATTACGAAGCAGCTGCTGGTCGTATTGGCGATATAGTCAGATTCAGTAGAGTGTCTGACTCGTGAGTGTTAATCTTTAACGTTGTTTCATTGAATAGATTACGTACTGCGCTGTATTCTAGATTCATAGACTATGGTGAACATGGTCAACACGCCTTTCAACCACAATTGGTAACGACCGACAGGTTGTAAATTATTCTGCTCGTAAGTCGGCTTGTAATTAATTCTGCAATCTTTTTATCTTTCTTTTGGTAGTATTATGTATTTTTTTATAATTTTTAATGTTTTTTTATGTTTGATACCATTTGTATCATCTCTCTAGGCATTGTTTTGTTTCTAACTTTTACGTTCGTCAGATTTAAGTCAAACATTGCATACTCTAGTACAGTTGGTTTCATATTTGTTAAACATGGAAGAAACTAAAATATGGATAAAAAAAAACATTTTAGTTGTAAAACTTACCAAATTGCGTACAAATACAAAATATCTTATTAGACGCTGTTATTAGGTTGCGGATCGTCGATGTCTTTGAAGAAAAAAATTTCAAAGCCACAAACGAAATTGAGGGAAAGTGTATTGTACCGAAACTGGCCTAACACTGAGCTAGAGGCGTTCGCGTGAATACTCGTGCAGCGGAAAATTGCCGTACACTAAGCCTGGAAACACTTACGCTGCCAGAAGCGAAGAAGTCGTGGCCAGACACACCAACTCACAGTGATAGCTATAATCTCTAACTTACAAATATAATGCCAATCGACATCTACAGATGCCTTGATCTATTCCCTGTTCTTCTCTTCATCCTTACATCTGTCACTCCTCTTTACTCTGGCTGCCACTCTCTGTAATCCCTTGCGTGCTAGTGGCATCTGAAATAAAAAATGCTTAAAAAAAAGTCGATCAGTCGTAATTTGGATAGGGTGTAAGTCGACGACGACCTGTATAAAGAAAGAGGAATATTGCATTAGAAGCAAAGAAAAAGGTTACTGAATTGAAACAGTACCGAGTATGGCGATAAACTACATTTGGCAGCAAGATTTCTGATCGCGAGTTAAGACGTTTTGAGGAGCGTGGAACCATCTCTAAATTTATGTTGTTTCAGGTCCAGCCTGATCCGGGGTAGTAGCACTTGTTAGGGTCCCAGTTATGGGCAAATAGTGAACCTCAAATAAAAACATTATGAAAGTATAAATATAAATTTTAATAGTAAATATTCCAGAAATTCATTTTATAGCATAATGATCAGTACATCTTCTATATTTGAAAGCATAAGATTATGTTCAAAATATTTAGATTTCAGCATTAAATAACCTATAGGGGTTGATATATCACTA
Organism: Acanthosepion lycidas; assembly: GCA_963932145.1. Taxonomy (NCBI): domain Eukaryota; kingdom Metazoa; phylum Mollusca; class Cephalopoda; order Sepiida; family Sepiidae; genus Acanthosepion; species Acanthosepion lycidas. The sequence goes on along the minus strand of OZ010587.1, from coordinate 63,779,040 downwards.
GACAAAATCAACCAAGCAACCAACTGAAATGCTATGTAATAGTAGATAGATAGATAGATAGATAGATAGATAGATAGATAGATAGATACGAGAAGGGAGAAAGAAAATATATAATTATTGGTTCAGATAGATAGATAGATAGATAGATAGATAGATAGATAGATACGAGATGAGAGAAAGAAAAATACATAATTGTTGGTTCAGATAGATATGAACAGATTGAGATAGATAGATAGATAGATAGATAGATAGATAGATAGATAGATAGATACGAGAAGAGAGAAAGAAAATATATAATTGTTGGTTCAGATAGATATGAACAGATTGAGATAGATAGATAGATAGATAGATAGATAGATAGATAGATACGAGAAGGGAGAAAGAAAATATATAATTATTGGATCAGATAGATAGATAGATAGATAGATAGATAGATAGATAGATAGATAGATAGATAGATTGATAGATAGATAGATAGATACGAGATGAGAGAAAGAAAAATACATAATTGTTGGTTCAGATAGATATGAACAGATTGAGATAGATAGATAGATAGATAGATAGATAGATAGATAGATACGAGAAGAGAGAAAGAAAATATATAATTGTTGGTTCAGATAGATATGAACAGATTGAGATAGATAGATAGATAGATAGATAGATAGATAGATAGATACATACGAGAAGGGAGAAAGAAAATATATAATTATTGGTTCAGATAGATAGATAGATAGATAGATAGATAGATAGATAGATAGATATGGTAATGGCCAGGGTAATATTAATCTTATCCTTGTAAGGAAATATTTGGCATTCATTTAAAGAGCAGACATTGCTATTTTTGGTATCAGTTCAAGATGGAAATTTCAATATAGAGAACACTTAACGTGGTAGATCTGCTTTTAGAGAAGGATCGTGAAAATACAATCGAGGGAGCATCGCAGCAACGATAGAGTTTCATGTAAAATATCAACAAAAAGACATCTGTGGTTGTTAGAAACAGAAAGAGACATTTGTAATTTTCGGGATACGTAATGATAAAAGATGTGAAAAATTTAACACTCCCAAACCCTATTGAGGGCGGAGTAAAAGAAAGAATAACCAACTTACCGAACTTGCGTAAATGGAAAACTGAACAGGTAGAGGAAAGGAGAGTAGAGATGCAAATATAGGTTTACGTAAAACAAACTAGAAATTTGTGGGGAGCCGTGATGGCACATTTATAAATAAAAAAAAAAAAGCTAACTATGGCTGAGCAAAACTCAAAGACAAACTGTCAATATAATTGCATGATGCTAATCTTCAAGTGAGCAGGAACTTCATTGCAAACCAATTCCTGCCGTCTTTTCACAAACACCGACTGCCGAAAACTTTACAAAATATATAACTACCTAATGTCTTTGACAAGCATTTCTTTCCTATTTCGCGTGGTCTTTATTGAAATGCTTTTCCATGACGTTTCGCTTTCAAAATAGTGGCGACAAAAGAAAAAAGCAACGGAGATAAGATGAAAGAATAGACTAATGCAAAAATCTATAAAACTGAGACGTCGGCTTCATCAGAACTTCGGAGATTGTTAATTTTTGTTTTCGCTTTGCTTATGAAGGGATTCGTTATCACCAAAGATCGGAAAAGACAGCAGAGAACAGCAAAAGCGAGAATTCATTAGTTTAACTTTGATTATTACACATCAGACTGCCGTTGAGATGTGGCGAAATTAGGATATCACTGAGAATGGCCTCGATGGGGAAACGATTTCGAAATTTCGATTTAGACTTATTAAATAATATAATAAATTTTTCAGAATATCTATCTATCTATCGATATATATATATATATATATATATATATATATATATATATATATATATATATATATATATATATATATATAGGTAATAAGAAAAAGAGCATCTGGCATGTGTTTATCTCGTGAAGATTATTTAATAATATACCTTCGAGGTATTTTCTTCGTAACAGTTTCTGTTTTAAAAGCAATTAATATATATATTTCTTATTAATATAAACGTTATATTCGAGGTGCACCTGGTTGAATAGACATAGGAGACGTTAATTTCGCCGTTTGCAAATAAACAGACTGACGATTTCAATAAAATATCCATTATGGAATATATAATACTTCCTGCAGGTGTTCGTGTTATATTCTTTTGTGACGTATGGTGGCCGTTAATAGTTAAGTATATCTCAAGACTTAAATAAAATAGTATTTAAATACTGCTGTAAATAAATAATTAACAAGAATAAAGAAGTAAAGTCAAGTAAAGATAACTATTTCGGTCAATACCATGTTAATAGCATGGTTCGGATTAATGTCCAGTAAATCCTAAATGAAAACTCAAATCAGGGACGTACAATAATGCACACTAATTCGACTGGATAGTTCCACTCAATAATCATTCAATAATCACTATAGTCAGTAGCCTGTCACTATTAGCTATTTCTACACCTGTTGGAAAACGTATATTTATAAGTACAGAGTGTCAGACTCGAACCTCTCTGTCGGTAGTTACTCATTTTCTTCCTATATGAGATATTCCCAATATAAAAAGCTATAGTTTAATCTCAGAGGGGCACTTCTCTTTTAAGAAATAGAAACAATAATTATGAGCAGAAACAGAATAGAGTAATCAGGAGGACAGTAGATAGCGATTGATATTGACATTTTTTTTTTCTGACGGTTCCCCGATCTCTGGTGGTCTTTCACACTCGCCAACTTTGCGTTCTAATAACTCGATAATTTTACTATATCACGTTTCTCTTGTAAAGCGAAATATTTCTTACTCTTGCTATACATGAAATTTTAAAGAAATGATTACCGATCATTTTATATATATATATATATATATATATATATATATATATATATATATATATATATATATATATTCATGCATGTTTCATTAAATAATATAGACAAGTGCTGTCTATTTATTTTATGCAATTTTTTTTCGTAACGTCTGATAAGTTTAATAACATTATCGTTGAACGAAGAAAGAAATTCACAATATTGATCCATATTTTTTTTAATACAATCTAAGCTTTCGGCTTACATAAGCCATTATCAAAGATGTCAATTACAACATATTAAACAATATACGGACAAGACAGTGATGATAGTATGTCACTGTTTACATAGATGATTTCTAAGCAACGATAAACACGTGCATATAAGACACTAGAAGCGAAAATCGCACGGCACACATGACCACACGAGAGTGAATTGGAGAAGTATGAAGGATGGGAAGCCATTGGAATAAACCAATAGCTTCTGCTACCAATTATAGACATTTAAGAATATTTGTAGAGATGTCATAATTGATTTTCTTTAGGTTGAGTTTCAACTGTTTGATGTATAATGCTTCAAGGATTTTTAGTTTTTGTCTATTGTTTTCATGTCGACGTATAATTGTGTTTTCGACAAGTATTTTACAGAATTGTGTGTGCGGCAGGCATGTTGTTTTAAATGCCTAAATATATATATATATATATATATATATATATATATATATATTCAGCTTTTCCTGACGATCCGCTTTGGTGAAACCTTTGTAGGTTTTTTTGGCTTTCTCGGTTTTAACTAGGTTTGCTCTACTTACTGTATTGAGCTTTTTATGTAGTCATTTTGCTTATTCGTATCGGTTTTTTTTTTTGGTGGGGGGGCTTTGAACTTGAATGCTAGACGATTATTCTCGCCTGACGTACACGTTCATGGTTCATTCTTTTTTATACGTTTTTTTCCCCTTTGGTATTGCTTTGATTATTTGCAAATCAAGACGGCGAATGTTTTTCCGGACGAGTTTAATTTCTTATACTTATAAGATTATTACTACTACTACTAACTGACTGATGTGAGTTTGTGACCCTGGGTTTCACTCTATGCGATCGTCAAACACACTGATTAATTTTTAAATTTTGGATTTATATATAGTTGCGTATATATATATATATATATATATATATATATATATATATATATATATATATATATGAGCAAATATATGGATATAGATCCGACAGTATGAAGAAAAATATACGGAAAAAACAAACAAAAATCCTAATATGCAATTATGCTGTTTTAATGTTAATATAATGTCAACGTCGGACGTTTCGGTGTTCAGGACATATTCATAAAACATAATTAACATTAGATTATATTTAATTCAACATGAAAATATAACGGACATAAGAGTAAGACTGGTATTTATTTGAACAAAAGTACAAATTGTGGCACAAGGCCAATAAAGGGGAGGGGTAGAGGCTGGTCAACACTAACTATCTTATACCTAGATAATCAGATTCGCGACCCATTCGTACATTACATTTTACACATTCACCAAAAGAACTCGTCCATCACCAAACAATCCTTCAACCACCATAATACCACGTGCTCTCAAGGGAGACCTACCAAAATCGCGCCCCATACCATGAAAATTCTAATGATGATATATATATATACAATTCTAATAATGATAAAATGAGAGGGGAGGGAAATGAACCCAATAATAAACTTAAAATAAACACAAATACAAACTAAACATAATTGATGTTAGTAGGGACCGTCCAACCCATAAAACAGAGAGGACGCTGTATTCTGCCCAGGGGACAAAATCAAGAGACGCTCTCGCTAAGGGAGTGGGAAAAAGTATAAAATATTAGGCTGGAATGGGAAAATATAAAACTGACCCAGTCGAGATGAAAATGGGGCGGGGGTCAAAACAAACTGGGGAGGATGGGAATCTCGACTTGGATCATAACCAAAGAACGGCCGGGATGCAGGCCAGGAACAACACTTACTCACATTAACTAGGTACACTGAAGCTTGTCTAACCTAACCAAGGGGAGGGTTCCACAGGAAGCCACCCCGATGTGCAATAGGTTGACTTAGAAGAGAAAATCAAGGCTAGCCCCGTTCACACGAAGCAAGCTCGCTTCTTTTACCCACCTTTCGCTAAAGACTGTCGAATGCAATCGTTTTCTATCCGATCTAATCTTCATCTTGAGCTGATGCTCAAAGAATCGAATCAGATCCGAATGAGAAAGACGATTGCCTCGCAAGACTTCCTCCTTTCGCGTCGTCCAAATCACCATTCGAGCCGTGGCCATCAGCGTCAGAAACACCATCCGTTTCATCCCGGAATACGGGGGCGACACATTGTCACACGCGTATGCGCGATCAATGGACACAAGCTGTTCGGGAGCGAGACGAGCCGTCAGCTCGCCGACATGGTCCCATAAGGGGCGGACCTGGGGGCAATGGTAGAAGGCGTGCGCAGCCGTTTCCTCTAAGCCAAGGCCACACCGTTCACAGTCTGGCAAATCCGCCAAGCCCCATATGAAAGCCTTGTCGTTGAGAGGCAGCCGATTCCGAGCCAATCGCCAGCTAAGCGAAAACTCAGGGTTACTGAGGTAATCCGCCGCTGGCGCCCAAGACCAGTAGGAGCAGTACTCCTCCTCCGACAAGCCGAGCGTATCTCGTAGGAGATCCTTCGCGGGCCTCTCCACTAATTCACGATAGAAGACCTTCCTAGGCCGAGAAAGGTCACTGGACCGGGGAACGGCCCTCAAGGCCGACCGACACTCGCGAAGGAAAACCGATTGATCCCGGGGTTTACGACCGCGCTCAACCCGCGAGATGGGGGGACTGATGGTAAGGCCAGGGAACGCGTCCCTAACAATCCCCTCCAGAATCGGATCTCCTCCAGTCAATGCACGGCGTAGGAAAGCCAACCTAGAGGCACGGATGTGACTCGGCAGGTGCGGCATTCCCAGCCCCCCATGACACGGACGTTTAGTGCAGACTCGTCTGTCGACCCGATTCCCGCGTCCCCTCCATAAAATGGAGGATAGCGATTGCTCGAGCGCCTTCTTGTGAGTCTTACAGAGAGGAAGTACGGACAATCGATAAAGAATCAGGGGGAAAATGTATGTAGCACACACCTCCGCCCTGCCATTCACGGACAACCTCCGTCGATTCCAAGTCTGACCGGCGGAATCGACCTTTGCTCGTACTTCAGACCAATTCTTCTCCAGCTGGAGGTCAGGCCCAAACCACACTCCAAGAATGCGGACAGGACCGTCTGTCCAACCGAAGCGGCCCGGAAGAGCGACCCCCTTCCAGGCACCTAACCGCAAGCCGGACGACTTGTCGCGGTTTATTTTGGCCCCTGTCACCTTCTCGTACCGATCAAGCGCCTTCTGTACCACCTCAATGTCGTTGCGGGACGACACGAAAGCAGATACGTCATCGGCGTACGCGGAAACCCTGGCTCGAGACCCTCCAGGAACGGCAATTCCACGTAGGGCCGGACTGCCGGTCTCGTCCTTCAGCCGGCGAAGGAGAGGCTCCAACGCCAAAGCATAAAGGAGAGGCGACAGCGGACAACCCTGACGAACCGACCTAGACAGCACGAACGCGTCCGACAGCCTTCCGTTCACCTGTACCACCGCACTGGGGGAGCGATACAGGAGGCTAATCCAGCGGCAGAAGTTGGGTGCGAATCCAGCGGCCTGCAGGACAGCTGCAAGGTAGCGATGGTCGACCCTATCAAATGCCTTGGACTGATCCAAATTGATCAGCGCGGCTTCTTCGTCGTCTTTTACACCCTCTATGATCGTGCGGATCAGATGCAGGTTGCTCTGAATTGTTCGGCCCCTCACAGAACAAGTCTGCTCAGGTCCCAACAGAGACTCGGCAACTGACTGCAAACGCTCCTGCAGGATCTTGGCCATAATCTTTAACTCTGTGTTTAGCAGAGTTATGGGCCTGTAATCATCTAGGTTCCCCCCACCACCTTTGCCCTTTTTCAACAGAGTGATCACACCCCTGGTGATCCGGTTGGGGATGGACCCCGACCGAAACCAGTTGTTGAACACTGCAGTCAAAATTGGAACAAAGATGTGCGACAGCCTCAAGTACAATTCATAGGGCAAACCATCCAGACCGGGCGACTTGCCTCTGCCGACCTTCTTCAAAACCGCGTAGACATCGCCCTCCGTAATCTCTCCCTCGCAGCTAGCCGCTTCAGTCGGCGAAAGCCGAGGAAAGTCAGCCAAATAGCTACGAAACTCCTCCTCACGGAGACCAGGCTCCTTGGTAAACCGGTTCTCGAAATGTCGCCGAAACGCTCCGCACATGTCGTCAGTGGCCCGAAGAGTACGCCCCTCCGGGGATTTGACTTCACGAATGTAACGATCGCCACCTCGACGGACCTCTTCCCTGCGCAGATCTGCGCCCAAGTTCACGGCTTCGGAAGACATCTTGCTTAACTTATGTCTAATTACCTGACCCATGTACCGCTCGCTATTCGATCGATCCAGGGCCTCCTTAGCTAAGGCTATCTCTAGGGGATCCCCCCCAGCCACCGCCCGGGAATAAGAGTAAGACTAATCAAAACAGATAACTGAAATTTTCAAGAGCAGCGTTCCGTTTCAATATGATCACGTCGGCGATGTTGTGAAAACGTATTCCTAAAATATAGTATTTTGAATGAAAAATGAAAAAAAAATTATTTTAAACTAAAACTTATATGTACGTTTGTCGAGCATTAATCTTGCTAGAAAAGGGGAAATATTAAAGAAGCCAGGTCTAGTGTTCACCCTGCGTGAGATAGATATTATACCTGCCTCATAAATCCGCCTAAGATTTTTATTATGAATATATTTTAAAATCTTCACAGATATTATACCTGCCTCATAAATCCGCCTAAGATTTTTATTATGAATATATTTTAAAATCTTCACAGAATCAAAATCTAAATTATGATCAGATTTAGTTGTGTGTACAACTAAAGCATTGTTTAAATTACCGAGGCGAATATCTCGTTTATGTTCGAAAACACGAGAGTTTACGGACCTACATGTTTCACCCACATATTTTAAGTCACAGTTGTTGCATGAGATTTGGTAGATGCAAGCATCGGATGTAATATGTTGGTTGCTGGTGTTATTTAATAAACTACGGATAGTTCTAGTAGGTAATATTGTAGTTTTAATTTTTAGCGCATTTAAATTATTGGAGATACGTTCGGTCAAATGGTTATTTGGAAGAAAGATGCGATCAAAAGAATTATCAGGGGCAGCTGAAAGTGTGCTTTTCACTGATGTAGTTGTAGTAGTGGTCTTCGAGGTGTCATTTTGTTAATTACGTTTTATGAATATGTCCTGAAGATGGTCTACTAGACCGAAACGTCCGACGTTGACATTATATTAACATTAAAACAGCATAATTGCATTTTAGGATTTTTGTTTGTTTTTTCTTCATATATATATATCGAATCCTGTCCAAGGACGAATATTTTCTATGAAAATTTCTCGGACATTCAGGCCGGTAAATGTTATTTAATACTGTTTATTATAAACAGAGCATTTACTTAAATACTTATATCTATAAAAAGAACGTTAAACATAAAAATGTCTTTAATAAATAAATTGTCGGACTTTGTCCATTTCGTAATATATGACGTCATTTTTTACATTTGATACGCCAATGAGCAGTTATGAATGTACGAGATTCATGGAAGATTGAAGTTTATAAGCAGTAAATTCGACCTTGTCTATCGAACGATCCTTGGTGGCCGAATCGGTTAGGCACGTCAGCGTAAATGACGGTTCCGTATAGGATGCAGGTTCGAATCCTGTCCAAGGACGAATATGTTCTATGAAAATTTCTCGGACATTCAGGCCGGTAAATGTTATTTAATACTGTTTATTATAAACAGAGCATTTACTTAAATACTTGTATCTATAAAAAGAACGTTAAACATAAAAATGTCTTTAATATATATATATACACACACACATCTTATATATATATATTACTTCGGAGGTGTGCTTGTCGAACTCTCTGCCTCTGTGTAGAGAGGAACCCAGACGAGGCTATGCCAAACCCCGACCCCGTTTTTACGGAGTCTACGGGGAATTTTTGCCCGAGTCTACGGGCTCGGATACCCCACAATAAATTAGGCTTTATGCCACATCCGACCTCGTGGGGTGGTTAGTGAATATCATCATATAATTATCATATAAATATATGGACGTTATTAAGTAAGTATTGTATTAATTTATTGTGCAATTTTTCTACTAATAAGCGAACAACCTTTTTAGTCGACCCACCCGATAAATACATGGTGGCTATTTTTACAGCATTGTTTGGTAAATACCATTCTCATGAAATAAAACATAGTGTATACTACAGGTAGGTATAAATAGTACCATTTTGTAAGAAAATGTAGAACAAGTGTTCTTAATGGATGCTTTAAAATAAACTGTTCTCTTTTTAGTAGATCGAGTGTCGTCACAGTTAATATGTGGCGTCCTATGGAAGAAATATGTCGTCCAATCACGAAAAAGTAAAGACGTTTTTAAAGATAACTATTTGATGGATCCAAATTGCTATTTAGTCACCCATTCAATCGCTGCTAAACACAGCTTTCCTTAACTTACAATGATTATATGTTAACAAGTATTTTCATTAAGAAGTAAGATAGCCTCAGGTGACTGCACATTACGAAGAGCGGAGTAGTAAGATGATGGAGTGGCGATGTATATCTTAAAATCCAAATCAGTAGGCAGGAATCCAGTAAGCGATAAGATTCCAGTGCGCATGCGTAATTGTTTTCTTATGGCCAGGCATTAGTACTGATTCAACCGTTATTGAGTGGCGAGGGCAGTGACCTGTAGAAAGATGACGTTTTAATTATTTGAGGTGATGCGATAAACTAGACAATACAGCACGGGGTTATGCCGCTGAACGACAGTAAATAAGGACTGCAGTTGCAGTTAGACTGGCAGTGTCAACAAGACGTTTGTAAATTAATGTACCTGACAGCGCACTGTGTGTGTGAACAGATTACTATAATATAATATTGGATGGACTTGTAAATTTATCCAGCGTGGACGGTGCTTTTATGTAAACAATTATAGGTATAAATTTAAATAAACAAAGAAATCGACTTTTTCAGCTATACCGTCGAACTCTCTCCCTGAAGGCAGGGAGGAACCCGAACGAGGCTATGCCGAAGGGCAGAATCTCATTCGGGGAGGTAGACCAACTCGATCCCGTTTATGCAGGTTTTACGGGGAATTTTTGGCCGAATCGAAGCCCTCGTATGTCCCAAGTTAAACTCGGCCTTGTGCCTCATCTACACTCGTGGGGGGGATTGTAAATACCGACTTTTTGTGATAGTATGTTTAGTGCAAACTAAGTGAAATACAATGTAAAAAAAATATATTTAATAAAATACCGAAGCGAATTTCAATTATACTTTAAATTTATATTCATCCAAATGACAAAAAATTCAAAAATATTGCATAAAAAATAAATTCCAATTATGCCTTGAGTTTAATGCGCTTTAAATAAAAAAGTAAAAAAAATATTTAAAAATCAATATAAGTTTCTATCAGAGCTTAAGTTTAATTTAATTTAAACAAAATGAAAAAAAAAACTAAATAGGATAAGAAGAAACTGTCGCAAATTTCTATTATACTTTAGGTGTTGATTTATTTAATCGACAAAAATACGTTAACCTTTGGATGAAGAACGAAAGCAATTCCTGTTTCTACCTTAAGGCCATTTTAAAGCAAACAACACGCAACAAAAATAACAGGAATACTTCTTAAAAATTAAATCACAAAAGAGTTTCTCACACACTTTACATTTAATTTAATTTATATATAAAAAGGAATGTAATTAACGTGGGTGTAATGCGCATGACATCGAATAACACAAAATTAGAAAGAGAAATGTGACAACTACGGCAACGTACATCATTTACAAGGCCCGGAGCCACTCGAGGTAGAGGTCATTTTTGTGTATAGGAATGGAAGATAACGGTTAACCCTAGCATTGAACAGGTCAAAATTGTAGTGATCGGGGAAACATTCTTTTGGGAGTCGGTTCCACAGAGCAGTGGTTCGCGGGAAGAAGCTGTTCGAATGGAAATTACTTCTCACCTATGGAATACAGAGAGGATATCGATGGTTTGCTATTATGTTCGTGACATGGCCTGGTATTTAAGGATTGCCTCGGCGGGACCAGGCAATGTAGTCCGTTTGAGCACATTCCGTGAAAATAGTAGTAGAGCCATGAGAGACTTGCCACACCCCGCCTGTGGGGGAAAGGTTGAATTGTGGAGAATAATTCGTATTTAATCAGTTTTTACAACGAGATGATTCTGCAACAATATGAGAACCTATTGGGACATGCTTTTGGTTTATGTAATATTAACAACTGACTGAACTATCGCGTTTGAGAGATCGCGCAGATTAAAGAATTTTGCTAGTTCTCTCTTTCGTCAGTGTTCGTTTTTTCTTGTTTTTCTAGCACTCAGTACCCCCCATTGCGTCTTAGTGGCTTTATAGCCTTGATTGGAGTGAAATGATTACGTAGATTCGAAATAAAAAAATATCGAAAGAGACAAATGTCAAAGAATGATATCAGTCTATTATTTGCAAGCTTATATAATGCATTGAGGTCAGTAAAATAGGCGATCCAAGTTTGTACGCCATATCGGCTGGGGCTTCAGATTACGACGACTTCATTCTGCAGTTGGGTAAGACCCCCCCCCATGAGGCGTAACGGGTATGACGATAAACTATATCTGGCAGCAAGCCCTCTGATCAGGAAATTTTGAGGAGTCTAGAACGACCACTTAATTGCTGGTGTTCCTAGGTCCACCCTGATCCTGGGTGGGAGCACCTGTTAATGGGTGTTAGCTATGGGCAAATTGGTAACCGCAAAACTGTGGTCAAAATACTATGAATGCGTAAAAATAGGTTTTAATAGAAGCAATATGTTGTTGTAAAGAAATTATTGCCAGCAATTCATTATTACCAGCAATACATTTTGGAAAAAAATATTACCAGCAATATAAACCATTGAGGTTGATATGCCTAAAACAAACCAAACCAAACCAAAACAAACCAATCCAATATATATATATATATATATATATATATATATATATATATATATATATATATATATTAATTACACGTCGGCGGTGTTAAAATTAAACAAGTGAGAAACTATGGAACATCGCTATAAAAGACGACTAATTGAGTAACATAAAAATTAGAAAGCGCTTAAGAATAATGGAAGGATTCTCCAAAACTGAGCAACTTACTATGCAATCGAAATATAAGATTAGTAAGAGCGAAAGTATTTCGGGACTGCCACGTTGTGTCTACCCACCCATGTAGCAATGAATTATAAAGATATTCGTTGCGAATAAAGAAAAAAAAAAACTTGGGTCACATGCTTTTATTTCAACAGATGTAGAAAATAACAGGGCTAGACCATGCAACAAATGACGATGAAGTAGAAAGATATTGATAAGAACAAGCGACATACAGATTAACTTTTGGGTCACATAAGGAAGAATGATAGCTTGGAGAATGTAAAATTCACAAGGATAAATGTAGAAAATTAATACTAAAGAGAAACCGAAATAAAGGAGGAAGTATTCCTGGGAGCAATAAAAATAGGAAGCTATGGAGAACCGTAACTATTAGGTTGGTGCAAAAATAATGACGTAATAATGTCGTTTTTTGACGTTAAAAATACGTCAATAAACGACATTATTACGTCATTATTTTTGCACCAACCTAATACCTAACATAAGAACTTATTCGAACCTACTACTTGTGCCTACTTGAACGTACCCCAACAGAATAGAATTGTGGTCGTAAAGGTACAAATGTTGCTGAGAGCAAGAAAATACTGGAAGCGGTGAAGAAACAGGATGACCTATGACATCAAGAAACGTGGTAGATAGAGAAAACTTACTTGACACGTTTAAGAAGATAAATTTAGGTACAAGTATGACAAGGAAAAAAAGGTTTGTAATGAGGTAAGTATTCTTGAAAGTAGCAACAGTGAGAAAGCTGCAGATAACCCTGATCACTTATGTCCTGAAGAGACATGGTACGTAAAGGAAATTCTGCTACACAGGTTTGCGCAAATAGTTAAAGAATCGGATACCACAAACAAAAAGAGGGGTCGTAAAGGAGCAAAAAATATAGAAAGCTGTGGAGAACCATGATCAGCAACGTCCTGACGACACAGCGAGAGAGAGAGAGAGAGAGAAGAAAGAGAGTGGATGCTTTCTTATTGTTGTATTGATATTACGCCATCTTTAATTCATAATTCTAATTTTGTTCCGAGCTCGATTTGTCTTTTCATTGAAGAACAAAAGAATTCCTAATAAAATTCTCAAAGATTAGAGAACATTAAACACGCGACTTTTTGATTGACACGACAGCATTGCATTTCGCCAATTTGACGATCATTCCTAATTAAGTGTTTCTTTGCAAGTAATGTATGTTTTGATTTTGCCTTTCGTTTTAATTCTCATTCACACATAGCTGTTTACAAGGTTTAACTCAGTATGTTACAAGGACGAAGATCGTTCATACAGAGAAAGCAGGTTATTTCAAATAAACAAATAAACCTCACAGAATCAATTAAATATTAATTGATCAAACAGATAAAACGGTCACACTAAATACACACACCCACACAATAAAACAATTAATTAATTACTCAATTTAAATGCAATTTCGATTAAATAGTTTTTCGTTGATTTTGTTGAATACAACCTTAATATCACGAGGGCAAAGCCTTCTATTGTAAAATGTTACGTTTTTTTTAACTTAATAAATATATGACATGCATACTTGTATGTTGTGACGGTATTAATAAAATCCGTAAAACTTTAAAACTTTAAACATACACTTCATTAAACAAACACATACACACACAGAGACACACACGCACATATATATATATATATGTGTGTGTGTGTGTGTGCGTGTGCGTGTGCGTGTGCGTGTGTCGAATTGATAAAAAAAATCTATTCTGAAATTCTCTTTGCGATTGGAAACGAAACTGTGCAGGTAAGAAAAACTTGGAGAGATTCTGTGACGGGAAAAGTTTCACTTGTAGGCAATAATTTTGTCCTTGCCTGACCACCTTCTCTTCGTGGCCAAGTTGGTTAAGGCGTACCGGGCATGACGATAGCTGCCTCTGGCCTAACGGACACAGGTTCAAATACTGCCCTAGAGCAAAAATTTTTCGTTAATAATATTCCTCGAATATTCGGGGCGGTGCCTAAAAAAAAATATACTTTTTAATAAATTAAAGGAACTCAAAGACGAGTATGCACTAATATAACGTTAGAAAGGATAAATATTATATATTAGGGTGGTGGAAAACTAATGACGCTATAATGTCGTTTTTTGACGTTAAAAATAAGTCAAAAAACGACATTATTACGTCATTATTTTTGCAACAACCTAATATATATATATATATATATATATATATATATATATATGTATATATATATATATATATATATATATATATATGTATATATATATACATATATATATATATATATATATATATATATATATATATATATATATGTATATATATATATATATATATATATATATATATATATATATATATATATGTGTGTGTGTGTGTTTGTGTGTGTGTGTGTGTTCACCAAGTTCGTATGAAAAATAAATCAAGCTTCTCAACGATGGTGTTTAATGACTCAACAGTCATCATCCTTGAAGGTATGTATAGGCATTATTTGGGAGCTTTCCGTAGTCGTTAGGACGTTTACCATCTGGCTATGATCTCCGATTCAAATATCACTATGATCGATTTTTCAGGAAGGTGACTTCGTGTTAATATCGGACTGGAGAGGCGGTCCTTTAGAAAGACGCCTGAAAACCACACCACAGGGTGAATCAAGCCCTGTGGGTAAAATTTGGTTCTTGTAACCGAACTTGCTGGCTTTTTTGGAAATTAATTGATCACGCCAGAATATGCGACCACTCCCAGAAACTGCACAAGCATCTGCTCAGCCACATGAGGTCTGTGCTGGTTGAGCGGGCATCTATAATAGTGATTTGCCAGCCGCCCTGAGAGATAGGTGTTTTCGGAAACGGGTAGCCATGCATAAAGCATGTATAAATTCATGAAGGTAGTAAGATACCCTAATAAGATGCAATGATTTCGGCTAATATCAAATCATTGATCTAGCAATTCAGCACATTACAAGTGCGATGAATATAGGAGAATATGTCTCTTCGATGTAGGTTAACCACAAGAACCGTCAGATTTGTACATCTTTGACAGATTAAAATCAATACTATCTTAGGAAACACTTTACATATGATGTGTGTCAGATGATGTGCAGGATCCGTTCCAGGCTCACCCGACACATATGCGAAAAACAGATGTGGCAGTTTAGCAGTAATTGCAAAACATGCCAGGCGCTGTACAGAACAATGTAATTTTTCCGCGTCTGTCAGAACCATTCCAGATTACATGCTGGCTTCCAGAGCCATTGTCGTACAGCTGAGAACTAAACACATAGATCAAAGTAATAATCATACTCGTTTAATGGCTTGACCTGCATCAGGTATGTAGAGAAAAATCTTACGGAAAAGGAAGAAATTAGGACATTTATCATTACCGTACTTTCACGGTAATTATTTTAATATACTTTCCTCTAAGGTACCAAGACTTTATGCATTTCAGCTCAGTACTAGATTGGCATCAAAGTCTTATCAATTTAGTTGAATTGGCTAGATGCAACCATAACTTTTATGCTAACAGTTTCTTCTCTGGCACTTCTTGCCTGTGAAACTCTGTTGGTTTCAATATACGGGAGCGACTACAAAAAAAAAATCTCCCTCGTAAAATTTATAGACAAACCATAAAGATGCATGCCGGGATTTATTCCTTGTTAATATGATAAACCACTCTCGATTTATCGTTTTCTTTCTTGTGGAATCAAAATGCTGCGATCAATTCTCTGTGCCCCTTTTGTGATTTAACACCATTCTTAGTTTGTGAAAGTTTTTGACTCATTACTGTTGCTTTGTCTACATTTTTCATGTATATATTGTTTGCTTAGTATTATTTTTGCCCTGTTCTTTTCTTGATTCTGTTAATATTCTTTGCAAACTTTTTAAGTTCTGTTTGTTAGGTATTTCTGCTACTTACATTTAACTATGGCCGATTACTCTACAGATTCTCTTCTGGCTTCATGTTTTCCAACCAATTTTGATCTTCAAAAATGCATTCTCAGTTACAATCATTATTTACTGTCTTCTTAATTACTATACATTTAAAGTTCTCGCTTTTTAATAATGTTTCTCTTTTTCTTATTCTTTCACATATAGTAAAACCTTTTACCTTATTGTCTCGATTGTCTTGCATGGTGTGAAAAAAGTGGCACAATGCTGAACGAAGGTCGAAAGAATTTAACATTCGAAAGACATATTAAACACATTGAAACAACGAGTAAGCTGCCGAATGGACAAAGGGACAGAGAGAAAATGAAATGGTCAAGGTTAAATTATTATTTAAAGCAACAAAATACGCGAAATGCATCTTTTTCTGCTTTCTTACTGTAAGGACCCGGAAAATAAAAGAAGAAAAAAGAATCTAAAAGACAGGAAATTTGACTATGGAGATAATTACTTAAAATACACATAATTATTCCTGAGCACTGTCAAAAATCTAGATACGTGCATGGAGATCATTTGAAAAAATTAAAATGAAAACAATTTAGAAAATATTGGAAATAAATACCCATACGCTAAAAACCCGATCTCTTATACTTGGTCAAATTTCACGACAGGGGTTACATGATGCGTGAAGAAAACACGTTACTAAAAAAAACTTATGGATCATTGTGCTCAAGATTAACATAAGAATACAGTTAAAGTCGACCTGCTTGGCTGATTATGTTTAGTGGCATATCAAGCAACATGGCTTATTTAATGCCGAAATCTAAATCATTTGAATCCATTTTTATTGGTTCAAGTGAACATATTTTGAACGCATGAGTATGCCTTCAACTACAGATAAAATACATTGCTGGCTATTTTGATGTCTGTATTGTTGGTCTCTGTTCAGAGTGATTTACTATGCACAGCTTAGTTGTAACACAAGGTCGAGATCATGGGGTACCCAATGAGAATCGATCTCACTATTCAGTCTTAACTGATCTAGGGAGACAAGCTTGCTGATCATTACGTCATGTTGAAGTATCCAATAGTGATTTTTCTAAGCATAACTTAGATGTGGCACAAAGTTGATAGGGCAGCCAGTGAGAATTAAACACACTAAGTCGCAATTGTTCTAGCAATCAATCTTGTTAGCCATTACATCACGTTGGGGTGCCCTTGGATTTTCTTTATATAAAGATATATTGATGGTATTTTAAATATAAAATGTATTTTTATACTTTCATTGTTTTTGTTTTGAAGGTTTCACCATTTTTCTTATAACTGGGGCTCGTAAAATGTCCATAAGAAATTAAACAAAGAAATAGCAAAATTGCAATCAGTAAGTCAATGAAAAAAAAAATTCCTTTCGAAGTACGTCATTTGACCAGTTAAATGCACTCGTGGATATGTGCATGGGGAACAATGAAAAAATGGAATTGGCAATGAAAAGATTTGACTGTCTGTATTCTATACAACATTGGCATATTTGTCCCCTTGCATAATTGCACGTGTTGTTGAAATATTTCGAATTTAATTCTCTTGTTTACGGTAAGATTTACTAGTTTCAGATCCAAGCTCATTGAAAATTCTAAACAGAATTACTAGCTTCTTCTTCAACTACTTCTATGTTCCGTATTCATTTTGAACGTGGAAAAGCTTGGCGTTGCATAACCTCCGGTTCTTTGTAGCTATCAGTAAACTTTGTCTTTTTACCATTTCTCCAAAACCCTCTCCTGCCAACCATTTACACACGTAGGTAGGCTATGCGCTGCTTTTCTCTTGTCCATCTTGCTTTGTCATGTTTTCTAAGCCTGTTTTCCTCAATATGTCTTAGAGAAATTCCAACTGTTTCTTTCTGATTGGAAATAAAAGTATCCTCTTTGTTTCCATTTTCCTTAAACTTTCTTCATTACTCTCCTGTTCAGTACATGGTATCCGAACCATCCTTCTATAGAATCCCATATCTTTTGCTTCCATCTCTTCTTTATCTGGGAGGAGATTGTTCAGCATTCGCTGATGGAGGATCCATATTATATAACAGTTCACTACTGTTTTCTTTGTTTCTAACACAATTTTCTTATTTCTTAATACTTTGCTTAGATTTTGGAAGACATTTTTCGCTAACCCAATGCGCCTTTTGATTTAGGTGTCTCATTTTGTCGCCCACTTTTAAAACATTTCCTAGATATTCAAATGTTTGTTTCATTTTGCTGTCCTCAGTTCGTAGTTCGCATGTTGGGTTATTCAAACACGCATTCTGTATATTTCCTTATCGAATCAATTATTTTGCCATTGTTGTTTTTTGTTTTTTTGTATCGTCTCCATCTAGGTTTCAATTGATGGAAGCAGGCAATCAATCCCGAACATGTATCGGCCAACCTACTCGAATCCTTTTCAAAAACTTCCCCTTAAGATCGAGGCATTCCTATTGATTTTATGCCTGGTGCCCAACACTTTCAAAAATATCTAAACTTCCAGCTGTATACAACTGTTTCTCAGATCAGCGGTTTGTTTTTTGGGGGGTTGGAGCTTGGGGGTTTGAACCAGGACCATCCTTCTTCGAACCTCGCTAGAGAATCACAAGGGATTGTACAAAATAAAGGAAACCATATCACAGAAGGATTCTCATCAACAGCAAGAACTAAAATGAATAGCACATGTAACTGGACGAGAAAAGAATGGCATAATGAGGAATTAGACGTTCCACACAACTTCGAACAAAAGGTTAGGAAGGAAACCTTCAGGAATACTGAAAAGAGCGATAACAGTTACTGTACATGCGAAACCAATTTTCCTTAAAAATTGTTTTAAGCGTAATTTTGTATGAACCTGAACATTGCACTGGCTGCTTGGTCAATTAAAGCTAAATGTTTCCTTATGAGAAAACAGCTAATCATTGTTATTTCAACGCTAGGACAAAATAAAACATAAAGACCTCATGCCAAAAAATGCAGGTAGGATTAGAAATGTGCAGGCTTGGAAGAATATAACTGCGTTTGTGATCACCAGAGAAGAAGAGAATTTATGACAGAATTTGGAAGGCAACATACGTAGAGATTACAAAACAAAGTGTATTGGACTTAGTTTATAAATAAGTATACACCCTAGTATTTTCATCGTTTCATTCGAAGTGATACTTTGGAAGAAGAGCACCAGGCTGTTAAAGTTCTCCCTATCATTGTTCGCATTTCGTAATCCTACAGACACACAGGAAGCCTTGAAGACATAACATTTTAGGGTGACAATGTTTCAACAACTGTAGCGTGACCAAGGGTCTTTCGGTGAAAGACTTGGGTGACAATGAACTAAATAAGTCGAAAAATAGAAGAATATCATTCCTCATCTGTTTTCCACGTACGTTGGTACTACTTTTACACCTTAATCCATCATTTGAGGCACTGATTATTCCAAAGGAGTTAAAGAGACAGTCAGCATGAACGGTTGATTTAATGCCTTAATTCTATCTTCAAGTATACTATTCTCGATAGAGAACATTCAACCACAATTTTAAAGTACTTATATATAAATTATATATTAAATTACTTATATATATATATATATATATATATATATATATATATATATATATATATATATATAATGGTCTCTCCCGTCGGTTTCGACGTATGAGGATCTGACAGCTTATTGATTCAGTTATGAGAGTTTGTGCAATAATCTTGTGCCATTTAAGACCCGCTAGTGATTTACAAAGGAGGCCACATATGGAGCAAGTGTGAGAATTCTGAAATGAGATCACTGTTAGATTGGCTGACCTTTTAGAGCTTGCTCTCGCTTCTTATATATATTCAGGTAAGATGAGAACGAATAGAGTACAATTCTAACGTTAGTAACATTTAATTTTTTAAAAGAGGGCCCAGTACAAAGTAGAACAATGTTCTTTATTTTAGGATATTACATCGAAAACATGTCAAAATCGATACATAATTGCAGTCGTGTTTCGACGCGTATCAATGGATCTCATCAGGCTGTTGTAAGTTACAATTATTGTAATTTACAATCGTCTGATGGGATGCGTTGATACGCATCGAATCACGACTGCAATTGTGTATCGATCTTGACTTGTTTTCGATCTAATACCTTAAAATAACGTATATATATATATATATATATATATATATATATATATATATATAGAGAGAGAGAGAGAGAGAGAGAGAGAGAGAGTGAGTTAGAGAGAGTTAGAGTGGCCGAGTGGTTAGAACGTTCACATTCTTACCATGAGACACGGGTTCGAATCACGCTATGGTCGATTTGTGAGGAAAGAGACTGTAGGGGGTGAACCCAGCGTGTGGCACCTTGGGAAAGTGCCCGAAAACCATACCTCGCGTTGAACCAAGCATTTTGAGTGAACTTTGGTCGACGGCACCGATGGGTTTCCAAGGCTTCAGCGTGCTTGCGTTGTTGAAATTGTTGATCACGCTAGATAAAACACTTCTCTCCCATGAACTGTGACTAAGGTCTGCTCGGCATAGTTGCAGTGTGAACCACACGTGGGCTGTGTGGGTCATGGATAAACACAATGAGCCTGAGCAAGCGTCTTCAACAGGGATTAGCTAGCTGCCCTAGTAGACGGGTATCCTCGAATACGAGTGACCAGCTATATACAAATACACACACACTCATATATATATATATATATATATATATATATATATATATATATATATATATATATATATGTGTGTGTGTGTGTGTGTGTGTGCATATATATATATATATATATATATATATATATATATATATACAGAGTGAGAGAGAGAAATAGTTATGGAAAGACTGAGATCGATAGACAGATATGGAAAGACATAGATAGATAGATAGATAGATAGATAGATAGATAGATAGATAATATTATTTACTTACTAAGGGTTAACGATGTTCTCTCCGAATAACACGCCAACGAGTAATCGAACTTCAGAATATGATATAAAATTTGCCCAAAATTATGCTACAATTCAATCTATCAATAAATGACTTAATTACATCCCTTCCTTAATATTTTGCATCGATCCATATACATCGGATTTGTCAACCGCGTCATTTAATCATTGCTTATTGATACGAATTTACATTGCGTGACAGTTCTACAGCTGATCGTCTTAGTTGGCTGAACATTATTACGCTTACTAATTTATGAAGGAATTTTATTTTGTTTTATTCCCGCACCTAACTTTCAGGTTTTATCTTGTTTAGGCTCCCAACAAATTAACGATTTAATACTTGGCTTGCAGGTATTATGTTCCATGAAAAGAAACAAAACAAAATACAAACGAACGCTATGAATATTCAAAGACGTAATGTTACGCATGCGCGGTTATGAATAACGTAATAAGCTAGAATTATGATTACGTAGTGAGAATATATAGATGATTCACATATGCATCGTCCTAACCTTCAGCATGGATCCTCCGGCCGTATGAACAATGGTGAACATTTGATGAAAACCTGAATTCTTGTAGTAACAAAGCAAAAACAGAATTCTCTAAAAAAGTGACAGTATTTTGTCGCTGAAATTCAAACAATACCGTGGCTTACGGCGATAAAACACTGAAACACCGTTTCTCCTACTATCAGTTAGGTTAAACGACAATGTGCCTGGTCAGGACATCGATGAGTGAACGCTGAGGAATACCAGATGTTGTAATCTTGGATGTGTGGCCGGTGTAATGGATAACGTCTAGGAATTTTAAATCGGAGAGACGAGTTCCAGTTCAAGTCGGATGTGTTATATTTACCTGCGAGCCAGTACCCTTCATTAAAGAATGAATTCGCCTCTTCTCACCCCACTAGATATGGGTTAATTAGTAAGACCTTTATTAGTAAGTCATTATCTTCTTTAAAAATCATTTCTGTCTTTAAATGTCCTGAAAAAGGTTTATAAAACGAATCCATCAATCAAACAGTGCCAAGAAGGTTGGCAAGCGTACCAGCAAAAATCATTAAATCATTTTAGTATTGCATTATTGAACTTCAAACAGTAATAGCGAAAAAAAATCAGTAAAAATCAAATAATCTAGAAAAAAAAAACTCAAAAAATAGCAACCTCTCATTATAAAAAATATGTATTCTCCTCTGAATAATTCATTGAAAAAAAAAATTGATACTACATCACTGAATTAAAGGCATTTTATTGTAGCCCATTGGAACTCTCACTCCTCATAGAAAACGGAAGTGTCACCCTGGAAAACCGGGTTAAATTTTAGCCTGGCTCCGTGGATTCGCTTTAGACCAAAATATTAAGAATTTATAAAATTATATCCAGACCAATGAGAAAGGACACACACACCTGGACTAATAATTTCAGACTATATAAAACGAATCCATCAATTCGACTTATTCCGAATTACTATGGTCGTTCGTTTATTCTGGCTTGGTACCCGCCAAAGAAACCTACTGTTTGAACCCGACAACGGAAGACTTCCAAAAGCACTTGATGTCCGATATTAACAGCAGAGGCCGAGGCTACTACATGAGGAAAACCTTTACGCCTACTCTGCAATAAAGCACTTACACATTTATATTTTCTTGATATCATCTCTCCCTAGATCTATGCTGCAAATACCAGGTTCTACTTATGCGGTAGAATCCCTAGACGTACTCTTAAAATCATTTTAGCCTATCAACCGAGGCGAACGCCAAAATAAATCCTCCTTTTCACTTCAACGACGCCTCATCTCCATTGTCTTATCTTATCTCTAATCCTTTTTCGTTACCGTGTGGTATACCTGTCTGCTTGGGCGGTTAGCTAATCCGGGTTACAGGCGACTGATCAGCATGCTGCTTCGAATTGTATAAAAGAGACAATCGAAAAAGACCGAAAGTTACTACAGCTGTCTCTATAGCAACCAATTAGAGCATTCTGTTTCAACACCCACAATCAAACTGTGATTTATATTGAAACTATACTTAATGGATGTTAGTTCCAGATTCTGGGAGAGATTGCATAATTTTGAGTGAACAATAGTTTGAACAAGATTGTACGCTCAAACGATCTGTCTCTGTCTTCGATAGCTTCGGATGTGTTCCAGGAAACAAATTTCACTCACAAGGTTTGGGTCAACTGGTGGTATGTTTCTCAGATAATTCCCAATGCAGGAATCGCCTCCCTATGCCAATGAGATCAAAAAGTCACTTCCTGACATATCGTCGTCCTCGGTAAGACGTTAACCAACATCCGCGCCCTGGGTAAGAAAATAAACTACGTCCAGTAGCAAGACGTCGGATCAAGAGGTTTTGAGGAGCGTGGAACCACCTCTAAATTGCTAATGTTCCCAGCCTTCACCCTGACCCCGGGTAGTAGCACCTGTTAGGGTCCCAGCTATGGGCAAATAGTTTGCTATTACCAGCAATATATATAAGGCAAAATATTACCAGAAACAGATTTTTGACAAAACAAAATATTACCAGCAATAAAAAAAATTCTGTCAGCATTAAATAACCCATTGTGATTGATATGCCGTAAAACAAAATAAATCAAACCAATCCTGACAAATCGATGATGGTAAGATTCGTAAGTGGATCTCATAGTCGGAATTGCTAACATTATAATTCCTACACATCACACCCACTAATTTCTTGAATAACATTTATGACATCAAAAAGAAGCCATCGTTCTATAATGTATCTGTAATAAAATCGACATTGTTTCCTTTCATTATGTCGAATTGCTTTGGAGCCATTTCGAAAGGAGCACATTTTCTTTCCATTAACGGACTGGATGAGTGGATATGCTATGAGTTATGAGCTAATATGGTGCCCGAAGTTAGCAGTGGCTGCATCTAATCCACGTCTAATTGTATGTGATCTTAAAACTCACCCCATGCGGCATTTCTTCTGCTGGGATGACAAATAATACTGAGACCCTTCTCTTTCGGATCGGACGTTAGAAGAAGCCTGTAGACTAATGGAAATATATTCAGTAAGAGCAACAGCTAAACAAAGAAGATATCCTATTATCTGATATCGTGCAAATGAGATAATAAAATATTCCTTTGCCTACTTTGATTTTCCTTCGTGCGTAAATCAAATCTTCTGTTCGAAGACGAAATTTCCCCGTTTCGTTAAAAAAAAACCTATATCGCCAACCAGGGCGCCCAGTAGAATTCACACGCTTTTTTTCTCCGGTGCTGACTACGTGCATACTAATAGAGATTTCTGTCGCTTATATATTAGGATACACAAAGCGCTGTTCTATGTATTCCCGCAGTTTACATCTGACCCTGAATAGTCATGTCTCGTTCATTGTCATGTATAGAGGATCGATTGCATGACAACATTGCAGTTCAACATCAAATCTGGTCTATTAGATTCTGCTATTGACCACACCCAACATGTTGCTGTCGATGTCTTCACCGTCACCCTGAAAGTGTTAGCTGCCCGGTGATATACCTTACTAAATGGTAACCCGTGATTTGGTCGTTACAGTTTTGAATACAGAGTTAGCCACCCCTGATCACGACTAGAGAGCCCAGTGTGAAATACGATTTAGTCCAGAGCTAGGGAGAGAAGAGATAGTTTCGTAACTTTCCCAGGGGTATTTGTACTTAAATGGCAGCATAAAATTCGACTGGAATTTTAACATGGTCCTACGATTTCTCATTTTGTGTCATTAAGACACTCGAATATCCGCTGTTAAAAATCATTTTCTAAATTAAATCCTTTAACTAAAAAAATAAACATAATAGTGCTGAAATGTTATGTAATATCAATCTTTACTATATAGCAGTGAATGTTGGAGAAATTAATCACAAAAAGGAAGAGACTTGAGTCAACCAAGATTTGTTTCGATTTGGATGATAAAAATAACATTAAAAACGTTAACTCAAAAAATAAACATAAGCCTGCTGAAATGTTATGTCATATCAATCCTTCTGTATGGCAGTGAATGTTTCAGAAATTAATCACAAAAAGGAAGAGATTTGAGACAACCGAGATTTGGTTCGATCTGGATGTTGAGAATAGCATCGACGGAATATCTGAGTAAGGAGTAATTCTTAATAAAAGCGAAAGCTTAAAGAACAATGTTGATTTGATTTAGAAAGGCAGTCGAAAGATTTAGGAGACCTAATGAGGAAGTAGTTTTATACCGCCTTCGTTCTGGGGAGGTTTTTGTTGACAGGATCGATTTCATAACGTTTATTTTCTATTGCTCGTCTTGTCTCGGCCGGGTCTCGAAATGCTTTTTTGGAGTCCGCAGATGAAAGAGAACTTCAACAAAAGGAATTTTTAAACTGATCTATTTTATTAAACACGCCGACATGTACATTTTTAACTAGCCAGTGGGGTCGCTCTATCACCCCTACTGGGGATCAAGTTCCTCGACACGAAATAATACGTCCGCATTATTCGACGTATAAAACATAACTCACTGAAATCACTTTCAATCTGTCTAGTATTCCCACGCTAGTTTTAACCAATCAAAAATGATTTCCTTTGTTTTGTCTACCGTCTGACTTTAACGGTCAATCTCAGGCGGTCTGAGCCAAAGTACACTACCGCTAAAAAGTGTGAAACTATTATTTAAAATGAAGACATGGAGAATTTAACACTCACAGGACATATTGAATACATATTGGTGCAAGGAGAAACAGCGAGTAACTTACCTAACGATGTTGTCTAAATGGATGGCAGAACGGAGACTGACCCTGATAGCAAAAAGGAAAGCAGTGGTTAGTGTTATAATTGGTAGGAAGTTGATCGTCTCTATCATGAAGGGACACGGTATATGACAAAATAATATATTTCCTCCTGCAGATGAAATGATGATGATTGATTTTTTTTTAAATAGTTTAAAGCAATACGACACTCACTAGGAAAGCTATACTTTCGTTAACCCGGCACCATTGTGATGGTAATTAGCGGAAGAATAGCTAACTGCGAAGATCAACAACATTTACGCAAATTTTAGAGTATTTTAGAGTAAATATGTTTTTGTGGGACGCTATTTCTAAAATGCGATTAGACTAAATGAATTCGTAGGGAAAATATAATTGTTGAATTGTGTTCAAGACCTATATACGTCTAGAGCGTTGATTTAAGATTGATGTCATTGTGAAAAGTATGAAACAATTTCCGATACAACCAGTTGTAAATTGCTTCATTCAAGTTTCGATGCTTAAGAAATATTTTATATCTGTTAAGGTACCCGATTTTTATATGAAATCTTGCTTCAGCACTGAATACAGAATGAGAACAATCCACTATCGTGTAAGGATCTAGGTTTCGGTTTGAGATTCCAAGAAGGAAAAAGAATAAGAAAACAGACACCTATAGAAGACCGGAAAGTACAATGGCTGAATCCTTGTGTGTGGGAGAATCACGACAAGGCTGCTGATTAGAATAGAATCAGAGTATATCATAAAATAGGCATAAAAAGAAGAGAGGAAAATACAAAGGTCAAAACGTTGTGTGTATAAGAACGACGATGATCATAATATGAATAGTAAAGTATACAATATGATAGACACCTGAAGATGGTTGGAGAATAGAACGGTCTAATCGTTGCGTGCATAACAGTCAAGATGAGCATAGTGATCCGAATAGCAAAGTATATAATAAACAGCTGAAGATAGTTGAATACGCCATTTTTTGAGATGGAAACTTGCTGTTAAACCCGGTGAGTATAACATAGATATGTAAGGGAATCGAAAACTCTCTTTTATCTGGTTGGAAACGTGTTGATTCTTTCCAAGTTTTTCACGGACATTGTAAGGCAAATTATTTTGAGGATCTGAAACAACCATATAAAGAGGATTGCGCGGACAAATATCTTGTCGGTAAGTTGCGAATTTCGGTGTAATGACCTCTACCGAAGCTGCTTATCTTTGAGGTCTACTTGACTTGCTGTGGGTTGATTTATTTGACCTCGCTGACCGCTCATTTATCGAACCAAGCAGATATCGATCTTGCATCATACACGGTTCATTAGTGCTCTCCAACGATTTATGGCAACCGGTATATAAAAAGAAAATTCCTTAAGATTGGAGAAATAACTTAATCGAAATCACTGTAGTTTAACTCGTAAAATTTTATTTTATTTACTGATGGTTTCCCCATACAAGCCCCAAAGGCTACGCAAGGTGGAAGTTTACTGAGTGAGATTGTAAGAGACAGGGAAGACAGTAATATGAGTAAGACTGGTATAGATATCAGTTAACCCTGGATTTGAAGAGACCAATGTTGTATTTGCCAGGGAAGCAATATCTCGAGAGTTTGTTCCAGAAAGTGGAATTTGGTTTTTATCAAAGGAACACGAAAGGAATGGAGTTGATTTGCCACCGTGAACATGACGTGAGAGGCGGGGGTTCTAGCTGGTGGTAATTAGGAAGGAAACTCATCCGAACATCTGCCATAGTAACAGCGATAAGAGTAATGAATGTGTGGCGATGTTTTCGTCTGTGGGACAAGGGTTGAACATTTCATCCCTGAAAAAATGCATAATCGCTTTTGAACTCTGTCTATGCTGGACAGTAAGGCCTGAGCAGCGTCAGCCCAGATATTGCAGCAATGTTCCATTCCCGGTCAGATCTGACTCTTATAAAAAATTTAAAAAAATAACATGACAGCGGGTGTTAGGTATTTTCAGGACTGATAAAATGAACCGGCTATTCTTCAAGCATCTTCTAGGATGGTGCGAATATTCGCGTTCCATTTGAGATCGGTTTTTCCACACAAACTTGTATCAATATTGTTTATTTGATAAAGATCGACGCAAAAAATATAAAAATAAAAAAAATAAGCTCCATTGATATTCGAATAATCTAAGATTTACTATGAACGAACAGCCGTCATATGAATAGGGAAATAGTTTAGTAAGAGCAAAGAAATCGAAATAGGAGTAAGACGGCTGTGCGTTTTCCCAACTGAGCTCATTTCACTTATACAGCGAGACAATCTAACTTGAACGAGAAGATCTACCGAGATTTAATATCGGCGTCCATATTCGATTTAGTTTCACAG
Organism: Acanthosepion lycidas; assembly: GCA_963932145.1. Classification (NCBI taxonomy): domain Eukaryota; kingdom Metazoa; phylum Mollusca; class Cephalopoda; order Sepiida; family Sepiidae; genus Acanthosepion; species Acanthosepion lycidas. Next base: position 63,751,002 of record OZ010587.1, on the reverse strand, counting down.
ATGTCGCTTTTACATTTTCGCAGTTTTCTTTTTTTTTTTTTTTGTTTTGTTTTTCAACAACAAAATCATAATATATGTTTTTGGCCTGTTGCCCGTTTAGGATCATGTATACTCTCCAAGTATATATATATATTTTTGAACCAGCAAAATTCATACTTCATATTCATTTGTTATTTGGGCATCCCGACCTCGTGTAATGGTTAGCCAGGTTGTCTCGCTAAAACAATTACGACTGAGTAGTGATTTTGATTCATCACTGGGTACCCCATTCCTTTGGCCTTGTGCCACATCTAAGCTATACTTAGAAAATAACTATATTCATTTGTTGTTTTTTGTTTTATGCTTTGCTTTTTTTTCTTTTTGCATTTTCGTTTTTTTTTTCCCTTCTTTTTCTTTGTTTACATTTTTTTACCTTTGATTTTTTCTTTTTTTTTACGTTTTGCTTTTTTCTTTCTTCTTACCTTTTTCCAATTTTCATTTCCTTGTTATTTTTTTCTTTTACTATTTTCGATGATCTTTTCTTTCTTTCTTTCTTTCTTTCTTTCTCCGTATTTTCTTTCTTTCTTTCTTTCTTTCTTTCTTTCTTCGTATTTTCTTTCTTTCTTTCTTTCTTCATATCCAGTTTCCTTATTCTCCTGTTTATTAACATCCACACCTTTTTTAGTAGATTAACACCCATCACTTTGCATATCCTGGCACATGAACCAGTATCACTAAATACGAAGCCTTACGTTAATAACACACGCACACACATAAATACATATATACACATACACACAAAACAAAATACAGTTGTTTGGTTGGTTTTGTTTTACTGCATATCAACCTGAATGGGTTATTTAATGCCGACAATATTTTTTATTGCTGGTAATAATACCTACATACGCACACATACACACATGAATACCCTGCACACACATTCACACATTCACACATCCACATACGAATAAATACCTATATAAACACGTACACACACACGCCTACAAACGTAGAACCATACACACATGCACACACATACACGCACATGCTCACACGCACAAATACACAGATACATAAACATACGTGTACGCACATACATAAACATACATATAAACATACAAAAATTATTAGCCTCGAAACACCTTGATGAGAAAAGAAATATATCGACAAATCTATTTATCGATTTCGAGTCCTGATCAAAGCGAAATTTGTTACTGGCATTCTCGGATATAGAATCTTTCAATATCCACAGGATCTAGTTTAGCGAAATTAAGCTCTTAGAGAATTACCATGAAATAAATGAGATAAGAAATCTATATTAAATTTTTGCACGGTTTTTTGTTTATTTTTTTTTTTAATTATTTTACAAAACTGAAACTTATCCAATATTCCAAGAAGTCTAACTTTAACTTATTACTGAAAATTGTTTAAATGAAAAAACAAGTGATACTACGCACACTCAACCCCCATATATATGAAGCTATATACATCAAACAGTAGAAACCTAACTTAAACAAAATCAACTATGGAATCTCTACAAATATCCTTAAATGACTATAATTGGTAACAGAAGCCATTGGTTTATACCAAAGGCTTCCCATACTTCATACTTCTCGAATTCACTCTCGCGTGGTCATGTGTGACGTCATGAGCTGCGGTGCGATTTTCGTCTCTAGCGTCTTATATGCACGTGTTCATCGTTGCTTGGAAATCATCCATGTAATCAATAACAGACTATCATCATTGTCTTGTCTATATATTGCTTAATATATTGTACAGTAATTGACATCTTTGATAATGGCTTATGTAAGCCAAAAGCTTAGATTGGATTAAAAAAATATGGATCAATATTGTGATTTTCTTTCTTCGTTTAATGATAATGTTATTAAGCTTATCAGACGTTATGAAAAGAATTTACATAAAATAGATAAACAACACTTGTATATATTATTTAATGAAACATGTATGAATGAATTAAAAAATGCTGCCTAAATACACACAATATATGTGTGTGTGTGTGTGTGTGTGTGTTAAGACATGTCTCATTAAATAATTTAGAATTCAATGTGTTACTTAATGACGACAAGAATTTTATAATAGTTTTATACGAATAGAATATGTATTCTTTGTAAGATGTCCATTTGTATCAATTGCTGTCTTCCTGAATCTTGTTTTATTCTCCTTTCTCCTCACTAAGGTTTTCTCATTCTCTTTCACTTTCAGTTGGCTGGTTTTGTTTATCAACCTCAATGTGTTATTTAGTGCCGCCATGATTTTTTTATTACTGGTAATATTTTTTTCAAAAGTGTATTGCTGGTATTACTGCTTATTTTTACATTTTCATAGTGTTTTGACTCCATTTTGGGTTTTAATATTTTTGAAATTCGATGGATGACAGCACTTTTGTTGGGTTGAAACAAAGGTCCATGGCTTTTTTAAATAGTGGTATCGTTTCACTCGGGACTGAAACTCATGACCTATTCTGAAAGTTGGCATATCAAATCAACAAGTTCGTCGTATGGATTCCAAAATGCGTTGTAAGTTTGTTTTTTTTACGTTATAATTGAAAAGAAAAATAAATTAAATGCATTTTTTTTTAATTAAATCTCTTTTATAACCAGAAATAAAAGAAATTTGTACAGATAGCAAAAAAGACATCTACCTTTTTACGGTGTCGTAACTGTGTGTGGTTCACGAAGTTCAGAGGTGGAAACTTTGATCTAGAAAGCAGATAATATTCGGGAAGGTCTCCTGTTTTTCATATTGCTCAAATTGAAACGCTGGTTAAAATTAATCGAAGCCACCCGGCACATGATACCACAGAGACAATCCACGTATCTAATATGAGCGGTTTAAGGAATTTGCAAACACACGGAATCTTAAATCGCAATGAGGGTTGGGAACTTCACGATTTAACGGCAAAACTATTAATAGACGGCATTACTAGTGGCGATTTTCTACATCGACGTGCGACTAAAAAAAAAAAGAAAAAATAATGAAATATGTAGAGTGAAAGCTGATCTGCATCCGAAAATTTAAAATCGTTGTGCATTATTAAAATTAAAATCCAGTCTTCATTATTAAAATTAAAATCCAGTTTGCATTCTAAGATTAAAATCCGGTGGACATTATTAAAATTTAAAAAAAAAAACGGTCTAAATTATTAAAATTAAAAGTCGGGCTGCATTATTAAAATTAATACCGGTCTGCATTATTAAAATTAAAATTAAAATCCAGTTTGCATTCTACGATTAAAATCCGGTGGACATTATTAAAATTAAAAAACTGGTCTACATTATTAAAATTTAAACCGGTCTGCATTATTAAAATTAAAATGCAGTCTGCGTTATTAAAATTAAAATCCTGTTTGCATTCTAAGTTTAAAATCCGGTGACCATTATTAAAAAAAAAATAGAAAAAAAAAGTTCTACATTATTAAAATTAAAAACCGGTCTACATTATTAAAATTAGTATCTAGTCTGCATTCTAAGATTAAAAACAGGTCTGTACTATTACAATTAAAAGCCGCTATGCATCTGGTTAGATTGTAAAGGAATTGTGTATAACGAGTTCCTTTCGCAAAACGAGTTCTTGAATTCAGACAATTACTTTTTCAAACTGGATAATCAGAGCCAGCAATCAATGAAGAACATCCTAAATTTCCCAACCGGAAGTAAGCTGTCTTGCATAAGAATAACGCCATACCTACTATCACTATGCAGACACATCTGAAATTTGTACAGCTCTTAAATGATTCCCTACTCCATTTTCCGCACTCACCTGATTTTGCGCTCTCGGATGACATTTCAATTCCTACAAAATTCTCGACACCATTTTGGACGAGTTCAATCGCCCAGAAATTTGTCAAACTTTGGAAGGATGGATTCATGATACTGCTTTAAAAATAATAAAATCGTAAGATACATTTACCTTTGTATAAATCAATAAGCAGATATCTATTTTAAATTCACTTAAAAACAAAAAAAAAACAGTTAAATTTACTTAAATCTGAAGTTTTGTCCCGACCCAGGGAGAATCCCACTTTTTTTTATGACTCGCAAAACTGTCCGATTCTTGTCTTTCTCTCTAATTTTTCTATAAATACTTTCATGGTAATTGTTCGGATGAGCTCTTTTGGTGTAAGGAATACTGTAGCATGTTCGGATCAGTGATTGTGGCTAGGTAAGTTTTAAGAAGGACAATCTTTTTTCAAATTCCTAATTTTGGACTTGTGCTACATTTTTTATTTTTATAGAATTAAATATGGCTCTTCGCTATGGTACCTAGACTTTTTAACTTTAAGCGCGACGCAAGACTGACACCCAAACCTGATCAATTTACACGTGAGTTGGCCAGACGTGATCGTATGTTCTATGCTAACAGTTAATTTTATCGCACTTCTCGCTTGTGGAACTTCCTTACGTGTCAATACTTTCCAGCCAACTTTAATCTGCAAACATTTAAATGCAATGTCAATTGCTACCTGCTGGTCACTCTTTTCTCATCCTGCTCATTATTAATGTTTCTGGTGTGGATTCCGAGATGAATTCGGTCTCCAAGGAATGATAAACGCAATAATTAAATATAAGAAATCAAATGTATTTACACAATCATACAAAGAGTAATACTGTTAGTAAGTCCAGGAACGTGGTTAGTAGCAAATACAGATAGATAGATATAGTCTCGAAATAGGACTTCCTTAGAGTCTAAGTGCTTTTAACTGACTTCTACATGAGGTTACCTCACTCTATCCGACTACGACTGCCATACGAATACTACTACCGCTGACTGTAACTCTGGGTATTTAACGGCAGCAGACTTGGTACACTTGGTAGAGTCCACTTATATGAAAAAGGGGTGGACCCCATAACAGTTTCTTTTGCGAATTCTTTCACGCCCTGTAACCACTTCTGTCTTTGTAACTTTTCTGTCATGCAGGGCGTGATACAGATTTTTTAAAAAAATACTATTGAGAAAATGATACTTGTCTAGACCAGGATTACAACTCTACTTGTCGACAGTACTGTGCGTGTTATGAAAGCATCACGCGATGTTAAACATTCTAAAAATTGTCTAAAGATGATAAACATGGTAAAAAAAATTGGGTTCACTTTGTGAGAAACTTGTAAATCAAGCGTAAAAGACGTTATAATGGGGAAAAACTAAACTAAGTTTCAAAAAACTGGCGAAATCCAAAAAACAGAATAAAAAAATATATACTTGTCGTTTTGACAGACTATATTTTTTTGTATTCTGTTCCTGTTATTGCTCTGATGGGAAAATGTGTGAAGTACAATAAAGTTACTATTACATACGTTGCGCATGCGCTTGAATGTTTACGAAAAAGATTTTTTTTTTCAAAATGGCGTCGCTGACAATGTCTAAACGCAAAGGCCCAGATTTAGGTATCATTTGCATATCTACTTCCGACAAAACTCGAAGGCGTCTCGGTTATTTTCAAAGAATATATAATGGAGTGAACGGAAGAGACCGGAAAAATGACACGTAAATCACTGGATGAAAAAAGGTAACAATGCCTGAGCGCGAAATATAAGAATTGAACGTATCTGAAAATGAGATGTATCGATGAAACCTTTCAGTCGCAAATGGTTAGAATGGGGTAAAAAAAAACGATAAAGATAGTAGGGAGTTCTTTTTCTAAACTGACTGTGAAAAATATGTGTTAATTGCATATATTTTGGTATTAAAAAAAATAGCTGTAAATATAATGCAATGATTTAAGAAGTTCTTAATGATATGGTTTATTTGTTGCTTGCTTGCTTGCTTTCTTTCTTTCTTTCTTTCGTTCTTTCTTCCTATCTATTTCCATTTGTATATATATATATATATATATATATATATTAGGACAGAAAACTTTCTTTTAAACATCTTTCGTTAAATTGGACAGTCAAGGAAAATTTAATTAATTTTTTATTAAGTTTTGCCAGTGTCCTTACATTTTCCGTTTGATAGGAGTAAGGGAATGCAAACTTCTTCCCTATTGTTCATTGTCCCAAGCACTTTCGGATACTACTTTAACCATTTTCAAGCGGGGTTGTTTTAGGTGTTAATTTCTCTTCATATTTTGGCTGTTAAGTTTGTATTGTTTGAATACTAGTAGGAGCGTTTATTACGACCCTTCGGGGTTGAACGAGGCTGAAATTTGAATGAACGTCTTTCTGTTTATAATACACGCACACACACGCGCACACAGGCACACACGCACACACACAGATATATATATATATATATATATATATATATATATATATATATATATATATATATATATAAATTTAAAAATTAAGACAGTGAGAAACTTAAGGTTCCATGACTATAATTTATTTCCCCAGAAAATATATTTTTCCTGTTTTATCAAGTCACATCTCTAGTTACAAAAGAATTTGGTTTCTTTTATTTTTAATATATTTTTTGTGGGATAGTTTTAGATCGGTTAATATATCTGTCTATATATCTGTGATGAGGTGTGATGTACACTATTTACATTATTTTTGCCATATTTATCACAACGTTTCGGACGTTGTACGCTCCGGCTTTCTTCAGGGGGTTGGAATGCCAAATATATATATATATATATATATATATATATATATATATATATATATATATATGTATGTATGTATGTATGTATGTATGTATATATATATACATATATATATGTAAAAGACAAAATTTCACTACAGTGTATTTGCTTTTATTTTAACAAAAATAAACATAAAAAAATATCATACAAGAGCATCATATTTAGTTTTCGTCAGGAGATCCATCACGTGCCTTAATTACTGCTTTGAAAATTCTAGACATTCTTTCTAGGACTGAAAAAAGCTTGCTCTCACGCGTTGGATATTCTCTTCGACCTCCCCTGTCCAATTCATCCTACCTAGTGTATGAAATTTAAAGGAAGAGAAGTCAGGAGATTGAGACGACCAATTTATTTTTTTAACCCGATGTAATTTGATATCATTTAGAAGAATGTTTTGGATCTCTGTCTTGCTGAATGTAAATTTTCGTATATATATATATATATATATATATATATATATATATATATATATATATATATATATACGATTGCGTCTAGCATGAAACAACCTGTCGGCTTAGAGTGTTCAATATATATATATATATATATATATATATATATATATCACTCGTTAAATGTTATGATCCTTGTTTTTCAAAATTATAAACTGTACAACGTCTTTCTTTAATACGAAAGTACTTTCGACAATACATTCAGTCATCTTCAGCATCCGAGACGAAAAAATAAATTACTAATTACTAATCTAGTTATTAATATTATTATTAGTAGTAGTAGTCCTGACGATTGCGACTAGCATGAAACAACCTGCCGCTTTTAAGTGTTGACTTCAATGTTCACTTTTATATTTATACACGCTCTGTCTCTGATATTGATCACTTTATCCCATAAATATAGCTTACCATAAGAGTATATTTCTTCACACACACACATACACACACACACACACACACACATATATATATATATATATATATATATATATATATATATATATATATATATATATAATATGTAATCCGTCGGTATATAATCCAAGTGGATAAAGATAAAAAGTAAAAGAATAGGTGATCACGTGGTTACCAAACCCAGAGAAAAATACAGCGTCCGAAAGAAATAACTCTAACATAATGGTAAGATATTACTAATAGTGGTATCTAGTTCATATTTCTTAACCATCATATGAGTGGTATTTTTTGCAAGGTGGACCATGTTTCTTCTCCACTCACTATTTTGGATTTTGAACGAAAGAAAGTAAATAGAAAACTATATATATATACCGTGTATACCTAGTGTTGTTCGAATTTTTATGATCACAATTTAATCAATATATATGGAACCGAACTATACACAGGTAATTTTTTTTGAAGAGTTTAAAATTCATGCATTTTCAGCGACCAATTCCACTATAAACACGTAATCTTTTTTTCTGGACGGGTTAACTTCCATGTCAAAAAAGTCGCACTCTACATGAGGTCGACTTTTGCACGAATATATACGGTATATATGATTTAGTTATATAGACTGTCTATATTTGTAATACTAGTTATCTTAATTATTTACATTATTAACATAGTTCGGACTGTTATTCTCATCTTTATTAACATATTCACGATGGTTTGGCCGTTGTACCCTCCGGTGATTGGAATTTCGAACTGAACCCTTTACTTCGTCCACCGGGATGGATTGGTCTATTTCCACGTGTCATGCCTCTACCGGATGTCTCAGTTATATCACTTTAACCCAACTTTCCATGTCTTGTTCGCCACTCCAGTCGCCTGGTATTGAACTCACAACTCTTTTGGTGAAGCCACTGGGCCCAACTCACACTTTTATCCACAAAGTCACAGAAAGCCGAAGCTTTCAACGGCCCAAATATCACTATGGCAATAATGAACAGGAGAACAGTCCTTACAATGTAAATAATTGCAAATATTCAATCAAGTTTTGTTGGTGATAACAGTGGAAGTTAGTTTTCTTAATAGTGTCAGTCAATGTTTCTTCTTGACAGATTAATTACCGTATTTTGGAGTGAAAGGAATACAAGAATTGTTTACAATTCATGTTCTTTTTTTCTTTTTGTTTAAGATGTCAATCTTTTGGTTAGCTTCAGCTTTTATCACGATTGAAAGCAATTAATTTAAATTCAGAATCTGTTTCATTATAGTTTTCTTTCCGTGGATTAATTGAAAGTTTGAATTTTGAAATTTTGATGTCACGTGAACATGATGCTACGATGGGTTTTGTGTCACATGAAACGGACTTATTGTGAATTCTCTAAATTTAAATACATTGTACAAGACATCTTCCATATCAATACTATATTTTGTTGATTATTGTTTTTTTCTTATATATATATATATATATATATATATATATATATATATATATATATATATATATATATATATATATATATATTGCTTTGATGTAATAAAAATGTAGTAGAATAAAGAATACTGCTCTACATTTGTATTGATTCCTCTTTTAAATTGAATGTTACGATCGTCAGTATTGGATTTTATTTGTTCTCATTTTACATACATATATATATATATATATATATATATATATATATATATATATATATATATATATATACTTCGAATGTTGTAACCTTTATTTATAATTTTTTTGCTGATAATTATTGTAGTATTCACAAGGAAGTTTTAATTACTCGATTAGATATCGTATTTCTGAAAGAAATATATGAGATATTAATAGGGATAGAACAATTTTCCTATCGTCCGGTTCACACTACTCTCCAGTCTGTTAACAGGATTTGAAGTTTATCTCATTTTTGTTGTTTAAGATTGTTTTCTGTGTTCTTCTACGGACTTCTCATTCAGTAGCCTTTTGCATCTTAGTGGCATTATCACCTAGCTCGGGGTGAATTGATTTAAAAGAAATACAACCAAAACCTTCACTCGTAGGGTCACTTGTCATTATTCCACCCACTATGCTTTACTGTCACACATAATACAGAAATATAAAATTCATAATAATATACTAAGAGAGAATCTACAGACGCCATGCTTCCGGAACGCAATAATGCCTTCCAATATATATATATATATATATATATATATATATATATATATATATATATATATATATATATAACGTTATACATTTTGTAAAAATACAACATTTTGGCACAAAGCCGACGGTAAGTGGGGAGAGGCTTGTTCCAGGGATCTTAAGAAAAGAATGCGAGCAATCGCGAACCCTATGACTCATCAACGTCGTAGGGGCTCCACTATACTGAAAACGCAGTAGGAGTGGTATTTATTCGGCAAGATAACACATCGTAGCCCAACCAGGCCGGTTTCGAATTCTCCTGAACCTGTTACCCTTAAGAAAAATATGAATCCTCTTTTCCCCATCCAGTCTGCTCAGACTGGGTTCTATAACATACCCAAGGTTTTAGAACTCAGTCTGGACAAGATGGGGGGTGAAGAAGACGATCCATATCTTTGCCAAGAGTATTAGAACATAAGGGAATGTAAAGGATCCATCTGGAATTCGAACTCGGCTCTCCGATTCCTTAATCCGAGCCCTATCTACTGTGCTTTCATGATGTGGAGATACTCCAACGCAGATGGTATGAAACAATATCGTCTAGATGAGTTGTCTCTAAACAATGGCGCCGATCTGAAAGTTTCTGCTGCATTTCAATAAAACTTTATTTGTTTACGCACGTTTTCCAATAAACCTTTTAAATGTGTCTTATTTTTTAAAATTTTTATGGATTTTTAAATTTGTACAGTTAATTCATGGGCGCCCTAAATTTTTTTTCTGAAATATCTAAACAGTTTTTTTTTACTTTAAAATTATTTCTTTATATTTTTTTCCTTCAAGCCTTTTTAATGTTGTTTGTCGATGCGACAATACATTTTAAGAGATATTAGCCTAAATATTAGCCTGTAAATTATTTGAGGAGATCAATTGACAGTCCTTTCCCCGTCCCCACGCTTTTCTTTTAGCATTATTTGCATTCCCGTTGCCGCAGTTTTAACCAATGACAAGGCAATCGCATGAAATTGACCCTAAAATAACCTATTTACGTTACCTAGGAAACGCTTCGACAAATGTTAACACCTAAGAAAAGAATCCTCACTGAAATGCATGACATCCAGTTGAAGTAGACGCGCCAAACATAATTCGTTGACTGCGTATAACACAAAAGAAAGAAGGAATTCAACAAAAATCAATTTCATGAAATTGCAGAGGTAGTAAAATTTTAAAATGGATTTCGGTAAAAAAATATTTTGATGCCAGAGGGGACTCACACATTTGCCATATTGGGATACACTGGAAGCACAGGGCTGCTATATTTTGAATTTTACAAATTTGATGGCCAATTTAAAATAAGCTGTCCTAAGTTTGGTTATTGATGAGGAGAAAATAAATCCAAAATTTTGAAGCACAGTGATTTCTAATTTAGCTTAAAACGGTGTTTGCGCCAGAATCAGACTCTCCATAGATAGCCGGGAGAAAAGGGATTCGTTTTCGAGCCTACATAAGAAATATCGACACCTTCAACTGTATGCTTTTCACGGATCAGTAATTAAAAATGGCTTCAACTGTGACTGAAGCAAATAGACCTTAGCAGGAACCAAATTTCTTCAAACCACGTGGACGGGCGCTACATAATCATAAGCAAAAAACTTTCCAGTACTTATGTACCAAATTACAGAAACCGTATCAGTTGAGGGCTTTTAACCGCAGGAACTACTAAAATGCATACCACAGTGTTATATTCCGTGCTAAGGGAAAATATACTTAACACCAGGTCGATAATAGAAGAAAGTTTTATTGTACAAAACCATTGTAATATGAAATACGGTACAGTTATACACATAGGTCAATCTAATAGTGAGTGCCGCTAATTGGAAGGTCGGACGTGCTTGCGTTGTCTCGCTCTCACTGTTAATATATAACAGCCCTCCCACGTGGGATGTTTGTGGCCAAAAATATTCCCTTTGAACCCGCCTAAACGGGTTCAGGGACTGTCTACCTCCCCGGACGAAACTTTGCCCTTCGGCAAAACTTCGTCCGGGTTCCTCTCTGCTCAAGACAGAGAGTTCGACAGAAGAACAGTCTAGCACTGTTATATTTAACAGCCCCACCCCACGAGGGTGTATGTGGCATAAGGCCGGTTTATTGTGGGTACTCCGAGCACATAGGCTCGGCCAAAAATATCCCCTTTGAACCCGCCTAAACGGATTCAGGGACTGTCTACCATCCCGGACGAAACTTATCCCTGCGGCAAAGCCGAGGCAGAGAGTTCGACAGTCTAGCTCTGTTCCTCGTGTCTCTTGTAGACAGTTGACTTACTACCTATAGTGTAATCATTCATGGGGGTGCCTGGTTATTCCATTACATCACACATTTAACTGAAGGAGAGAATAAGGACAGACTTTTCAAACTACTTCAAACAAAAGTTTAGAAAGAAAGTCCACATAAGTACTGGAAAGATCAATAACAGTTAGTGGATTTACAAAAAAAACACAATTTCACCGATGGATTTTTTTTAATAGAAAAATTTTATAAATTTTAATCGATAGTAGAACTTTCCGTTTGGTCAATAAATGCTGACTGCTTTCTCATAAGAAATCGACTTATATTAACATTACATGTAACTGGAAAAAACTAAAACAGTTGTTGGTGTAGCTTTACTAATATTAAATTGTACAATATATTGCCTATAATATAGCAAAATATAAAAGCATCTGGAAGAATGAAAATAAGAGAACCACAGTTGAAACATTTTGCAAAAATCTTACTAGACCGTTCTAAAACGTCCTCTGTCCTGCTAAGTTTTCAAAAATCTAAATAAAATGGCCTACCATCAACATTTGTTTAAGAATCTGTTCTTGATTACACCGACATTTACTCACTAGGTACATACAACAGTTTTGGTATCACCCCTTCTGGTTTTATTCGCAACAGACACATTGTTTTCGGCACATTTTACACGGATTCGATTCCTTGTATGTTGAAATATCTTTTTTCTTGATCGATGACATTTTTTTTATTTTACTTTTCATTCCTAAATTTGTTTCAGACAGTCCTACTCGTCTGAATTTTAAGACCCATTAGCATAATATATTCTCCAAAACAGTTTCTGATTTCTGTTTCTCTCGCATGTTTGCATATATAATCAGTTTTATTATTAATTCATGAATTTACATGTTCATACTACGAGTTGGACACATAGAAACCAGATTCTTCTTCGTTTACCAAATTCTTCTTCAGCCTCCTTGCAATTTCTAATGCTGGCGTGATTTTGACAAAGTCGTTTCTTCTTGGGAATCATAATTCATCCAATCTCGATTCAAATATTCATATCACGATTCAAAATACCCCAAATATTATGGTGGCAATATTCACGGAATATCAGAAAATTCCTCGAACATAACTCGAGTTTTTAGGCTAATGTTATGGTTTTGTGGTATCTTCTTTGTGTTTGGGAAAACAACGCCGTGTACAGCCTATTCTATGTTCAATTTCCGTACCTACTAAATTAACTTTTGTACAACTAATTCATACACTAAAGCATTCAATTACTATATCCACCGCCAGAATTTTGATGATAGATTCAATGTATTTGCTATCACTTTTTGAATTCCAGTTCTAGATCAAAAGGTTGATTTCAGCAATGTTTATCTTGAGTCCTATTGCTTAAAGGAAGTATGAAGTATATAAAAGGATTTTATTCAGTTCCTATATGTTGTAAAATTATTACGTTACAATTTATTAAAGAAATATTTAAAAAAACAAATTTGTTGTTAGCATTAATGGTTTTGCTGGCAATTTCTGGGGGACTGAAGATGAGTTTGAAAGCCAGTTCGATCTTTACTTCTTGTATACGCGCTGAGGACAATAGGAGACGACCAGGATTTTCTGCAGTCGATGAAGGAGCATAACTAGCCAGGGCATAATACTTTTTAGCTTATTTTTTTCACCTAGGCTGGCTTAAAGAATTGCTTTAAAATTTCTTTCAACCTCTTGAATGGTGGTTTTCCAAGCTAGGAATTCGGAAAGTTCTTCTGTCCGGAGAAGAAGGCTAGTTTTACTCAGAATTAAGGTTTGCTTTAGAGTATCGTTATAACGCTTCCTCGAAGCAACCTTATTTTTGTGACCAAGTACAGGATATTATGGACCGAACATGTGAGCAATGATCAGGTTTTCGAGAGGATGCAAACAAAAAGAAAACTTATACTTAACATCAGGAAGAGGTAGCGGAAATTTCTGGGACACGTAATGAGAAGGTGGACCTGGAAAATCTGGTACTCGCAAGTCGGTTAGAGGGAAAGTAGAGCAAGGGAAGCAACGTGTGACATACTTAACAGACTTAAGCAACTGGATGGCAGAACAGCGTCTGGGAGAAATAACAAAAAGTCAAATCTTATTAAGAGCTGCAAGGGACAGGAGAAAATGGGAGCAATGATCGCCTACGTCCTGAAGAGACACAGTAAATAAGACAAGAAGCTATATATATATATATATATATATATATATATATATATATATATATATATATATAGATAGATAGATAGATAGATAGATAGATAGATAGATAACCTGTAATATTTGTAGAGGAGGTGGAAAATGGAAAACTTTCAAAGTAATGAGCTCAACATTTTCAAACAGAATATCAGCAGTGGAACTAGCAGAAAACCTGTTGGATGGTGGTGTACCAAACTAGGAAGTCGGAAATTTCGTTTGTCCAGAGAAGGCAGCTAGGTTTACGCAGACTTAAGTTTTGCTTTTGATTATGATTATAACGCTTACTCGGGACATCCATATTTTTGTGATCGGGTGTAGGTCAATTGAGAATAACCTTTGTATTTTATAATCAAAGTAATGTTCTACTTCAGCAATTTAAAAATAGATTCGATGATATAAAAATTTCAAAGTATGAGATAAAATTCAATGTTTAACATTAAAATGATTAAATTCTTAAACGTGTTTCCTTACTCTTTTTTAAAATGTTTTTCTGTTAGGTCCACTGCTGATGTTCTGTTTGAAAATGTTGAACTCATTACTTTGAAAGTTTTCCATTTACCACCTCTGCTACAAATTTTAACGGTGATCGACTCTCCTGTCGAGATTCGATGTATGAGGGTCAAGCAGATCAGTTTCCAGGAAACCGACAGCCCGACACCGGCACATGAGATTTGATTATAGAGGTGAAGGCCTCGTGCAGGACCATCCACACTTTTTGGAGGGACGAATACAGAGACCTGGTGCACCGAATGCCACAAGGTTCCCAAACGACCCTCAGCAGGTTTTGAATTCAGAGTTGTCCTTCTCCTAGACCAGTTGCCACCCAAGGCTATAGAACCCAGTCTGCCCTGCCATTTTACCCATAGGTGGAGGGAGAAGAAGAGGATTCATACCTTTCCCAAGGGTATTAGAACGTAAGTGAATGTAATGGATTCGACTGCAATTCGCCTCCTCTATATATATATATATATATATATCTTCTTCTGTGCTGTGTTTCTTCAGGACATAGGCGATCATGGCTCTCCATTTCCTCCTGTCTCTTGCAGCTCTCAATAAGCTTTAACTTTTTGTTATTTCTCCAAGACCTTGTTCTGAACATTCGCATGATTAAGCCCGTTAAGGAAAGATAATTCATTTCAAACCTCAGCTAAGTTTTGTCTGGCATATATTTACCTTCACTCTCTATCTATCTATCTATCTATCTATCTATCTATATATATATATATATATATATATATATATATATTCATGCATGGTTCATTAAATAATATAGACATGACTTGTCTATTTATTTTAAGTAAATTCCTTTCATATTGTCTGATAAGCTTAATAACATTATCAATGAAAGATGAAAGAAAAACATCATATTGGTACATGTTTTTTTAATCCTATCTAAGCTTTCGGCTTTCATAAGCCATTATCAAAGATGACAATATTTCAATATATTAAACAATACACGGACAAAACAATAATGATAGTCTGTTTTTGTTGCATGAAAGATTTCCAAGCAACGATAAAATTGTGTATACGAGACGTGGAAGCGAAAATCGCAACGCATCTCGTGACGTAACACATGACCACACGAGAGTGAATTCACGAAATATTAAGTATGGGAACCCGTTGGTATAAACTAGTGGCTTCTGTTATCAACTATAGGCAGAATATTTGTGGAGATTTCATAGTTTATTTTGTTCAGGTTAGGTTTCAACTGTTTTATGTATATAGCTTCAAGAATTTTTATTTTTTTTTTATTGTTTTCATGTTTAAGTATAGTTGTGCTTTCAAAGAGGATTTTCCGGAAGTGTGTATGCGGCCAGGCATGTTGTTTTAAATGCCTAAAAATGTTAGAGTTATTATTCAAATGTAGAGTCAAGCGTCTTGGAATAGTGCGAAAATAAAACCAGCAGTGTAGGCTGTTATTTGAAAACATGTTGATTCCACTTTTCACTCTTGCAAGGCATACAGGCCGGTGTCCTTACGGTTATACGAAGTCTAATAAAAAAAATAAAAAAAGTAACGTGTATATAGCTATAAAAATAAAACTACAACGCATATCAATTCGGCATTTAATCTACTTCGAAGTAGTTCCATTCTGAAGCAACACACGTCGTTGCCATTGATTGAAGCGTTCTGGGAGCTCATTTTTCTGGGATAGCGATCAGCTGTTTCGTCGTATTCTTTTGGATTTCCTCGAAGTCTTGAAATCTTGTTCCTTGCAAGTGGGATTTGAATTTTGGAAAGAGGAAAAAGTTGCAGGTAGCGTGATCTAAGAGAAGATGGAACCTATGTGATGTAGTGAGCCGACCACACTCTACACACTTCATTGCCAATTACTGCTGTAAACAACAAAATTGAGTGATAATTTTATAACTTAGTGTGTATGTGCGACAGAATGCAATGTAAAGAGGTTTAACATAGCCACAGCGCCGTTACTTCTTGATCAGACCTCGTATGAATTATTTCATGAAGAACTTGTTCTGTGCTAATATTCGTAATGATATTACTATGATTTCATCATTAGTTATTACTGATAACATTAACATTTTAATGGTGATTAATGATGATAATAATTATTCGCAAAAAAAAATGAAGACATTGTGGTTCATAATTAACAGTTCACTATGTTGCACTTTAAGCTATTTCTATCTCTTGCATTAGTGAGACTGAACAGAGAAAGATGATCAGGTTTAAACTATCGTGTTTTGATTGCTTGGCTGGATTTGGACCGGATGCAAATCTCTAATCCAGAATATTGGTTTTACAAGGTCCCGAGGGCAAAGAGAGTGGGAGGGACTATAATGTGTAAAAATAGTGGTCCGTTGAAACAGAAATGATTTCTACACAAGGTTGCCTAAAAACTGAGACGATGAAAAATGGAGAACGAATTAGGCTGAACACAAAGACGACAGGAAGGAAAGAAACAAAAATATATCCGGGAGCAAGAGTTTGCCATAAAGAAATATAGGAAACTAGCAGCATTGCCCGGCGTTGCCCGTACTTGATTCAAAAATCGTACGACTCATACAACAATCGCTATCACTTGACTTAAAATATTCTTGGCCTTCCTTGCCTTGTCGTGCTGATGTTGCTACATGCCTTACTTCTTGCCTATCTCACACTGCGAATTTTTTCTAAGCTCTATACTAAACATTAAATCTGTTATGAAAAAAGAATTAAACAAAATGAACACAAAACGATCAGCTTTAAAAAAGGACTCGTAACTGAAAAAACGGAATGAAAAAAGAATGTTAACAACAAATACTTTTTCACACCCAACCCAGTTCTACGGAATCAGAATCAACGTTGAGTTTAAGCAAGCGAATGAGGCAATTGGAGTAAAGTGCCATGCAGATTTAAATTTTTCCCACTTGTGACGAATGCAGCTATCGATTTTTTTTTACATGCTAGCATGCTAGTTAACATTCGTGTCAGTCAGCTGTTGGCTCTCACGCTGGCCAATAGAATCTCCCTGCCTATTCGTGGCAGCCAGCTATAGGCTCTCACTCTGGCCAGTACAAAATGACCGCAAACTACATGAATACTGCCGGGGAAGCATGAAAAAAAATCGATTATTTCCACTATCGATAGGAGTTGGGAAATGCAAAGTCGGTGTTGGCCTTCCCGCTAACTTGGAGTATGTGCATGTAAATTTCGGTGTAAATCCGTCGAAAATTGCGGCCTTGCATTCGTTACACACACACACACACACACACACACACACACACACACACACACACACACACACTGCCTTTTATAGATAGAGATTAAATATAATAATATAGTTTACTACCTCCTTATCTACGGAGGGATTCGTTTCAAGACCTCTATTGGTAACCTGAAAATATGGATAATGCCAAATACACACTGCTTTCCATATACGTCTAGGAAGGGCATCTACAGTCTGGATACTTAGGCAAAAATGCATATTTTCAAGAAATGAAATTTTCAACAACATTTTAATTGAAATATAAACAAATAACATCTTTAATGCGATTTCCATCACTTGCGATGCAAAGGTTGCTGCGCTTTGCCAGATACATGTAAACTCGATGCAATAACTCCACATTGCCGTCAATTTTAGCGCATTCACTCTTTTTGCGTTCAATCAAATATGTTGCATCTGTGATTTTCATTGAGTACACCTTCTCCTTTAGCATACACCATAAAAAGAAGTCAATTCTTTCTTCTTTCGACGAAACAATGTTTTATCTGTGGAGGTAAAAAGAATATAGTTAATTAAATTTCCTATGTGTCCAGACTTTAAGAACACCCTGTATAGTACAATGCCAAAGTTGGTGTTTATTTGATTAATTAGGTAAATGAATTATGAAATACCTGAACAAAACAATCACTTGTTTTTAAGCATCACAAATGACAATATGGATAATGAATCACTGTGATTTTGTAAACTGTGATTTTTGAAAATTAATCTGCAAATTATCAGGTGTGTCATAAAAGAAACAGGACTGAAGTAAAAAAAAAAAAAAAATGCCAAGCTACAATGTCTTCAAAATTATCCCAAACAAGTTTCCCTCCTTCTCCGTCATTACCCCCCCCCCAGGTCCACCTGGAAGGATTCTCCGCAACTCCGAGGTAGCTACATTCTTGATAGCTTCCACGTCCGGAAAACGGGTTCTCCTGATGATTCTCTTGAGCTTAGAGAAAAGGGAAAAAAAATCACACGTCGCCAGGTCAGGTGAGGAGGTAGGTTGCTTCAGCACGGTAATGTTCATCAACGAGACCCGATTTCCAGACGTGGTAGCCATCAAGAGGGCTGTGAACTGCGAAGAATGCCTGGAGAATCCTTCGAGGAGTTCGCTGGAGGTGTGACGCAGAAGTATTTGAAAGTGCGTTAAACTCGAGGGAAATAATTTGGAAGGGTAAAACTTGTAATTTGTACTTTGGTTTCGACATAATTTTGTGACTGTTTCTTTTCTAACACAACTCGTACATATTTCCATTAAGTATGAATCGTTCATTTAATATATTCTGGTAGAAGACCGATTTTAATTTTATCTGATATTTCACTCAATTGCTTACTTCATTCAAGATCCACTCAATGTAATGTAAATATAAGTCTTTCTATATTCAGTCGTAACGGAAAAAAATAAAACTTAAATAACCTAAATGTTGCATAAATAAACTCAACGCATTAAATTAAAGCATATATTGTGGTGGTGTATATGTGTGTATGGGGGGTGCGTGTGTGCGTGTGTACGTGTGTGTGTTGGGGGGTGCGTGTGTGTGTGTGTGTGTGTGTGTGTGTGTGTGTGTGTGTGTGTGTGTGTGTGTGTGTGTGTGTGTGTGTGTGTGTGTGTGTGTGTGTAGGTATTGGGTATGTAGGTATTGGGTTGGTGTATAATTATCAGGCGTTTTTGTAGGCGAGTTATTTGTTAATAAAAATTGCTGTTTTAATAAAAATATTTTATTTTCCCGTTATGAAAATACGTGTCGATAATCATACTCACTTAAAAATGTTATTGTTGAATTGTTATGTTCCTTTTTGCATAATAAGTATCGTTTAAAAAGTCCCAAATAATTATGCAGCAACCCAATATATATATGTGTGTGTATGTGTGTGTGTGTGTGTTGGGTTGGTGTATAATTATCAGGCGTTTTTGTAGGTGAGATATTTGTTAATAAAAATTGCTGTTTTGCTTACTTTTTTAATAAAAATATTATTTTGTTTTCAGGTTATAAAAATGCATGTCGATAATCATACTCACTTAAAAATGTTATTGTTGAATTGTTATGATTCTTTTTTCATAATAAATATTGTTTAAAAACGCCTGATAATTATACCCCGACCCAATACTTGGCAGCGTTGAGCTCGGAGTTTAGTTCATTAGATAGCATACTGTTATTTGGACATAGGGGTACGCATGGTGACCTAGAGAGGTTAATCGAGGTTACCAGATATCAACATTTTGCTCGTTATGACCATGGGATCATTTTTGGGTAAATGGAGGTCGATAATATATTCGTTATAAAGTAAAAAAAAAAAATACCTTTGATTCATACGTGGGAGGTCATTGGATTTATGAACTAGCTTTTTATCTATCTTGCAGTGAAACAATTCTTGAGTGTAAATTGTTAGGTGGAGAGTATTTAGGTACTAAATTATCATCGGATAGGTAGTGTTGACTTGCATATCATTAACGTTCACCCGAAAGTTGGTTGGTTTGGGTTGAAATAAATGAAGTGGCTAAAAACAAAAGTTGATTAGTTTTCTGTTGCATTTTTTAAATTGAGGCGAAACACTCAGAATAGTTTGTGACAAAATTATTTTCCTTTTTTTTTCGTTTTCGTAGAGGATAGTACAACATAATTATAGATTTAAAATAATAGACTCTTTATATGTATTACAGTGATCCTTATTTTGGTATTCGAATACATTCTTGCAAATATAGATAAATATGATTAATATCCATGTATATGGCTACGCAAAGAAAAGAAAAGAAAAATTTTAAGAAGTACATTATTTTAAAAATGTCGTAATGTTTGTGCCTGAAAACTAAATATTAGGTTGGTGCAAAAATAATGACGTAATAATGTCGTTTTTTGACGTATTATTTAACGTCAAAAACCGACATTATTACGTCATTATTTTTGCACCAACCTAATACAATGCAATAGATAGCTTGGGCCAAATAAGAATTTTGGCTCTTTTTACAGTCACATTTCGATGATGTTATTCGCATACTACAAAATACTGATCAAAAAATATAATAAACATGCAATCGCTGCTAAAATGTACAGAATTTATATTCGAAATTATACAAAACAGACTAGCATATGCACCTCCACAGAATTCTCGATGGCTTAGGTTTAAAATGAAAAAAAAATGGATTCTTCAAGATTTCATTTAGCTTTTACTGAAAGCTAGTTAACATGAAATTATATAGATTGGAATGCCAATTTTTATCTCGCGTTCACAAAATCGATTACAACCGGACATTTTTTTCGCATTTTAAGGCATTTGTAAGCAAAATTTAATTATCGGATTTAAAGATCTTCCAAAAATAAAATATATTTTTTTGACGCGTTATTTGAGGCAAATTAGCAAATTTAATGTTAAATTAATCTGATTTGAAATGAATATTACTTACTTATAGCATAAAAAATAGTACACAAGCATTTCTTAATCAGGGGTCCTTTTTTTCCTAACATGTTCATTGATATTATTGACAGATAAGTGTTGATGACCATAATTGACATAAATTCAAGAAATCTACATGACCACATTTTTTTTTTGTTTTTATCTACCTAGTAATTTTTTTTCAAATTAACATAATTTTTTCAACAATTATCTATATTCTATTAACTTTTAGTTACTATAGTGTTAGTTCCTTACGTATTAAGATAATTACTAAAAAATACTAAAATTTGAAATACTATACAAAAGAATAAACAGGAATAAAGTAAAAACTACTAAGAAGAAAAAATTCCTTCCAGGTTGTTTCTTTTTAAAAAATGTTTTAAAAATTTACTCAGTTGAACGTATGACCCACACTAAAATAAGTTCATAAAATAAATATATTTAGGGAAAAAGAATTTAAAAAAGGAAAACTTATTTTTAAGATTTAAAACTTTAAAAGGATGATATGCAAACTATGTTGAGACGTAAACACGAAATGAATAAAGACAAGAAAATTTCTCAGTAAAGTTAGGGCAACTCTTACAATACGTTTAATAATAACGCCATAAACTACCATGCATGTAAAAATGGAAACGTTTAAACTAAAAAAAAAGTAAAAATTATTTTTTTAAATAACGGAGGTAAACGAATTTTATTAAGCTTTTCAATTTTTTGAGTCATAAATATAGTTTCCAATTAATTACAATATCACCTAAAAGAATAAAGTAATTCAAAATGTTAAACGATTTTTTAATTATTATAATTAATATTTTGAAAAAAATGAAGACAATTCTTGTAAAAGTTCATTATTCATCGAAAAAAAATTCTTAAGACAATAGTGTCTTTAATATATCTTATTTATAAAAGCTATTAAAATCTTTTCTAATTAAATAATATAGTTTATTGCGTTTTTTACTTTACGATTCGGAGCAGGTCTGTGTGTAAATGGGGGTTCTGTTTGAAAAATAAATGGATGATGTACTTTTTCCAAGGAGTCCTACTTTCAATTAATAAAAAA
The DNA here is from genome assembly GCA_963932145.1 of Acanthosepion lycidas. NCBI lineage: Eukaryota > Metazoa > Mollusca > Cephalopoda > Sepiida > Sepiidae > Acanthosepion > Acanthosepion lycidas. Next base: position 63,728,790 of record OZ010587.1, on the reverse strand, counting down.
TGTTGGAAAGAAAAATTTCATTTCCCGAAATTTCATAAAATTAAGTGTGTGTGTAGGGTGGGAAACATGTATACAACAAATTACCAACATTTTCTAAAACACCATATCACAAATAACTTCATCCATTTTTAAATAAGTATTTGAAAGAGTCATTAAATTCCGACAATTATTTGATTTTTGCCAGAATTTCCAAATCAATGCGTTTTTCATCGAAACAAAAGCACAAAAACACTTTATTACATCAATCATTGACGGAAAAAAACGAGATATTTAACTAACATTTCGTACGTGCTAGAAAGGATTAAAAAATATAATAAATTAATAAAAAAATACTTTGGTCTTTTCTCTTAATAATAACATAAACATTTTGACAATAAACTTTGCTTTATTATGTTTAGCATCAATAACAAATCCGACATAAGAAACTGCATTCTGAAACTAATGCTTCCCCAATCGCGACATTGTTAACTGTTTCAAGTTTTTCAAAGGTTAGCCGTTATTTATCCTATATATCCTCATAATAGGCAATTCGTGAGAACCTCCATGTTCGCCTTTACTAAAAATGTATTTAGTGACTACTTAGCCTTATGATGCATAAACATTAATAGAAGAATTTTCACAATCTTATGTGATAAGTTATTATGAAATATATTAGGTTGGTGCAAAAATAATGTTGTTTTCTCACATATGTTACTATGTGAGAAAACAACATTATTTTCGCACCAACCTAATATTTAATTCATATGTAATTTATAATTATTATGTAATTTTTATTATATGTAATATGTAACAGGCAGAAGTTTATTTCTTATATATCTTTGCAGCATACGAATATTTTTGTATCAAATTAGCACTTCACGGTTTCTATGAGTAAAACGTTTGAGAATTGTCTATTTGTATGAGCATTATTGAGTAAAGTGTTTGAGTATTGTCTATTTCTATGAGCATTATTGAGTAAAGCGTTTGAGTATTGTCTATTTCTATGACCATTATTGAGTAAAACGTTTGAGTATTGCCTACTTCTATGACCATTGTTGAGTAAAACGTTTGAGTATTGTCTATTTCTATGACCATTATTGAGTAAATGATTTTGTATTGTCTACTTCTGGTGTTGCCAACATTTAACTGGTACGAAGGTACGAAGTTTTGGAGAGCCATGATCGCATATGTACTCAAGGGAATTTTTCTTTTTGGTTTATTTTTTTACGGCATATCAGTTTGGAGATCAGTTTTAATTGACGTTTTTTTTTTTTTTTTTTTTTTTTTTTTTTTTTGTAAAGAAGATTTTTGTCGGGAGTCAAATATTTTGCCAACAATATATCAAAAGGTATTGCTAGTAATACACACACATACACACACCACACACACACACACATATATATATATATATATATATATATATATATATATATATATATATATATATATATATATGTATTCAAAAATGCATTGCTGCTAATATATATATATATATATATATATATATATATATATATATATATATGTATGTATGTATTCAAAAATGCATTGCTGGTAATATATGGAATGTGTACTATCTTGCCAATATGACGTTTCAGCATAAAGAGTTCGCGCATCTCCATTCACTGAACGCTGATGTTGATGCCACGAGACAATACAACGTGAGCTTTTGTTGAGATTAAAAGTAAAATGAAATAAAATAAAAGAGATCATCTGAGTATTACTTAAAATTTAGTTCGGAATAAAATGAAGCAGATGAAATAAAATGAGACAATGAAACCAATGAATTAATTAATAGGTTGAATCACATCCTATATATCTTTATATTCAAAGAACAGATAAATTTATTATAATTGTCTTCATTATGATCATTACGTTTTTGGTTTCGTTTATACAATTTATTTTGGTTTACGACATATCAACCTCAGGGGGTTACTTAATGCCGATAAGATTTTTAGGATAGGTTCGTATGAATAGAATGTGTATTATTTGTAAGAATTCAGTTTGTAGATCAGGTTTCATTGACGTATTTTTGTAAAGAGGATTTTTATCGAGTCAAATATATTGCTGTTAATTTTTTTTTTTTTTTCAAAAATGTATTGTTGAGATTTTTACTATAAAAAATCTCTTTTTATGCTTTCATTGTGTTTCGACCGCAGTTTGGGGGTTAACTATTTGCCCGTAGCTTGCATCTTAACTGACGCTACCATTCCTGGTCAGGGTGGACCTGGATGTTGTTTATCGTCTTACCCAGGAGAACTGAAGTCATACCGCACATAAATGACGCTCTTTCTTCATTGAACTGCAAGGCAGCTAGAAGATTTTTAGGCAACGCCTTAAAGCCATATGTCTGCTATTAAAGTTCTAGGGCCTTAAAGCTAATGTCTGTACGTAGAGGTCTTAAACTTTGCGAGAGATAGAGCGAAAGGGAGAAGAAATCGAATTTGTTATAGCCACGAATTGAAGGGATGGAAAAGACGGAACAAAATTACGGCCAATAAGAAAGAGGTTATAGATTTTGATTTGAATCTCGGTTACACCACTCAGACATGGCGACAACTGCTGCCAAACCGACAACATTAAATGCCGATTAATTCGTAGACGAGAAAAGCAGGTTAAGAAAGATTACATAATAATGGATGAAATGCAACTTCACCGCAAATATATAATATGCTAAAAATACTGTTTTGTGGTTATAAAACTGCGAAATCGTTTACTCACATAGACGTCTCGCGATTCTGCGAAAAAAAAAAAAGTGTCCATAGTATAAAAGAGTAAGCTTGCGAAATGCGTACTGAATAATAAATACAAAAAATAAGATTTTTATCTCTTCTATAATGGATCTTCTTCTATGTGCCGTAACATTTTAGGGTGTGGGCGATGATGGCTTTCTTATAGCTTCATGTCTTTTGGTGCAGAAACTTTAAAACGTTTTCATCTTTGTCCCTCTTCTGTTATCGATCCCCCCACCCCCAAAAAAACATGTGAAGTTTTCTTACTCGCTGTTTTCCTGGGCTTACAGCCACATCATGTTGAATCACTGGTGCTCGTACGGTGAGCGAAGTTAAGGAACGTCGAGCATGGTCAGTACCTAGGTGGTTGACCGCTTGAGAATACCAGGTGCAGTAAGCTTGGATATGCAGGTGGTGCATTGGATAGTGGCTCGGAAATGTTAATTGAAGTGCAGAGTTCTAATTCCCGTTGGGTTCATTATATTCACTTAACTGCCTCTTCTCTCCACTCCAACTATAGGCTTATTAGTAGGACTTGTATCGCTACACTATTAATATCACCCCCACACCTCTAAATACCTACAATCTGAAAAATATTTTCAAGCATTAAATAACCTGCAAAAGTTTGAAAAGCAGTAGAAAACGAATTAATAAATCAATGCTTTCCTATTATTAGTTTGGCTTCAGTATTTCCTGTGAGTGTTTAATTCTCTAGACTTTCTTTTCTCATTATGTATGCCAAAGACCAGTTGCCTCTTTCTGATCGTATGTATATGCCTCACTTCTTATTTTTTTAAAAAGTTCCTTCTTGCTTTTAGGTTAAATACGAAAATTCGATATGATGAGAGCATGCGTTGGATTATGTGATAAGGTTTTAATCTCGTAACCAAATTATTTCAATCTCAGCTATAGGCTCTATGGTTCTATAAAGAAATTGAGCGTAGTTTATAAGGGAATGATTTGTGTATAATATGTGCGCGTGTGCAATATGCTTTCTTATTGAACATACCAGCATTTAGTTCTTGTGTATAATACGCAACCGGCTTAAAATCTGAAAAGAGAACGTATAATACATGAATAATTATTGGGTTGTTCCGTAAGTAATTACATTTTGGGGTACCAATTGTAATGTCGAATTTGTCATCCTTATAACGAATGGCCGTAAATAAATGTGGACTACGGTAATAGACATTAGTTTTTACACAGTAACAGTTATGTACACATTAGATAAAAAAATGGTGTTCCATATTGGTCTGACCTTGCCTCAACGGATTATTAATGTTTTTTTTTTGAGCAATGAAAAGATTTAATCGAAAATTTCCGTGAAAAAAAAGCGGATTCGTGAGAGAGTCGAAAACATTTTTCACCTTAGAAAAACTGCGAAATTTTAATCAAAATGTATCGCAGAGCTACCATATACGTGGCAGCAATAATGGCGAATATGGAATTGTACTGCGTCCAGCATGAAACAGCCTGTCGCCTCTGAGTGTTGGCTTCAATGTTTACTATTATATTTATATTTACATACGCTCTATCTCTGATATTGAGCACTTTATCCTATAAATATAGCACGCCTTAAAACTATATTTCTTCATATATATATATATATATATATATATATATATATATATATATATATATATATATATATATATTGAGTGCTTTTTGCTCTTTTTATTAATAAGGCTTCCATTGTCTTTAGCTAACTCTCAATAATATCAACTATGAACATGGACACAATATCTTGACAGCGTTTTGTAAATGGAACACTATATAAATAAATACACACAACAATCTATTTATTGTTAGCAGTTAATATATTTCAACTTTGAAGATAGCTAAATGTACAGCCGAAAGCGCTCGGTAAAAAAAAACAATTGGACAGTTTTTAGATATTTTATATAGCGAAAAAAGTATAAAATCACGAGAAATTTATAAAAAAAACTTAATGAAAGCACCTTGTATGTCATATTCAATGAAACTTGCATGAAAGAAGGATTGCTATACACACACACACACAGACACACACACAGACACACACACACACACATATATATATATATATATATATATATTGTTTTAGTGTCCTCCCTCTAAATACTCTATGTTGGATTATTCCGCCTAAAATAAGATTAGTAAGAGAGAAGACTAGTATTTAGTCACCCCCACGAGGGTATCATGTGGCACAAGTCCGGTTTAACGTGGGATCTCCGAGCCCGTGGGATCTCCGAGCCCGTGGGATCTCCGAGCCCGTGGGCTCGGCCAAAAATATACCCCTTGAACCCGTATAAACCGGTTCAGGGTCGGTTTACCTCCCCGAACGAGACTCTGCCCTTCGGTGTAGCCTCGTTCGGGTTCCTCCTCGCCCGAAGGCAGAGAGTTCATCCCGTTCAGCCGGTCGTCCGACATCGACTGACCTCCGTTAGGTGGGAGAGTCTATTAACTATAAAATAGATGTGTTTCACCACAACACGGTCCAAATCTGACCCGGAACGTTTTTAATTTGTTCGGTTTGAATCCCAAATGGAATATGTTAGGCTCTAAGATTAAAGTTGAAATCACGGATAAATTTTATTTTGTAAGTCTGTAATTTGAGAACGGTATTTATTTTTTTCATTTGAGTTAGTTGTGTCTCTTCAATTGTTTTTATCAGTAGAAGCCAATATGGCGGAATCCGTAAACAATCGCTATAATGAAGATCTGGGCATTCAAAATTTCAGGATTGCGTGTCCGGACCCGACCTGGAATGATTTTAATTTGCTCACCCAGTCAGTCTAATTTCAAAATAGTATGATATGTTGTGCTGTGGCATCTAGAAATAAAATTGGGAAAGTGTGACACAGTGAAACACTGACATTCGTATTTATTATATTGATTACGCATGTTTTAATTTGGATTTTCAATACAAGTTATTATTATAATTATTATTACTCACATTACACAAAGTTACTTAGATCAAATGCAATAAGAAATTAATAAATAAAAAGGTTTTAAAAATCAACTTATTAATACATCATATATTTTCAACTGGAAATTCAGTGACATGTTAAATTATCAAGCAAAAAATTACATAATGAAGACTAAATTAACAATATCAGAATGTCATACGTCTATCATTGCTTCAGAGATTTTATCCAACTTTAATATGAAATATCCTTTTAATGCAGACATTGCCCTGCAGAAAAAAATTACTTTTTTTAGGATGTAATTGCGAACTGATATCACATTATTGCCTTTCCATTCAAATAATATTAACCGCGAGGTGACAATTTATACCAGTTTTATAATTTATCTTATGACTTTTATAGGTGAAGGTCATACCTAAAACAAGAAAAGCAAACATTTGGAAGATGCTGTCTATATTTCAAACATGTGGTATTGTGTACACTATTTACATTGTTCGGACTATTGTCCTCATCTTTGTTGCCATATTTATCACGACGTTTCGACCGTTGTACGCCCCGGCCTTCTTTAGGTGTTTGGAAAGTCGAAATGAACCCTTTATTTCACTCGATGGGGTAGACTGTTATAGTTCCATATGACATGTCTAATGGATATCAGTTGCCAGTTATCTCCTGTTAATTCCCCTCTGCCTTAACCGGGTATTGAACTCACACTTTTTGGGTCCTGTCACTGAATCTAACTAACGCCTTTATCCACTGTGCCATGTGTCCTTAGGAAGATTCATATTTATTGAAATCGCATAAATTATGGATGTCTCTTTTTTGTGCACTTAGTTTTATTATTTTATTTCTAGGGAATTGTTTCGAAATAATAATTATATTTATTATTATTATAAATACTTATTTCTTCGTCATATTTATTTCAAAATACGTAACAGCGGGAATAAAAGCGTGCATCTATTTATGTATGCATGTCAGGGGACACAATTTTCCAGCCATACTGATTACGTTTTACAATGATATACCTACATAACCTGTGAAGTACTTACCAAACATGCCATATATTTGTCTATATAAAATATGATATAATGTAATAAATTGTATAAATATATGTTGTTATGCATACTTAAATGTGTTTAATGTTGTTATAATATATAATGCTTGTTTATTATTCACACGCATAATAGTTGGTATACAATATGCAAGCATTAAGTTATATACACGAATTGATATACGACTGGGTATTGATATCAAATACTGAATTTCCTACGTAAAAAGGCGTAAAAATGGAAAATAACGGCTCTAGCTCAATAACCTTTTTGTCTAATATACTCCTAAATATATCACATCTGTAATTTGGGAACACATTTTCATACATACAAGAGTTATATATATATATATATATATATATATATATTATTTGGACCCACATCTTTGCTGTTATTATCACTGCTTTTCAGCTGTTGTGCCTTCCTTTTATGCTTGTCTGTCGATTTGGGGGAACCTACAGGGAATTTTATCAACTAGCCCGAAATTAGTGTCTTAAACTAGACTTTTATTTAATCTACGATGCATGTCTACCGATATCTAGTCAGTCAGTTATGTGACATTTCGATACATGACTGACAAGGCAGATTTTCTTTCCGCAGTATATAGCCATTTCTTTCTGCGTTAGACAAGTTGCCATCCAAGGCTGTCTTGCTATTTTCCCATAGAAGAAGTGGATTCATACCATTCCCAGAGGTATTAGCATGTAAGTGAATGTAATGGATTCGAGTGGAATTCGAACTCGTCTCTCCGATTCTTCAATCCGAGCCGCTATCTATTACTCCACAGTACCTCTTATACTCCACCTCTATTTTATAGTACATTTTTTATTTTGTACGGTTCATTTAATACTCGTACACAGTGCCCGAATCAAAACTTGAACTATCAACCACTATGTCACCAATGATTTTATCAACTATTCCATAGGACAAGTGAACTTAGAGCCTTAATCCTAACTTAGCTGCTGATTAGGTTGCAACTACTCCTATCTCTCATGTTTTGACTGCTGCTGCAGTCCATATATTGAAATTCACAAAAGTGTTTTAGTTTTAGTGTTATATAGATTTGTTCCTTAATTTTGGGGGTAACTCCAAGACGGTGAGGAATAGATATATGTTTATTGATACTATACACTGACGTGCAAAAGTATTAGGCGAACTACTTAAAATTAATATAAGCCTTTAATGTATTAAGGAGTTAAGCTTGTTTAGCAGATGTTTTCATTCAGTGCTGTCTCTAGACATTGGGGATTGGAAAATAAGATGTTGTGTTTTCATAATTGCCGTGTACCAGAAGATAAACCGCTTTAATAATGTAAGTTGAAAAAATCGCCATTCGAAATTGCTGGGCTGGTATCTGAGATGATAAAATCATGATAATTTACAAATTCATAGGTAGGATTAATTACATCTTATTAATGCGAATGTAAGATGCCTTAGTAAGTCATTTTAGTTGAACATCAGCTTACATTTCTACACTAAAATCTTGGCTAAGATTTCAGCTGTAATAAGTATGAAAGTTGTGACTTTCAAGGGGAAGATTACTAAGTGTGAAAAAAAAAACAGTCAACTGAGAATTTGTAGAAACAGTGTTCAAACCATGCAGACGACGCTTCCTACTACCGGAAGTGTTTTAAATACAAGGAAAACCGGAAGACCACAATAGATAGATA
>OZ010587.1:63690457-63715457 GCA_963932145.1 Acanthosepion lycidas | reverse complement strand
TCTTCATTCCGTTCTTTCCTTCTTTCTTTCTTTCTTTCTTTAAGCCATTTTTATTTGGTTTTCTTACTTTCGTCTACGTCTTATTTCCCTTTGTTTTTCTTTCTTTCTTTTTCTTTCTTTCTCTCTGCTTTAATTGCTTCTATTTTATTTTTTCAAATAATATCCCGTTTCTACTTCCTCAGAACCTTTATTCTCTCCCCAAAATATTATATTCTTATTATTCGTTCTTTTTGCAACTTCCTCTTTCTTTTCCCTTTTCCTATTCCCTTTCTCTTTTTCATTCAATCCTTTGCATTTTTTCTTTCATCCTCTCAAATTTTAACCTTTTTTTAAAACAATATATTATTTCCGTTCTCTTCTTATTACTATATATTTTTTCTTTTTTTTTTGTTCGCTTTTTGTCTTCATCTCTGACCTATTTATTTCATAATCTTTACTTTTCTCGCTTTTAAATTCAGCATCCTAACTCTCTCGTTCCTTTCAACAACCAGATGTGAGGCAATGTTTTAATGAGTATTGTCTGGTTTAACAAAGTTTGATCTTCAATGTGTGCCGTTTTAAAAATTCAATAACCTAGAGAGTGTTGAAATGGTGTAAAATTTAGCAGCAAAACCTGTTTTCCTTCTTATTGGGTCGGTGCAAAAATAATGTCTTCTTATCACATATGTTACCATGTGAGAAAACGACATTATTTTTGCACCAACCTAATATTTTTATAACTTCCATTGTCTTCATTTTTTTTAATTTTTTTTATTACTTTTGCACGATTAATATCCGTTTTCTCTTCTTGCCCTTTTTTTTTTTTTTTTTTTTAAATAATTATTGGGTTGGTGCAAAATTAATGTCGTTTTTTGACGTTCAACAAAAGAAAAACGACATTATTTTTTCCACCAACCTAATATTCCTCTTTTTCAGCATTTACTTTCCTTCTTCCCTTTATGTTTCTTTGCTTGTCTGTTTATTTTTTTTCTTTCACTATTCTTTAACTGAGTGATTACTTTCTTTCTTTTTGTCTATCATTTATCTCTTTATCTATTTCACGTTTCTTTTCTTTTTATTTTCCTTCTTTTTCTTTCTTGTAGAAATCTGTCTTTTCCTTTCTTTTTTTCTTTTGGAATTATTTCCTTGTCCTTTTATTTTTCTTTCTTTTTGGGTAAATTATACCCGATTGTGCTGTGACTTTTGCACTAGTTTTCTTTCTTTCTCTCTTTTTTTTTTTTTTCTTTCTTTCACTTTATCTGCTCTCCTTCCTGCTTCTCTTTCTTTCTTTATTTCTTTAAAATTCTTTCTGGTTTTGTATTCATTTTTTCTGTTTTCTTTCTTCTTATGTAAATAAAAAAAGTCCTATTTTTGTTATCACTTTCATACTATTCTTCGTTTGTTTGTTTCTTTTCGTTTTGCATCTTCTTCTTCTTCTTCTTCCCACATTCTCTCTTTCTTGTTCTCCTTTTTCTTTTTTCACTCATTTATTAATATTTTTTTATTTCCTTTCTTTAATATTCTTTTTCTTTCTTTCTTTCTTTCTTTCTTTCTTTCTTTGTATTTCTCCATATCTTACTTTTTTCTTTCCTTTTTCCTTCTTAATTTTATTTATATTTTCTTTCTTTCTTCCTTTCTTCCTTTCTTTCTTTCTTTCTTTCTTTCTTTGTAGTCCTCCATATTTTCCTTATTTCTTTCCTTTTTCTTCCTTAATCTTCTTTCTTTCTTTCTTTCTTTCTTTCTTTCTTTCTTTCTTTCTTTCTTTCTTTGTAGTCCTCCATATTTTCTTTATTTCTTTCCTTTTTCTTCCTTAATCTTCTTTCTTTCTTCCTTTCTTTGTAGTCCTCCATATTTTCCTTATTTCTTTCCTTTTTCTTCCTTAATCTTCTTTCTTTCTTTCTTTCTTTCTTTCTTTCTTTCTTTCTTTGTAGTCCTCCATATTTTCTTTATTTCTTTCCTTTTTCTTCCTTAATCTTCTTTCTTTCTTCCTTTCTTTGTAGTCCTCCATATTTTCCTTATTTCTTTCCTTTTTCTTCCTTAATCTTCTTTCTTTCTTTCTTTCTTTCTTTCTTTCTTTCTTTCTTTCTTTCTTTGTAGTCCTCCATATTTTCTTTATTTCTTTCCTTTTTCTTCCTTAATCTTCTTTCTTTCTTCCTTTCTTTGTAGTCCTCCATATTTTCCTTATTTCTTTCCTTTTTCTTCCTTAATCTTCTTTCTTTCTTTCTTTCTTTCTCTATTATTTATTTCTTTTCTTACTTACAGCACCTTTATCGACCAAAATTTACTCCATTTTATTTAACTTTTCCCCCGCTTGTAGCCATACATTTTCCCTTATAGACGCAGTTCCAATTTCAAAACGACTATATTTTTCTTATTCTTTTCGATGGCTATCTTTCCCTATTTCGTATGCCTTCATTCTTTTATTTCCCGCCTTATTCAAAACCTTTATCCATGGTCCCATTCATTTATAATTTATCTGCTCCAGGCATTTCTCATTAATTTTCTCATTGCGTTTATCACAATAACTTTTCATTCTCACACACGATATTTATCCCCACGAAAATCGGGCTCTATTCACGAATTTTACAGAAACGTGAATGCGGCACGAGAGACGTGTCGTTATTTACGTAGTTTATTCTGACACAAGGCGTCAACAGCGGAGTATTTGTATAGATCGAACTTTCTTTATAATATGATCTTCAACCAAACAAATGTTATGTTGCGTGTTATCTGTAGTTTCTCTTGATCTAATCTCAGCCGGGGAAATTACGTTGCTACATTTCTGCATGGAAACATCTTTTCATATCCCTTCAGGATGTGAGCTCTCCACAATTTTCATATCCCTTCAGGATGAGGGCTCTCCACAATTTCATGATCTTTTTCTTTTCTTTGTTTTTATGTTCCATGTCCTTTAAGGACGTAGGCGATCATGGCTCTCCACCGCCTTCTATCCCTTGCAGCTCCCAACAAGTTCCTAGCCTTTGCTTCCTCCCCCAGACCACGTTCTGCGATCCACTTGCTTAAGTCCGCCAGGTATGTCACGCATTGTTTTTCCTTATCTCTCCTTCCCTCTATTAGACCCGAGATCTAATCACTTGCTGGGTAAATTACGTTGCTACAATATTTCTGCAACGAAACTTCTTCTTCTTCTTCTTCTTCTTCTTCTTCTTCTTCTTCTATGTACTATGTTCCTTCAGGATGTGAGCGATCAGGGCTCTCCACATTTTCCTGATCTTTTTCTATTCTTTATTTTTATGTGTCATGTCCACTAAAGACGTAAGCGATCATGGCTCCCCACCTCCCTCTATCCCTGGCAGCTCCCAAAAGCCCCTTCCGTCTGGTTCCTCCCCCAAACCACGTTCTGTCATCCAAATGCTTAAGTCTGCCAGGTATGTCACGCGTTGTTTTCCCTTGTCTCTCTTTCCCTCCATTCGACCCGTGAGTACCAGATTCTCCAGGCCCTCCTTCGTTATTATGTGTTTAAGAAACTTCAGCTGCCTTTTCCTGATATTAAGTATAAGCCTCCTCCTCGTTTGCAACCTCATCCTTGCTTACATTCTCGGTCCATGATATCCTTAGCATCCTTCTGTAGAATCACATCTCGCTCGACTCGAGTCACTTCTTCATCGCTGCCCATCCAACATTCGCTGCCGTAAAGAAGAACAGATAAGAGTTCAGTATTCTTTTCTTTTCTTTTAAAGTGTGTTATTTTTGCTATCTCTCCCAATTCCATTTTTGCCAAATATTTACACAGGCTCGTATACACGCTGTTTTCCTCTGTCTTTCTTCCTTTCAATATAACCCTAGAGCGTCTACATTTATAAGACATCTTTCCTCATTATGTGTCCGAGAAATTTCAACTATTTCTGAGGTGGGGAGATACGGTGGAGTAATGGATCGCGGCTCGGACAGAGGAATCTGACAGCCGGGTTCGAATTCCAGCCGAATCCATTCACTTACTTGGGGAAGGTATGAATCCTCTTCTTCTCTCTCCACACCCAGCTATGGTTAAATAGCAGGTCAGACCGGGTTTTATAGTCTTGGATGGCAACTGGTCTACAGCAGAAAGAAACGGCAACCTACCGCGAGAAAAAAATCTGCCTCGTCAGTCATGTATGGAAAGATACATGATCGCCCAAGCGTGTATCGCGCATGGCACATAACTGATAAAGCTTCGTCGTTGCTAACATGTTTAGTCCATGGCATTCTCATCATCCTTCAGTAGAACCATATTTCTGTTGGCTCATGGCTCTTCTTTATCTGTGATGAGACTGTCAAGCATTCAGTGTCATATGGGATGACAGATATTACTTAACCATTCAGTAGCTTTTTTTTTTTCGTTTTTGTTTCTAAAGAATTTTTCTAGTTCTTAATACTTTGCTTAGCTTTTAGAAGATATCTTTCGCTATCCCAATGCGCTTTCAGATTTCGGTGTTGCATTTTCTGTCCACTGTTAAAACACTTCCCAGATATTTAAATTGTTCAATTTTGGTATTTCCAATTTGCAGTTCGCATGTTTTTTGTTTTTTTTTCTCATGCTGACCCTGCGTCCTACTCCAATAGCTACAGGTCTCCCACTTCCCGTCTGTGGAACTCCCTTCCTCCTACTTGCTTCCTTGATAACTATAATCTCCACATATTCAAATGCAATGTCAATCGACATCTCTAGATGCCTTGATCTATTCCCCGTCCTTCTCTTCATCCTTTCCTCTTTCACGCCTCGTTACTCTTGCTCTCACTTTCGGTAAGCACTTGCGATCTATTGGCACTCCCGCATTGATTGGGGCGAAAAAAATTTTTTTTTTTTTAATCCATTCTTCTGACTTTCATTTACTATAAGAGTTGCAGTTTCTTTTCTGTGCCTTCTATTAACATCTAATGTTGTTACAATAGGAGTTGCAAAAATCTCCTTTGTAGAGCCTCTACAACATAACAGCAGTGCCCTCGTTAATCATTGAAAATAATTAGTGCTTCTAGTAATTTATCCAATGATTCGGACTTAAATATTTCCCCAGGAAAACGTTAACAGTTCATTCATTCCCATTTCGTGTTTCGAAAAATATCTTTTAAACACAGAAATTAATTCATGCTAAATAATATGTCTTGTCTAATTCCTTTTTCCAGTCTTAATTTTAACTGTTTGGCCGATTTATTTAAAAAAAATTATCATATATATATATATATACACACACACACATATATATATATATATATATATATATATATATATATATATATATATATAAATATAAGGTTGGTGCAAAAATAATGTCGTTTTCGCACATATGTTACTATGTGAGAAAACGACATTATTTTTGCACCAACCTTATATATATATATATATATATATATATATATATATATATATATGTATATATATATATATATATATATATATATATATATATATATAATGGACTCTCCCGTCTGTTTCAGCGTATGAGGATCTGACAGCTTATTGATTCAGTTATGAAATTTTGTGCAGTAATCTTAAGTGACATTTAAGACTCGCTAGTGATTTACAAAGGAGGCCACATATGGAGCAAGTGTGAGGATTGTGAGATGAGATCACTGTTAGATTGGCTGACCTTTTAGATCTTGCTCTCGCTTTTTGAAGATGATTCAAACAAGCAGATTGAAAATTGCTGAGTCCACTAAAACACGTTGATCTCCATTCTACCCGCTCCAAGGCTAAGCCATATATATATATATATATATATATATATATATATGTGTGTGTGTGTGTGTGTGTGTGTGTGTGTGTGTGTGTGTGTGTGTGTGTGTGTGTTAAAGAATATCAAACACTTAAAATCCTGTAGGTAATAATTCTTATTTCATGACAGCTCTAAAAAAACAACAACTCTCAATCTTCAAGACCTACAAACAAATTGATAGCTGCTGTTTTTAGAGGTCTCGTGAAATGAAAAATATTACCTATGGGATTTTAAGCGTCTGATATTCTCGAATTAATAATAACACATGTTTACTTTTGACATAGAGCTCTTCATTGATTTATACGGATTACCACGTTGTTTCATTGCTATATATATATATATATATATATATATATATAGAGAGAGAGAGAGAGAGGGAGAGAGAGAGAGAAAGAGAGAGAAAGAGAGTGGAGAGAGAGAAAGAGAGCATATATAGGCAGCATGTTTTTATTGCGATGTTTCCTTGAATAATTTAGACAAGTTTTTTTAACCCGTTTTCAATTGGATCCTTTCATATTCACGAACAATCTTTTTTGGTGCCATTATTAAAAGAAGAGAGAAAATTACCGTGATTATACATATTATTTATTCCGAGTACTTTCGACATTAGCAAAATGTCATCATTAGAGTGTTGTTTTTACAAGACTAATACAGTTTTGTTCATCATTTTCAAAGACAAAATTGTTGTGTTAATCTGAAAGTTTTTTTTTTTTTACTAGTGAAGTGAAGAACGCTGAGATAAATGTAACTAAGTTATGAGATGTCGAGTGTTTTTTTAAAAAAGATAAGTATTAAGAACTATTGGTATAAACGTCTACTGTACACATGTTAAAATATTTATGCAGAATTCATAATTCATAATTTATTAAGATTTGCTCTCAATTTTTTTAGTATAAATTACTTCAAGAATTTTTAGTTTATGTTTATTATTTTCATAAAAAAGTATAGATGTATTTTCAACAAGATATTTTTTTCTGAATAGCGAATGTGGACAGGTATGTTCTAAATATTTAGAAATCGTTGGCTGCATCATTCAAATGAAAACTTGGTCGCAGTGTGGCCAACGTAAAATAAGTAGACAAATCTTGTCCAAATTATTCACTGAAACATGTCTCAATATATATATATATATATATATATATATATATATACAAAAAGTAAATTAGTAAAGTTAATGATATAAAATGACGAAATCCCTTTGCTAACAAAATTTTAAAGATGCATTAACCTACCAATCACTCGATGAATTTTATCATCCTGATTTTTAAAATTATAAGATGTATTAGGTGTTTCTTAAATACGCAAGTACTTTCGAATGTATATTCAGTCATGTTCAGGCATGGAAATTATTTTGTTTTTGGTAAAAATTCAGGTAACATCCGAGACAAAAATATAATGCGAATAGAAATGTTTTTTTTTTTTTGTTTTTTTTTTTATGTGTTATTGATAAGGGTTACAAACTTGGGGAGCGTGCAGTCGCAACGCTAATGTTCAAATTTTGAAAATTTAAGAAAGTGCGTTTCTTAATAATATGCCAATTTGAGAATTTTTTGTTGTAGAAGTTTCTCAGTCAATGTGCAATAAACTAAATACTTCAATACGTAGAATAATATATAATTATTTATATCAAGAATTTTACTAATCCACGTTTTGTATGAATGATTCATTGTAATATAAATTGAACTGTACCAAATATTTGATTTAAAAGAACTGATCCAACGTGCAAAGTTTCGGAATAACAATTGAGACATTACACTGTTATTCCACACGTAATATATACTGCGCCTCAAGTGGATGCAAAAAGTTCAGCCCGAAGTCGGGCGACCGGCTGATCGGCTGATCGGTTGAACTGTCTGCCTACGGACGGGGAGGAACCCGAAAGAGGCTACGCCGAAGTGGGGAGTCTCTTTCGGGGTGGTAGACCGACCCTGAACCCGTTTATACGGGTTCAAAGGGCATATTTTTGCCCGAGCCCACGGGCTCGGAAACCCCACGTTAAACCGGCCTTGTGCCACATGATGCCCTCGTTTTTGACTAAATACCGTTCAGCCCGAAGTCGGGCGACCGGCTGACCGACTGATCGGTTGAACTCTCTGCTTTCGGGCGGGCTGAATCCGAACGATGCTACACCGAAGGGCGGAGTCTCTTTCAGAGAGGTAAACCGACCCTAAACCCATTTATACGAGTTTTTAAAGGGCATATTTTTGGCCGAGCCCACGGGCTCGGAGATCCCACGTTAAACCGGCCTTGTGCCACATGATGCTTTCGTGGGAGGGTGACTAAATACCGTTCAGTCTGAATTGAGGTCCGTCAAGAGTCAGTCAGTCGAGTCAGAGATAGTCCCAAACAGAGTCGCGTTCAGACAATTACTGCAAGACATTGGAATAGTGATACTGGTCGAGACTACATTGTTCTCCCTACTAAACCTGATTGTTCGTACTAACACATTCTACTTCTCTGTATATATTCCTGTTTGTAATATATCTGTGTTATTCCATATCAGTGTTCGAGTTCTTCTTTATTGCTTCTACCTTGGACTATCAGCGTGGTACAAGGACTTTGGACCATAACACTTATTCTTTCACAATTAGTAATCCGTTAGTATCTTGAAGTGAAATGATTAAATAAAGAAATATTCTTTTTTTTTTTTTTAATTTTAGTATTTCCTTTTATTATCACTCTATCCGCCAATCTCTGCTGCTTTCTTAATGATAGTTTTCAATAGTCGAGATTTGCGACAAGGTCTCATCAATTTACAGTTGAATCGGCTTTGGTGCAAACATTCGTTCTATGCTAACAGTTTCTTTTCTCTTACTTCTCGGCTTATCCGGCTACCTGCTAGTTACTAGTTCTGTTTGCTAGGAAAATAGGATAACTGCGTCGTGGTAGACATTTTTTCTCGTCCGAATCTATCTTACATATTTCTAAGTTTACTATACGTAGCTGCTTTGGAAACTGGTGCCACCTATACTGGTTCCCATGCTATATACTTATATAAATTCTTGATAAAAATCCAAAGATGAATCTGCTATGTTATTGGTTCTGACCTATCATCTCAGCTTCAATCAATTTCTCATCGCCGTAATGTAGCTTCCCTTTGTCTTTTCTTTAAATACTTTCATGGTAATTGTTCTAATGAACTTTCTCCTATTGTAAATACTCATTGGGGCTAATTTTTAAATTGTTGTTTTATCCTCCACATCCCCCACCAAGACAATGAATTTTACATATGGAGGTTAGTTAGGACTTTCGTGAAGACACTGAGGTATTATGGTGGATGTAGTAAGAAAGGTAAGTAAGAATGCGTTGTTTTGCTGTAAGGAATATTATTGTATGTTTGGGTCAGTGTTTATGGTTAGCTAAGTTTAACGTTAAGACAGAAGAAGACCGTCCTTTTGTCTCCATTCACCATTTTTGGCCTTATTCCACATTTCTGTACATAGAATAAATATCACTTTCCCCTATGTCGTCTATACTTTATGAATTTAAGCGTAGTCGAGATTGGCGGCAAGGTCTCATCAATTTATAGTTGAATCGGCTTTGGTGCATCCGTTCGTTCTATACTAACAGTTTCTCTTCTCTCAACTCTCGTCTCTTTTGAGTACCTGCTTTCCAGTCAACTTTGATCTTCAAAAATTTATATGCAATGTCAGTTGTTATCTACTGTTTTCTTGATTACTCTTCTATTGTTCTCGCTCCATAATAACGTTTTCTTTTTTTTTTTTCTCATTCTTTCACACTTAGTAATCCGTTAGTATCTTGAGGCGAAATGATTAAATAAAGAAATATTCTATTTTTATTTTTATTTTTATTATTTTAGTATTTGTTTCTCTGCTGCTTCCTCATTAATAGTTTTCAATTGGCTCTCGTCGTACCTTGTGTGTAATTTTGATCTCTACTGGAAATTCGGTGATGACTTCTCTAACCTTACTGAGACATGTTTACTTTTCATAATTGTTTCTTTCTATTCGAAAGTTAAATTTAACTCTGCAAACTATCATTTGGTGATATATTTTGTTTGTGTTGTTTTGTTTTATGTTTTTTTTTATCAATTCAATCTACGCAAGGCGATAATACCATTAAGTCACAGTGAGCTAATTCTAATTAAAGAGAATGAAAAGACTTTAAAAGGAACTGAAATCCTAAATAGGAAACACGGGATAAACCTTTACATGTGTTCAAAAAACCTAACAGAAGTGTGAACTGGACGATAGGCGAATTTATCTACACCAAACGAGGAGAGGGAAAATAATTAGTAAATATTATTTCAGAGTTCAGACGGAGAAATGTAGAGTTAAATTCGACATTAGAAGGAAAATGAATTTGTTACTGATAGTTACACTTTTAATCGTGTTTGTTTTAGCAATTACGATTTAGTCTTTTTTAACACATTTGCATCTGAAAAAATCCTCCATATTTGATAATACATATTCATTTTTATGCTTGTTACTTCCCTTTAGTGTTTCTTATTTTATGATTTTTTTTCTTTTATATTTCATGGTAACTGTTCTCATGAGCCTCCTTCTTTTATGCCTAGTACTGATCAATTTAAGCGCTGTACTAGATTTGGCAGCAAAGTCATATCGTTTTACAGTTGAAATGGCTTGATGTAACCGTAAATTTTATGCCAATAGTTTTTCTCTCGCATTGTCGCTTTTGGAACACTCTTACGGCTTTTTTTGCTTTCCAGTCAAGTTTGATCTTCAGAAGTTTAATGCAATTTCGATCGTTAGCTTCTGTCTTCTTAAAAAATGAAATGATTTTAAAAAAGGCAAGTAATGAATGACTATTCATATCTATCAGTCTGTTCATATATCTAGGGCTATTTATATCAGTCGAACTCAGCCTATTCATATCGTTGAATCTATTTCATCTATTTATTTATCTATCTATCTACCTATGTGTCTCAGCCTATTTATATCAATGATATTCATATCCATTTCAGTCTATTCATATCCATCTATCTATCTATCTATCTATCTATCTATCTATCTGTTTATCGCAGTCTATCTAAGCCTACTCATATCGATGAAACTATCTATCTATCTATCTATCTAAGCCTATTCATATCGATGAAACTATTTATCTATCTATCTGTCTATTTATCTCAGTCTATCTAACCCTATTCATATCGATGAAACTATCTATCTATCTAAGCCTATTCATATCAATGAAACTATCTATCTACCTATCGATCTATCTATCTATTTCAGTCTAAGCCTATTCATATCGATGAAACTATCTATCTATCTGTCTATCTATCTATCTATCTATTTCAGTCTATCTAAGCCTATTCATATCTATGAAACTATCTATCTCAGTCTAAGCCTATTCATATCGATGAAACTCTCTATCTATCTATCTATCTATCTATCTATCTCAGTCTGTCTAAGCCTATTCATACCGATGAAACTATCTATCTATCTATCTATCTATCTATCTATCTATCTATCTATCTATTTCAGTCTATCTAAGCCTATTCATATCGATGAAACTATCTATCTCAGTCTAAGCCTATTCATATCGATGAAACTCTCTATCTATCTATCTCAGTCTGTCTAAGCCTATTCATATCGATGAAACTATCGATCTCTCTATCTGTTTGTTATCTGTATCGTTCTCTCGCCTTAATACTGTTTTCTTTTTCTCATATTCTCTCACGCTAAATAACCCGTTGCATACGTTTATCCTTCTTTTTCAATCATTTTTTTCTATTTTGTTTATAGGAAATAGTGAATAAAAAAAACAAAAAAGCAAAGATGGAAAATGAAAATTCGAAATGAAAAACCTATAAAAACGGTAGAGAAAAGTATTTTTTTTAAAATATATTTTCATTTTTTTCTTCCATTTTTTTTTTTTCCTTTTCTTTCTGTTTCTTCTTTATTCTTCTTTCTCCTTAGTCTTCTTAACATACTTAAAATTCCAAATGTGAAGTTCATGCCTTGGGCGAAGTTTGTTTTAAAAAAAGACTATTATAAATAATGATTTTACTGTAAAGGAAATTGCCATTAGGTTTACTATAACATACGTACTCACTAGTGCAGCAATGAAATACACTGAAAATCCGAGGAAAAAGACTTGGTAGTCGTCAGGAATTAATGCAAGATGTACTGACAGAATAAATGTGATATATATTTTATACGTATAAAGTAAATGTATTTGTTTTGATTGTAATGGTCATTGTAATTATTTTACTGCATATACATTATAAATGATTTTACTAGACAATGAATTGAAAATAATAAAAAAAACAATAAATTGTCAGTCGTCAGGCATCAATGCCAACCGTATTGATAGAGTAGATGTATAAATAATGTAAATTCGTTAATAATTCTTTTAGAACAAAAGTATCAGGTTGGTGCAAAAATAATGACGTAATAATGTCGTTTTTTGACGTTACAAAATACGTCAAAAAACGACATTATTACGTCATTATTTTTGCACCAACCTAATATTTCCTAAAATATAATCAGTATTATTTTATGATTGAATATACAGTAAAACACACGGCTCTTAAATTCTCATGAATAAAGCAAAAGCTATGAAGAGTAGAAGATTAATATCAAGGATATAGATATATACATGGTGGTTCGAAAATAATTACAGTTTTATAACAGTTATAAAAAGAAAATGTATTTAAATATTACTTATGACAAAACGTAATCATCTTCATTTTCAATAAAGGCAGCTTTAGCGAAAGGGATAATTTTCGATTTTACATTTAAAGGAATCTGTTCTTATTTTATAACGAAAAAAAAAAAATTAAAAGACTGTTTTCACCTTTCTATCATTGAAACAAATGAATATCTGTAGATGCTAGAAATGATAAAAATGAAGAACATAATAGAACTTCTTATCCTGATGGTCATTTTCTATCTTTTGGTGTGCGTTGTTTTGCAGTCGAATCCATTACATTCACTTAGGTGCTAATACCCTTGGGAAAGATGTGAATCTTTTTTTTGTCTACCGCTAGTTATGGGTAAATAGCAGGACAGACCGGGTTCTGTAGCCTTGGATGACAACTGGTCTACTACAGAAAGAAATAGCACACGACTGCGGGGAAAAATCTGCTTCGTCAGTCATGTATCGAAAAATACATGATCGTCTAGGCGTGTATCATGCATGGCACATAACTGACTGTTCTGCAAATGGTACCTCGTATAACAATGCTTCTGTTCATTGCGTACTTTAGCCATAATTCCTTGTCCCGATCAAGTTGCTAGCAATAAATGTTAGTAGTGAAGATCCTTCCTTGGCCCAGTAGCTCGGAAAGGCCAACCCATTTCCTATCCAACAAGATAAAAAGCAATGAATTGCTTGTATGTTGTCCTGATTTTAGAGTTGTTACTGGTTTCTCTTTCTGTGTTGACTATTGATTACTTTTCTTTTATTTTCGACTTGCAAAACCCAGTTTTCATCACCTATGACAATGCGAGTGAAAAATGCAAGGTTGCCATTCCTGGTTAAAAAAAATGCACTTGGTGGAAATTTGTGTTTGATCCTTAAAAAAAGGCCCATGGGGAACCTAAATTATCTTTCCCGCAGAAAGCTATCATTTCTTCCTGCGATAGACCAGTTGCCAACCAAGGCTGTAGGACTCAGTCTTCTTTTCAGACGATAGTTGGTGGGTAGAAGAGATGGATGCTGTACTTGATGGAAATTTGTGTTCGATTCTCAAACGAAGGCTCGTGAGGAAGCTAACTAATCTTTTGGCAAATTTTCACAATTTAAATAATCTCGGGTGTGCTATGTAAACGACACGCTGTCGAATAGAAGAGATAATAATCCAATTCTAGGTGATATTTCTTGGTTCTGTCCTGCTTGGTTGACTTCTAATTAATAACGGTGATATATGTAATTACTTTACGAACACCTTAATATTATATAAAGTTTTTACTTTTAATTAATACACAATTGCATTGTAATTAAATGAGTTAAGTACCATACGTGATACACGTTTGGGCGATCAAGTCTCTTTGGATTCATGACTGACTAGACGACATGCCTGACATTAAGATTTCCCTGCTGTAGGCTGCCGTTTCTTTCTGCAGTAAGAATGCCAACCAAGGCTATACGACCTCGTCTGTCCTATTCAACCCATAGCTGGGGGGACAAGAGATAGCTTCATACCTTTCCCAAGGGTATCTGCGTATAAGTGAATGTAATGAAGTGAGATGGATTTCGAACTCGTCTCTCCGATTCATCATTTTGAGTCGTTATCCATTAGAGACACATCCGCATTGTAAGTAATTTTATTATAAATATTATAAATTATTTCACTGGTGATAGAATTGAAAATAATAAAGTACTTGTCTTTATCATAACATAAATCTTATTGACCGAATATATATATATATATATGATGTAATATATTCATTTTGTAAAAATACAAAATTGTGGCAGAAAGCCAAAGGGGAAGCGGGGAAAGGCTGGTCTTTCGCTAGCTACCCTATTCCTAGTTAACCACAATCATGACCCATTCATTCATTACAATTACACATTCACCGCAAGAACTCATCAATCACCTCTCAATCCTGCTCACACTAAATATTCACGAGGGTCCTACAAAACACCTGATGGTGTAAAAAATTGTTATATATATATATATATATATATATATATATATATATAATTGGGCACCTCGACGTGGTGTAATGGTTAGAAATCTGCTAGATCAATTACGACTGAGTAGTGACTTCGATCCTCACTGGGTTCCCCATACTTTCGTCCTTGTGCCACATCTAACCTACACTTGGAAAATCCATATATATATATATATATATATATATATATATATATATATATATATATCCTCACTCCATTAGGAAAAAAGGGGAAGCGGGGAAAGGCTGGTCTTTCGCTAGCTACCCTATTGCTAGTAAACCACAATCATGAACCATTCATTCATTACAATTACGCATTCACTGCAAGAACTTATCCAACACCTTTCAATCCTGCACGCACCACAATACCACATATTCACAAGGGTCATACAAGACACCCCATGAATTAAAAATTTGTAATGTTCGTATATAAATATATAAGTATATATATACACATAATGTTCGTATATATATATTTGTGTATATATAAAAATTTGAATCGGCTTGGTGCATCTATCATTGATGAATGTCCGCTGTATTCTATCGATAGATAGAATGAAGAAGTACACTCACTAATTCATTCATTACAATTACACATTCACTGCAAGAACTTATCCAACACCTTTCAATCCTGCACGCACCACAATACCACATATTCACAAGGGTCATACAAGACACCCCATGAATTAAACATTTGTAATACTCGTATATATATATATATATATATATATATATATATATATATATATATATATATACACATAATGTTCGTATATATATATTTATGTATATATAAAAATTTAATGAAACATGAAATGATAGGGAGGAAACAAGAAATTCAAAACTCATGTTCAACCAAACACAAAACGAAAACAAAACAATGTTAGTAGGAACCGTCCACCTCGCAAAATAATAAGAATGTCCGCTGTATTCTATCGATAGATAGAATGAAGAAGTACACTCACTAATAGAATGGGGAGGGGAAAATAAATGACGGAATGGGGAAATCAAAGGCTGACTCAGCCGAAATGAAAAAAGGGGACAAAGACAAACTGGGGAGATTGGGAATCTCGACATGGATCATAATAGAAGAAAACCAGGAACAGACTTATTCACATTAACTAGGAATACAAAATAGTGTCTAATTTAACCGGGAGTGGGGTCACGGGAAACCGCCCCGTTGCGTTAAGGGGACTTAAAAAAGAAAATCAAGGCTAGCCCCGTCCTCACGAACCAGGCTCGCCTCAGTCACCCACCTTTCACTGAAATCTGTCGAGATCAAACGCTTTCGATCAGATCTGATTTTCACCTTACGCTGATGCTTAAAGAAAACAATCAGATCCTGATACGAAGAACGTTCATTTCGCAAGATTCCCTCCTTTCGCGACATCCAAACGACCATTCTTGCCACGACTAACAACGCAAAAAACACCATCCGTTTTTTTTTCCCGGAGAACGGGGGCGACACATTGTCACACGCGTACGCAAGATCGATGGATATAGAAATATGATGTAATGGAATAATCGGACACCTCATGAATGATTACACTATAGGTAATAAGCACCTATAAAGTCAACTGTCTATGAGGTATTGGTAGAAAGAGTGAAAAGGAAGACGCAAGCACGTCCGACCTACCAATTAGTGGCACTCCCTACTAGATTGACTTGTGTGTATAACTGTACCGTATTACATGTTGTACTTGTTGTGTACAATAAACCTTTCTTGTAGTATCCACCTAGTGTTACTTATTTATTCCCTTAGCACGGAATATAACAGTTCCGACGAGGATTGTCGGAACATAATAATACATTAAATATATGACTATTTTTTAAAAGCTATACGTTTCATCATCTTTAAATTTTGGTTTTACTTCTTACATTTCATTTTTGCATCATAATTTTAATATTCATTCCTCTTAATAATTTTGTTTATTTTTCTCATTTTTTATAATTATTTTTAACTAATATTTTACCAGTGAATTGTAATTTCATTCCTTTATTTTCTCATTTCTATGTTTTAAAAAATGGAATATCTTTTGTTTCCTCAAGTCATCAGTTTCTCTATACTGTTTTCATGTTCACATTATTGTCGATTTCTATTAGAAAATATTATTCTCTTCTTTCCTTTCTTCTTTACTTCACTGTTTTCATATTTCCTCCTTTCGTTTTCCTTTTCTCTACCACTTTCATTTTCTTTTAATCGTTCTATTTCTACCGACATTACTATCTTTCCTTTTCGTTTCGCTTTTTTTGGTACTCCTCTCTCACTTCCTTATTTTCTTTCCGTTTCTTATTTCCCATTTTCCATTGCAATTTGCTTCCTTAACTCTTCCCCATCTTTCTTTCTTTCTTGCTTTCTTTCCTTCTTCGTAGTTTCTTTCTTTCTTTCTTTCTTTATCTCTTTCTTTCTTTCTTTCCTTCTTCGTATTTTCTTTCTTTCTTTCTTTCTTTCTTTCTTTCTTTCTTTCTTTCTTTCTTTCCATACACTCTTTTCTCACATCATTCTATTTATTTATTTATTTATTTCCCAAACTTTTGTTTCTTTATTTCATTTTCTTTCTTCTTGTGTTTACATTTTCTTCTTTTTCTTCCCATACTTTCATTTCTCATTTTTTTTTCTTTATTTTTTCTTTTGTTTTCTTTCTTTTACACAATTTTTTTTTCATTCTTTTTGTTTCACCCTCTAATTTGTCACCCTCCTTTCACTCTTTTACGCCTTCTTTCTTTCCTTCTTTCTTTCTTTCTTTCTTTCTTTCTTTCTTTCTTTCTTTCCTTCCTTCTTTCTTTCTTTCTTTTTAACTGGTAACATTCTATTTCCTTCCATATCTTCCTCCGTTCTTTTCGGTTTTTTCCTTCCTTTCATTGCCTTATTATTCTCGTTTCACTTTCTCCCACTTACATTTCTTTCTTTCTTTCTTTCTTTCTTTCTTTCTTTCTTATTTATTTCTCTTTCATTTTTTTCTCTCTATTTCCTGGTCATTTTACTTGCAAGGCATGTTTTGTCACCTTTTTCTTTCTACACGCCTTCCTTTCATTCTGTTTCCTTTCCTTTCTTTTTTCATTCTTCTGCTTTCTCTCTTTTTTCCTAACCCCTCCCCTCCCCCCCCGTATATTCCATTTGTTCCTTTTCCACTTCTCTTCTTGCTTCCCATCGCTTTGCTTTCTTTCATTATCTTTCTATTCTCTGTTCATTCTCTGCCTTCCTATGTATTCATTTAGCCTCCATTTTCCTTACTTCTATTTACTTCCCCCCTCTACTTGTTTCTTTTCATTTCTCTTTCCACTCTTTAACACACCATCTTTCTTTCCTTCTTTCTTTCCGACGTTAAGTTTCCCTTATCCTTTTGATTTATCTCAAACTTCCCATTTCTCTTCTTATTTATTCATTTTATTTATGCCATTTCATTTCATTTCCTTCTCCGCATTTTCCTTCTTTCTTTCTTTCTTTCTTTCTTTCTTTCTCCGTATTTTCTTTCTTTCTCCGTATTTTCTTTCTTTCTTTCTCCGTATTTTCTTTCTTTCTTTCTTTCTCCGTGTTTTCTTTCTTTCTTTCTTTCCTTCTCCGCATTTTCCTTCTTTCTTTCTTTCTTTCTTTCTTTCTTTCTTTCTCCGTATTTTCTTTCTTTCTCCGTATTTTCTTTCTTTCTTTCTCCGTATTTTCTTTCTTTCTTTCTTTCTCCGTGTTTTCTTTCTTTCTTTCTTTCTCCGTATTTTCTTTCTTTCTTTCTTTCTTTCTTTCTTTCTCCGTATTTTCTTTCTTTCTTTCTGACTTTCTTTCGTTCTTTCTTTCTTTCTTTCTCTCTTTCCTTCTCCGTATTTTCTTTCTTTCTTTCTCCGTATTTTCTTTCTTTCTTTCTTTCTTTCTTTCTTTCTCCGTATTTTCTTTCTTTCTCCGTATTTTCTTTCTTTCTTTCTCCGTATTTTCTTTCTTTCTTTCTTTCTCCGTGTTTTCTTTCTTTCTTTCTTTCTTTCCTTCTCCGCATTTTCCTTCTTTCTTTCTTTCTTTCTTTCTTTCTTTCTCCGTATTTTCTTTCTTTCTCCGTATTTTCTTTCTTTCTTTCTCCGTATTTTCTTTCTTTCTTTCTCCGTGTTTTCTTTCTTTCTTTCTTTCTCCGTATTTTCTTTCTTTCTTTCTTTCTTTCTTTCTTTCTTTCTTTCTTTCTTTCTCCGTATTTTCTTTCTTTCTTTCTGACTTTCTTTCGTTCTTTCTTTCTTTCTTTCTCTCTTTCCTTCTCCGTATTTTCTTTCTTTCTTTCTCCGTATTTTCTTTCTTTCTTTCTTTCTTTATCTCTTTCTTTCTTTCTTTCCTTCTCCGTATTTTCTTTCTTTCGTTCTTTCTTTCTTTCTCTGTATTTTATTTCTTTCTTTTCTTTCTTTCTTTCTTTCTTTCTTTCTTTCTTTCTTTCTTTCCTTCTCCGTATTTTCTTTCTTTCTTTCTTTCTTTCTCCGTATTTTCTTTCTTTCTTTCTTTCTCCGTATTTTCTTTCTTTCGTTCTTTCTTTCTTTCTTTCTTTCTTTCTTTCTTTCGTTCTGTCTTTCTTTCTTTCCTTCTCCGTATTTTCTTTCTTTCTTTCTTTCTCCATATTTTCTTTTTTTCTTTCTTTCTCCGTATTTTCTTTCTTTCTCCGTATTTTCTTTCTTTCTTTGATACATTTGTTTTTTTATTTCCTTCTTAGTGTTATCTCCCTCTGCTGTTCTTACTTTCCTTCTTTTTTTTTTCTTTCTTTTTAACTCGTAAAATTCTATTTGTTTCCATTTCTCTTTTTCTTTTCTCTTTACTTCATTACAGCTTTTCCATTTCCTTTTTTTTTGGGGGGGGGGGTTCGACTTAACTCCCTTGATAACCATTTCCTCTCCTTTCTTTTATGGGATTTTTCTACCCCTTCTTCACATTAGTCTTTTCGTTTGTTAATATTTTCGTTTTCTTTGTCGTCTTTTTTTTATATCTGATATTCTGGTAACCCAATCAACCTCATTGCTTAATTCTTCAATATGCCCATCTGTTAGTTTTCCCGAATCTAAATGCCAGATTTCATATTTCGGCCTCAACATTTTATTGTGCAACAAACAAATCTCTTTTCTGTGTTATCAACGAACACATAACAATGTTTCTTAGCGCCCGTGGAGACACTCTCTCATCATCCTCAGTCTGTTTTTCTTTTTCTTTCTTCGTTTTTCGCCCACTTTCTTTCACCTGCCTGCACACATAGATGAACTCAAATGCCTACACACACACAAAGCATTTACATATATATATATAAACAGACACGTTATACAGTCCGAGAAACACACATACAGGCACAACCACACACGCGTACACATAGACACACATAGTAATAGACAGGAAGCATTCTTTCCCTTTTGAAGAAAACAAAACTTAAATTCCATTATATAATAATCTCGATGTCCTTAATTACGACCTGCAGTTATAAATGTAACAAGTTTGCTTCCTTGCTCTAATGTAATAATTAACATACTTCTCTCGCAATCCATTGACAGCAAATTTGCTCCAAGCTCGCTACTCCTGGTACCGAAATCCTCTTAATATAACGAAAAAAATTAATCGAATTATTTATACCAAACAGTATCTTGCCTTCCCTAATTCAGAGATCAGTCATTATCAGCTTGCTGGTTGATCGGGCTACTGGTATTTTAAAAAAAATAGTAGAAGGAACACTTTTACTACTATTATTTTATGACTGTTTTTATACTATCCTAAGGTGTTTTGATATGTGGCAATAATTAGAGAGTCTGATACGACGGATCTTATTAAAGTTCGATCCTAGTCGAATGCCTTATAAAATATCTTAAGAAAATACCAAGAGTGTGAGCAACGATCAAACAAGTAACTTATACTTAGCATCAGGAAGAGACAGATGAACTTTCTGGGTCACATAATGAGGAAGGAGGGCCTGGAGAATCTAATACTCACAGGTCGAATAGAGGGAAAATGAGACAAGGGGAAAAAACACGTGACATACCTGTTGGGCTTAAGCAAGTGGATAACAGATTGTGGTTTGGGGGAGGAAGCAGAGGGAAGGAACTTGTTTAAGATCTACAAGGAATAGAGGGAGGGGAGAGCCATGATCGCCTACGTCCCGAAAGGACATAGCACATAAAAAGAAAATTGTTGATATATACATTAACCATTTTCATTATTCCTCACCCACAATACCGCGTAGTCGCTTTTGAACTCTGTAAAAGCTGGACAATGAGAATTGGTACCTGGAAGAATATAACAGCGATACCTCATTTTTGATCGTTAATTTATTCATTCATTTTCTACGGCTTATCAATATTTTGTAGATTATTTATATTCATTTTTTTAGACAGTAAGGTGGAGATAAAAATGATTCAGTGATAAAGTTTTAATAACTCGTAGCTTTGAGAGAATAGGTGAATTCATCTCTCTCCCAAGGTTATTTGCACGTAAGTAAATATAACGAACACAACTGGAATTGAAACAATTCCGAGCCATTATTCATTACACCAGCCTCGCATCCAAGCTTCCGATGTTCTCAACCGGTCATCCATCCAGGTACTGACAAGGTCCCAGCGTTATTTAACTTCGGCGTTTGCACGGAAACCGGTGTTTCAACATGAAGTGGGCGGAAACACATTCTTGGTCTGATCTAACATTTGTAATGGTAGAGCATAACAGCTGGCGTTACGTATTTTCTGGAGTGATAAAAAATAAGTCGAACATTCTTCCAACATCTTTCGCAATGGCACGGATACACGAGTTCCATGTGAGGCCTGGAAAAGTTTTGAACCCAGGAGATAAATGGTTCACAATCTTTATTGGCCAATATACTCTTTTCGCTACACGTCAGAATGCCATCCCCTGCCTTCCCAGACTTAAAAATTACATTCCAAATAATATGCATATATTATTAGAATTCTTTATTGTCTTCCATATTAGTACCTGTCTACATCCGTGTCCTGGGTAAGACGATAAACTACATCTGACAGCAAGGCTTCTGATCAGGAGGTTTTGAGAAGCGTGGAACCAACTCTTAATTGCTGGTGCTCCCATATCCACCCTGACCCGGGTTAGTCGCACTTGTTATGGTCCCAGCTATGGGCAAACAATTAACACCCAAATTGGTGTCAAAACACTATGAAATTGTAAAAATAGCTTTTAATACGAACAATATATTTTTGTAAAAAATTATTAATTAATTATTATTAATTATTAATTAATTATTATTAATAAATTTCTGAAGAAAAAATTATTACTAACAATACAATTATGAAAAAAAACATACTTTCTTTTTTGGAAAAAATATGACCAGCAATAAAAGTTTTGTCGGCATTAAATAACCCATTGAGATTTATATGCCTTGAAGCGAACCAAAACGAAACAAAATTAGTACATATACATTTACAAATATTATTTTCATAGAGATGTTTCCTTTTACATTCATGATGGACTTCAAATTCTGTGAATAAAATCAAGTAAAAAATAAGGCCCTGAAATTTCCCTTTGGGGAATTCTTCTCTAATTGAGAACCACTTCAAAAGACAAAGTTAAAACAAAGGAATTCCACTAAGCTGTGAGTGTTAGGTCAGAGGTGGGATTAGCTGCGAAGGTGCAAGCAAACACTGTAGAATCATCTGAATATATATTTGCTAAAGAACTCAGAATGTTCTTAGGCAGATCGTTACTATACTGCCAAAGTAAGGTAAGGCCGAGGAGAGAGACTTGGGAGACAAAAACTTTGGTATAGCGGGATTAGCCATCATCAGTTTATTGTCATGCTAATATTAGGAGTTCCGTCAAGCGGAATCATTCTACATTCATTGACCAGGCATTCATTAATCGATTATAAAATATTTCTCCTGACTCCTTCCCTGTCAATTATTTTTGGGGAAAACGTTTACATTTCAGACCGATTGTTTTATTTGTTTTTAATATATTAGGTTGGTGCAAAAGTAATGACGTAATAATGTCGTTTTTTACGTTAAAAAATACGTAAAAAAACGACATTATTTTTGCACCAACCTAATAGTGACTAAAAAAACTGAGGCGCCTTGATGTACCTGACCGGTGGCTAGCATCTCTATCAGAGGTATGAGTTGACAGTTGGATTCGTTTCAAGCTCAAAAGGACATAAAAAGAATCAAGATTGACATATAAACACGTCTGTAGCTGGTTTTTGAACGTTATTTTTTGGACGAGTTTATTCGTCCATGTTTGAAAAGACACTTTCGTTAAAAACTTATGTCCTTGTTTTACTCTTAATTACGTTTTTCCTCTTTACTGTTTACACCAGATCATCCGTAAATTAAGCCTTAATTTTTAATCAATGAGATAATGACATTAAAAGAACACATTTTATTAAATTTAGAATTACTGTTACTTCATAGCTTTAACTCCTTCCCCGCCAATTATTTGGGGAAAACGTTTCATTTTCAGACGATTATTTTTATTGGTTTTTAATATAGTAACTGAGGTACCCTGAATACCCTGAAATACCCTGGCGGTTGTCAACACCTCTAGCATATGTATGAGTTGACAAATGGACTCGTTTCAAGCTTAGAAGCGAATAAAAAGAATCAAGATTGACGTAGCTGGTTTTACAACGGTATTTTATGGACGTGTTTATTCGTCCATGTTTGCAAAAGAGACTTTCGGAAAAACGTATATACCCGTCTACGTTAAGGAAGGGTTTAAGACATTTCTTCAGAACAAGTAATTGACTTAAATACGGTAACTGTTATCAATTTGTCCAGTATAGAAGGGAATCTCATTTTCTAACGTTTCGATCAAAATAGCGTGAAACATCAATATCTTGATTGTTATTGTTTTCTTTGCTACATATGCTAACCGTTTCATTTCTTGCTTCTGCTAAGTCCTCATGTTATATGGTTTCTGTTATTTGATAGACCTTTGTCTATATTCTGTATCGCCAGTTCACAAGGTTCGAAGAAAGATGGTCCTCTCTAAGACCTTACAGACTTCACTCGCTTGAGTTAATCATTAACTCCATTTAATCATTAACATGGGAAAGTGATTGTATAAAGTTGATATTTTGCATATTTCTTAACAGCTTTTGAACCATGCATGACATCCATATGAATATCTAGATCTAATCAATTTACTTATGGACGTGACTCGAGTTCTTACGTTAATGCTTTGGTTTATGACTATTAAATTCACACGCCGATTATACCAGTTATGAATAATCAAGAGTGATCTCCACTTGTTTTGTTACTCTCCTTTTTGAGTCGGTTGTTGTTTACTGGGAGTATAAAAGGACATTATACGCGAACTTTGTATTATCAGTTGAATAAAATTTTCTTAAAGACTACACCTGCGTAATATTGTCATTACAATACCATTCACCCCACTAGCCATGCCTAATTCTTTCTCGCTCACCTGGGATCTTTTCGGTTAGTTCCCCCCCAAAATAAAAAAAAAAATTATATTTACTAAAATTCACATCAAATTCTCCCAGAACGAGGCTCTTCCATTACATTTCAGTTGGGTTGACCTTTGAGAGCCCCAGATGTGAGCGATTCTGGTGGACTTTTTCTAAATGTGGGTTCTCCGTCGCGCTCACCTCGATAAAGAAGCCCAACACATTTTTTCTTTCTATTTTTTTTTAAATTGTAAAAAATGGTACCTCGAATATAATCCGCACTTACGAAGTGTGAATAACTCCCTGACTTTTGGTAATTTTTCATTGTGTATGTTGGAGTTGTTTGATTTTAAATTTATAATTTCGAAAGAATGACAAAAATTCATTAAAAAAAAAAAATAATTTAAAATTTATAATTTCTTGCAATGAATTAATAATTGTGATAAGTGACTTTACATTATTTGGGGCGAATTAACAGAAATGATCCGAAGGTTGCAACAAAATAACATTTACTGACTGCTACAACTTCGTCTAATGGTTTTACTTCGTGGGTAAACATCTGAAATAGTTATTTTCCTTGTATTAATCCACAAGAGTTCGACTGGAAAAAAGCCGCGCCCTGAATACGAACCTGATGCCTGCTTTGAGCTGCAACTGTATGGAAATGATAATTTAAAAGTGTATTTAAATAATTTGAAGTGATGACTTTTATCAACGTCAATGTGACATTACTCCGTGACTTATTACTTCAAAATATATTTTAATCTCGTTCTTTTTTTTTTATATATATATATATTGGAAACATCTTCGCTTGCATGAAAATGTGATTCCAACATGTTCACCTTTCCCCTATATTTTCTCTGCTGTATATCTTATTTTAAAATTATTTATTTCTTTTCAGGTAAGTAATGTTGACATTGTTTCGAAAATACGCTATGAAATCAATTCCCAGGTCGGAAATTACCGTTGTTTTATTTGTGCTTGTACTGAAAACAGAAAAAAATATGTCTGTAAAAACGTTGCATTTCAGATACAATACAGGTTCGGTTAAAAAAAAAAATATTTCTGTCTAATTCCGCAGGCATGTGATGAAAAATACAATTAGTTTCGTTTTCACATATCTTGTAAATCAATTATTTCAATATTGAATCAAAATGGAATGAATAGATCAGATTGGTATTCGGTAATTATTCGTGTGTAATACGCACTCGCATAGAGTAATTTTGTGCTACGAAATTCAAGAAAAACGTTCCTAGAGTTATGGATAGTGGCTCGTATTGAGGAATCGGAGGGCCGAATTCGAATTCCATTCGAATCCATTACATCCTCTTACGTGCTA
>OZ010587.1:63680457-63682957 GCA_963932145.1 Acanthosepion lycidas | reverse complement strand
ATTAAATTTTTCGGTAAAATAATAAAAAAAAAATTAATTTTCCAAAAGAAATTTTTCTTTATTTTTCTCATTTTGTAATCAATAAATTAAAAAAAAAGAACCCCTCCACTCTGACAGATCTTCTTTAAAATTGTATTTTTTTTTTACAGAAAAATCGAAAACGATAACTTTGAATACAACTAGAAAGCAATTTCTTCGCTACGCTGGATAACAGCAAAGACGGAGAGGACAATTTAAACAAGTAGCGCTCCAATTACAACTGATACCATGCACGTGTAATAATGACACGTGTGACTTTTCAGTGTGTCGCATTTGCGAAAAAGGACGCCAAAATGTTATACCCGATGATATTATACTGTTGTGCTTTGTGGAATTAACATTGTCTCGATTGTCACAGAATGTTATTTTACTCGTGTTATCTGTTAAACAAATTATCTCTGAACTTTAACATTTTTCCAAAGATTTCGTTTTATTGTTACTGACCTGAAAAGAAAAGTACCTCGGCATAAGCGTTATCGCATGGAAATTTTACCTAGATAGAGTTTTCGATTTCTAATTGAGGCCTCATTTGTCATTTTTCCACTCATATCCATTTTAAATGGATGGATCCAAACTTCGTGTCAGTCTCTCGCATTTCCATTTATTTTGACAAAGGTCTTGAAATTGAAATTTCATATATTACGTAACTACAAACTCACACACACATCTCTATCTCTCTCTCTCTCTCTCTCTCTCTCTATATATATATATATATATATATATATATATATATATATACACACATACATATATACATATATATGTAAGCAAATATATGGATAGAGATCCGACAGTATGAAGAAAAAGATTTTTGTTTGTTTTTTCTGTATATTTTTCGTCATACATATATATATATATATATATATATATATATATATATTAGGTTGGTGCAAAAATAATGACATAATAATGTCGTTTTGTGACGTATTTTTAACGCCAAAAAAACGACGTTATTACGTCATTATTTTTGCACCAACCTAATAGATAGATAGATAGATATAGATATATATATATATAAAAAGAGATAGAGAGTGAATTGATACAACTGAACCCCCCACACACACACACACACCAAATTTTACCAATTGTAGCATATTTTACCGGGATTTATTTAAGCAAAATACAATAAAGATAGAAATACAAAAAAGAAAAAACTATCAAAGCAAGGAGGTACTGTAAATGAAAAATTTTCTTGCCGTTAACCATGTTGGCGGCCTTTAATAAATCAAGGCTAAATTGTAAGTTTTTTGCTCAGCCACCAAAAAAAAAAAAAAATAACAAAGAAACAAAAAAATAACGTTTCTCACTACTACGACCCTGATCCAAACTCATCATAGTTTTAAATTATAAACTGATTTTTTTTTTTTTTCGTTTTTTCCGGTTTAACCTTTAGCAGGTTATTTAAAGCCAGAACACTTTTTTCGATTGTAAGATTTATTTTTTTTTAGATAGTAAAGATTTCATGATATTCGTAATAATTAACACACAGTTGGGTGAAGAGGAGGTGGATTCGTAACTTTCGCGTAAGTGAATATAGCAAATCCGACTGGAATTAGAAATCAGCTTTCTTATTTCACATTCATAACCGTTATCCAATACACCAACCATGCATCCAAGCTTACAGCACATGATATTCTCAAGCGGTCACACGTCTTGGCTCGACATTGCATAAAGAGAACCGGTGTTTCAACAAGATACTGCCATTATCCTTTTAATTCTAAAATGCATCTCGTTCGAATGATATCAGTTATGTTTCATGCGTGATACACGCTTAGGCGATCATATATCTTTCGATATATGAGTGAGAAGGCAGATTTTTCCCGCAGTAGGTTGCCATTTCTTTCTGATAGACCATTTGCCGTTCAAGGCTATAGAATCTGGTCTCTCCTGCTATTTACCCATAGCTGAGGGGAGAAGAAGAGGATTCATACCTTTCCCAAGGGTATTAGCACGTAATTGAATGTAATGGATTGGACTGGAATTCGAACTCGACTCTCCGGTCTGTCCTGCGATTTACCCTTAGCTTGGGGTAGAGAGAAGAAGAGGATTCATACCTTTTCCAAGAATATTAGCACGTAAGTGAATGTAATGGATTCAACTGGAATTCGAACTCGGCTCTCCCATTCCTCTGTCCTAGCTGCTATCGTTAAAATTATCCATATCCTCGCATGATATGGATAACTTTAATAAAAATAAAGAATTGACTAAAGCATCATATTGAAAACTATGGCATTACAGGATTTTAACAAAGAAGATTCTGATTATAGATAATGACTGAAGTCAGTCGAAAACGGAAAACGATGATATGAATTGTGGAGAATTCATTTTTGTATTTTTAAATTGTGGCTAAGTTGAGGCGACATTTTGTAATGGACGAAGGTGAAGGTGAGATATTTCGAACTATCTGAACTCAACATTTTCAGAAGGAAATGGATATCGACACGTGTTTACATATCTAAAG
>OZ010587.1:63670457-63677957 GCA_963932145.1 Acanthosepion lycidas | reverse complement strand
GTGTGTGTACATATATGTGTATATATATATGTGTGTGTATATATATATTTATATATGTGTATATATATATATTTACATATGTGTATATATATTTATATATGTGTGTATATATATATTTCTATGTGTGTATATATATATATATTGTTTATATATGTGCATATATATATTTATATGTTATTATATATATATATATGTTTATATATGTGTATATATATTTATTTGTATGTGTATATATATATATTTATATATGTGTATATATATATATATATTTATATATGTGTGTATATATATATATTTATATATGTGTGTATATATATATATTTATGTGTGTATATATATATTTATATATGTGTGTATATATATATATTTATGTGTGTATATATATATTTATATATGTGTGTATATACATATATATTTATATATGTGTATATATATATATATATATTTATATATGTGTATATATATATTTATATATGTGTATATATATATTTATATATGTGTGTGTATAGATATATATATATTTATATATGTGTGTGTATAGATATATATATATTTATATATGTGTATATCTATATATATATTTATATATGTGCATATATATATATATTTATATATATGTGTGTGTATATATATATATATATATTTATATATGTGTATATCTATATATATATTTATATATGTGCATATATATATATATATATATATATATATATATATATATATATATAGATAGATAGATAGATATATTAGAATAATATGAAAGAACAGTAACATTTATAATCCAGTGTTCTTAGCAATTATTTTTATTTTTTTAAAAAAAACAGTGCTCGATACAAACAGCAGAGCAAAATATTATATTTTTTTCAAAATTATGATTCTATTACGACACAGACTATTTCTATGTTTCAAAATTGAAACTAAAGTTACAAATTTATACACATGTGAAGTCATAACTAATAGAATATACGGTATTTTTTACAAATAAATATATTAGAATTGAATTTCTAATTAATGATCATATATAAAAAATATATGTTTCATCTCTCTTCTCTATTATTTTTTCAAAATTAATTATGACTTCAGCAAAATATATGACAGTGTCTACAAAAAATACTATTTCATTTCTCTGATATAGTAAATTTTATTTTTCAGAAACTGCATGTGTAAGTTTTCATGTATGCACAAATGACAGGGGTCATTTAATGACCTACAAGCGCTAAATTTTCTTATTAATTTCAATTTTACCATTGGTATTTTATTGGTTCATTTTATGACACATTTTTAAATAACTCTTTTAGAAAACCTTTTGCATAGGAATATGAATTAAGCGGATAAATAAAAACGCCAAAACTTTTGGACATTTAAAACCCAGACGAATGGCTGAAAAAAGTATGCATACGTTTGTTAGCAGGCACCCCTCTCCATTTAACCTGACTCTGTAAGTAACGTATTGGATACATAAGTTGACTAGGGAGATTAAATCCCAACCACCCCTAAACAAAATAGATTCAATTTTCCTTAACCTTAATAACTCATATTATTATTTTTTTCTGCATTTATAAATTAAGTAAATTTCTTAGAAAATTATTCCTAACATCACTTGACAATGGAACAAATCTATGGATTTATGTTTCCTTTTTATAATTAAATTTATAAATTTAGATTCTTTTTTGAAACACAAATTTTCTGTGTCGCGATGGGATCGTATTTTTAAAAAAGAATAATTATATGTATATCTAAGTATAAATAGTATATATATATATATTATAGTATATATATATATATATATATATATATATATATATATATATATACATATAAATAGTATATATATATGTATATTTGTATATATATATATATATATATATATATATGTATATATATATATATATATATATATATATATATATATATATATGTATGTAGGTATGTATATATGTATATATATATGCATACATGTATACAGATAAATACATGTGTACATATATATGTACGCAAAAAGTATATATGTATGTATATATATATATATATATATATGTGTGTGTGTGTGTGTGTGTGTGTGTGTGTGTGTATATATATATATATATATATATATATATATATATATATATATATATATATATATATATAATCAACCTATTACCGATTAAATTTCTCTGTTTAATACTATAATGTCTGTTGCATTTTTCGAATAAACTTTAGTGCATCCAAATTAAAATTGTGCATATAGATTACTTTATATATTGTCAGATTAATGTTTGCTGTATTCTCTGCCTGCCACATTTTACATACTAAATACGTTGAATATTAAAAAAAATATATAAACGGCACGATAAAATATGAAAAAAACAAAACGTGTCAAAGCGAAATATTAGGGAAAAAAAAGGTAAAAATGAAGTATAAAATAAAATAAAAGTTATTTGATATTTGCATATGAATGCCGAACATCATTAGACATGAGACATTTTGTATTTGAATTTTGACTGGAAGTATGAAAAGTCGAAAAATACGAAATAAAATTTAACTAATAACTTCTTTTATTATTTAGCAGAATCCCCTTTTGTTTATATATATATATATATATATATATATATATATATATATATATATAAATATTTATGAAAAAACATAATTTAAATGTTCAATTATCTAGTCCCTGCACAGACCCTCAGACATTACACGTACTCGTCGGAGAAGTTGAATGTAAAATTGAATTCATTTTCAGAGAAGTGTTGCCATAAAAAAAGTTCCAGAAATAACATGCTTGATATTTTCAGAAACGCGGACTCTATCTGATATATATATATATATATATATATATATATATATATATATATATATCTGGAGAGAAAGATAAGCGTTCCGACAATATCTAAATTCAAACATACAATCCCAAATTCAAACAAGTTAATTTCAAATGTTAAAAAGAAAACCCTGCAAAGTTATTTTTGGACCGTAGTATATATATATATATATATATATATATATATATATATATATATATATATATATATATATATAAAGCGGTTGTTTTGGCTAAATTATTATCAAGTTTGTCTCGCATACTATTTAAAAGGATTTTTTCAGTTTCTCTTCGCCTACATGTTTTGTATCAGTGGCTGAGATCGAGGCTATCTTTTCTATCTGTATATAATTTAACTATCTAAGCAGGACCAGTATGTAGTATGTTTTTTTTCTCTTTTTCCCGCTTGATCCTCTCTTGCCGAACTCCTCATCTTAATCATCTAAACTCATTCAACCTGCTCCATCCCTATTTTTCTTACTGCACTACCGCCGACTCCGCTGACGCTTCTACAGTTCCTATTCCTACCCTCGTTTCCATCCTACGACGGCTGCAGCTATTACTGCTGCTTCTTCCATTGCTACGTCAACGACTGCTAATACAGTTGCATATGTTACTGCTGCATCTGCTTCAGCAGAAGCTGTTGCTCTTGGTAATGATTCGATGATTGATGCTTCCACGGCGTACAACATTCATCTGTTATCACTTCGCTTAAATCTATTTAAGAAAACCTCGCGATGCAGGCGGCAAAAACCTTTTTTACTCAAAGAGATCGTATAAAAAAAATATCATATGGCTTTTTCTTTTCTTACAATAGTGTTACCATCAGCAACATCTTTAATAATTAATATTTTATCTGTTTTCATGTTATTATTATTAGAATTATCATCTAAGTACGAGCTGGCGTAAGGTTTATCAATTATGGAAACAGATCTGGAGAAACGTGTTCAAATTCCAACGAAGGCCGCTTCTTTTTTTTTTTTTTTAAGCAAATCACCCTAAGCAAGGCAGGTGTTCCACTAGCACGCAAGGGGTTACAGAGAGTGGGAGTAAAATTAAATCGGAGTGTTTGGGAAAAGGATAAAGAGAAGGAAAGGGTTCAAGGTCAAAGCATCAGAAGATGTCGATTGACATTACATTTGAATATTTGAAGATTATAGCTATCGGGGCAGCAAGTGATTGGAAGGAAGTTTCACTGACGGCAGGTGCGAGATAAGAAGCCGTTTGAGTAGAAGAGATGGCTACATTTAGCCGTTTTGACAGTGAAAGGGTGGGGGCGAGATGCCAACCTAGTAGCACGCTTAAATTCATGCAGTTCGGGAACCAGTGAAAGTAGCTTGTCGGAGCAGTTGCCATGAAAATACTTGTAGAAAAGACAGAGAGAATCCATAACACATCTGTGAGTTAGTGTCTGCAGACGGAATGTCAGATCAGGACCAGTCATGTTGCATATCCGTCTCTGGATTTTGTTGACGACCTCGAAATGAACAGCGGGAGAACCAGACCATATATGGCAGCAGTATTCCCTGCAAGGCCGAATGGTTGATTTATAGATTTGAAGGATGAACACAGATAACCAAATTTCTTTGCGGTAGATGAAGCTATAGATTCAATGTAGTTGTTCCACTTCAGGTCAGTGGATTGCGTTAGACCAAGCAGGTGCAGAGAGGCGCTCTCATGGAGTTGGGCATTAGCCATTTTGATTGGAGGCAGGGAGGTTTCTCTATGGTGGATAACGGAGAGCAGTTTCGTTTCTGATGCATTAAAGTTTATAGGCCATTTCCTGCCCCAGTCAGCCACAGATTGAAGGTCCTTCTCAAGGCCTTCTACAGCTAGGATAGTTCTGTCAACAATACATAGTATTTATGCCCTTGGCGGTATGGAACATCAAACTTGCTCTCTCTTCCTTCGCCGGATTTCTGAGTCTTCTTTTATCTTGATTAATTTTGTTTTACAACATATCAGCCTCAATAGGCTATTTAATTCTTACAAGATTTTAAGGAGAGGTTCGTATGAATGGAATATATTAGGTTGGTGCAAAAATAATGACGTAATAATGTCGTTTTTTTACGTATTTTTAACGTCAAAGAAATCAGTTTGTAGATCAAGTTTCGATGAAGTATTTTTGTAAAGATGTTTTTTTTTTTGTCTAGAGTCAAATGTATTGCTGGTAACTTTTGATATTTTTATTATAAAAATCTCTTTTTAGACTTTCACACTGTGTTTACCCCAGTTTACGTGTTAACTATTTACCCATAGTTTGAACCCCCCCCCCCCCAAACAGGTGCTACCTCCCCTGGTTAGGGGGTACCTGGGAATAACAGTAATTAAATCCTCCTGATCAAAGAAAGTCCTTGCTGCCGGATGTTGTTTATCGTCATACACAGGACGGCTTCTTTTGAGAATTTAACACTAAAACACTTGCATAAATATATGTCATCTCTCAGCATATATCCAAACACAATTCATTCTCACTGTTGCTGAAGGGCCCCTATCTTATTGAACATGTCTTCAGAGGTGCTGCCGTACTCAACATACTTGGCCAATTGCTGGTTGGTGAGGCTATTTCACCCATAGTTGGGATGGATGTCCATTAACCCTGAGCATTCCATCCCCCATTTAACAGCTCTTGATTTTTTGCAGCTGTGATTCCACTTATCTTCCTCACAAGACCAGGGTCTGGAAGGAGAGCCGGTTTAGCCGCCGAAAATCAGCTTTTGAAATCAGAGTTGTCCTTCTCCTAGAGCGGTTACCACTCAAAGCTATAGGACCTAGTCTTCCCTACTATTTACACATAGCTGATATCTTCCACACAAATAGTCATGTCAATAGAGAAATAGAAAAAATACTCTGCCCTAACCACGTTTGAAGGGTGTAGATACAGTAAGTTACCTGGCCTCCACTAAATGTTGCTACTAATTCGATGGTTTTAACCAGGGATTCTTAATTATATTTTTACTTGTGACCCAGGGATAGAATATTTAAAATGAACAACAACAAATATAAAACTGTGCATACAGATAACATTTCTAAATATTTTAGATAATATTAGATCAGATGTCGACAGATTAACATCCTCAGCTATATCGCTAAACCTACGATCCAAACAGCATTGGCCCCTGCATATATCTGCTATCTAATTTACCTGAAATGTGGAAAGTCCTGTCTAGATC
This sequence comes from Acanthosepion lycidas, assembly GCA_963932145.1. Classification (NCBI taxonomy): domain Eukaryota; kingdom Metazoa; phylum Mollusca; class Cephalopoda; order Sepiida; family Sepiidae; genus Acanthosepion; species Acanthosepion lycidas. The sequence continues at coordinate 63,671,981 of OZ010587.1, read as the reverse complement.
AATGGTTACCAAACAGCGCGACGCGCCTCATTTGTGCGGCGAAAGATGATAGCAGGTGAGGCGTAATGATTGAAATAAAATCAAAGATTTAGAAACAGTTTTTTAAAAAATTCGGATTCCAAGAATAAATATTATTTCAAAATTTCAAATATTATAATGGATGACTTGAAATTAAACATAAGAGTGCAGCACTGAACACTTTTGGAGAATACAACCTGAAACAATATCTATGTGTCATTTCAAAACCATTATCCGTTCTTCTACAGTCCTTCACGACATATGAACAAGGATTTTCAGCTCCGACAAATATCTAAAACCAAAAAAAAAGGAAAGGCTTCTTGGAGTTGATGGAAAGATTAGAGTGTTTATCTCAAATTAGGCCTAATATCAAGATTACCCGTCAAAAACAAGCTTATACCATTCATTAAATTTAATCATTAGAAGTTATCTGTGTTATATATTATATTTAACGCACTGTTGTTGTTTTTTTATTTTTTAAATATACTTTTTATCACATAAAATTTGGATAGGAAATGATGGATAACAAATATTGATTGAATAGTGAGTTCGAGCCTCACTCAGAGCCATATTAATTGTGGCCTTGTGCCAGAATAAGTTAAGCTTACTTTATAACTGGATGCGGTGTTAATCGCAGCGCGATGATTAGTAAAAAGATAAAACCATAATGTGAATTCGATCCAGATTGCTTCCTCCACCACTGCTGTCTATCTAAACCAGTGCTTCCCAAACGGTTCAGCGCTCCTTATAGGTCCTGGGGAAGAGGATAGCAGGTGAGGCGGAATGACTGAAATAATTCAAAGATTTAGAAACAGTTTCAAAAAATTCATATATAAATATAATTTCAAAATTTAAAATATTATTATGGATTACTTGCAATTGCATGCATGGGTTCCTGTATAAACAGTTATAAATAATTTGACCAATATTTTCATTGTGATATTTTTGTATTATATCAAGAATATAGTAACTATGGTTCGCAAATTCGTGGAGAGAGGTATCAATAATAATGTTCTGACTTTGAATCCTCGGATATCTCCTTTTAACCCTCCCTCTGAACCTTCTTTCCCCGGGGCTTCCCTGATCCCGAGCCTTTGTCTTCTTCTAACATGTACGTTTTATCAGAAAAAATTTGGTAGGCGCGGAAAATATTCATTTCGAAAATGCGGTCCAGAGAAAAAAGTTTGGGAACCATTGGTCGAGATAACGACAGAAAGAGACACAAAATGTTCGAATTGTTAACTTCGGACAAAAAAAAGAATAAATCCGTGCTTTCTTGTTTTACTTTCATGTTAATTTTCTTATTTATGTTCCATAAGTGTCGTGGAGACGCGGGTGATGTAGAGGATAACAGCTTGGAATGAGAAATTGGACAATCATTTTCGAATTCCAATCAGGTTTCTTGTATTCACTTACGATCAAATAACATCGCGAACGGTATGAATGTTTTTTGTTGTGTAGAAAGATGGCCGATCATCGCTACACTAAAATGTTGAAACCGGACAC
>OZ010587.1:63650457-63665457 GCA_963932145.1 Acanthosepion lycidas | reverse complement strand
CCAATGTAAACATTTCAGAATGTTTATGTGTTATATCGCTGTAAGCTGCCAGTTTAGGAGTAGATCGCTACTTAAATCTAAATCTAGGAAAAAGTAACTGGAAACAAACTATGTATAGAATATAAGTTCCCACCCCCCAGGAAAACATAATAATTCACAGATTATAGAGAAAAAGAATATGTGGAGAGCTTTAATCCTGATGAATACAGAATTCATTTTATCCAATGTATGGATTGCTTTCAAGTATTTTTTCTTGAGCGAAATATTTTCCACCTGTGTGGAGAGTTTCATGCACGAAGGTCTACGTTGTTTAACTTCTGTGAACGTGAAGGCAGATAATGTTAAATATAACGACACGCCGATTTAACAACATCATGTTTATGGAGGCTTGAGATCGTCACCGCAATGCCCGTGTGAACGCAAGAATTGAACAACATGGATTCTGTGTTGAAGAGAACCATTGACAAGTGCAAGTTTAGGATTTGCAGAGATTCGTTTGCCTGATATGCTTAAAATATTCAGAGACTTGTATATTTATTTTAATAATTGATGATGGGCAAATGATTTTAACTTGTGTTTTAAAAATTGATGACCGAAAATATTTTAATTTGTCGTAAGAGTTTATGGTGAAAATAAATTAACTTCTGTGTTAAATCTGTGTGTTGTTATTCTTAACATTACCTGACTTCATAATAATAAAAATATTTACCAGTAAAATAGCCAATTTATACTGAGACCTTTTTTTTCCAATATGATTTTCCATATATTTAAATTCTGTTTGCAATGATAAAAGTACGCTAGTGTAGGCTTTAAGAAAGTTTTTATAGTCTCAATAAACAGAAATAGCACTCTCAAAGAGGAGAGTAACGAAACAAGGGGAGACAACTCTTGATTATTCATAACAAGTTTCTTCCTTTTTTTTTTTTTTACCTATCTGTGTTTTCGACTACATCTGACCTTCTGACTTAGTTCAGGTCGGCTATCTGATTTCCTTATACACTGATACCAATATTTTTGAAATCCAGTCACATTTTAAAATGATGATTGAGTGTTAGTCTACACGAAAAAATTACGCGAGATACCATCATTTGATGGTTAACCACTGATTTTTTTTTCAGATGAGTGTTAACTACAATTACGCTATTAACTCAGGTTCCAGTGACAACTGATCCTACCATCATATAATAAAGACACTTTCACCGTTTCAAAGTTCTGATACCTGATCTCTGTTCTCTTGTCACATGTTGAGTTAATTACTATTATTTGTATCGTAGCATGGTATTATATTATCTTTTAAAATTGTTAAGTAAACTCTCAGTGAGGCCCAATTGTTTCATTTTCCGTTTTCAACGGTTGTTTTTCCGGCTTTTTCAATGATTTAACATAGCAAACTTCGTAAAGTCATTCACTGCCGAAGTTTGTCCTTCTTTTTTTTTCATTTACGTATTATTTATTTTATTCACAATCACTAGTTATATAAATCGTAAGAGTCACTGGGAAACACATGTACTTCATTCGCAGTAGAAGAGGTATTGCTTTAAATAGTAATAGGGGTTTATACTTTGAGTATTATTGCAATATTTTGTTAAAGTTAAAAGTTAGCTTAAGAAATAAAAAAAAAAATGACATAGAATAGCCTGCGCCAGGGATAGTTCTACCCAACACGGCAATTTGCTAGAAAATCTTAAACTAAATCACGAATCATATTATTAAATATCCTGACTTGCATACTGATGCCATACATGGCCTGAAGCGCGTTCAGAAATATCTAAAGTCTCAACGTTATTCAACTGTTTTCTCGGATTAAAGAATAAAAATGGCTTCCAGCAAATGAAGCATGTAGGTTTTAGCGAGGACCATCCTTCATTGAAACTTGTGGAATGATGCTACTGTACAACAACCAAATAACTTTACCGAATATCAGAAACTACAGGATATGAGGAATTTCAATAACAGCAATTACCAAAAGGAATTGCATAACTCACTCGAAGAGAAAATAATGACATAATCAAAATTCTACGCTAATTAAAACAAAACCTTAGGAAGGAAGCCCCTATCTATACGGAAAAGAGTGATAACAGGATAGCTACAGGATATGAAGAATTACAATAACGGTAACAACTAAAATGGATAGCATATCTAACTCGAAGAGAAAATAATGACATAAAATTCTACATTAATTAAAACAAAAGCTTAGGAAGGAAGCCCTATCAAAACTGGAGTAAGTGAAAGCAGAAATAGTATCGCAATAGAATTGTTTTTTTAAATTTCAACCGACTTTTTCATTGGCTGCTTGGACAACGAATGCCGAATTTTTCTTTATAAGAAAATAGTCAATATTAGCATTATCATTGTTCGTTCAGAATAAATATTAGCTATATTCGTTCTTAGGACCACATCACATTGAAACACCTGTTCCCGTACCATTATCGAAGTTAAGCAACGCCGAGCCTGGTCACTACCTATTTGGGTGAACTCTTGGGAATACCTGGTGCTGTAAGATTGTATGTATTTGTGGTATGGTTTACGACTACATCACGTTGAAACACTGGGTCTCGTGCGATCGCTGGAGTTAAGCAATATCAAGCATGGTCAGTATCTAGAAGGGTGACCGTTTGGAAATATCAAGTGCTGTAAGCTTTGATGCGCGGGTCGTATAATGGATAATATAATTATATTCTGGCTTTGAATAAACTGCAAATTTTTGATAAACCGTAGAAATCAATCAGTCGTTTGAATTGTTTTGGGATCTCCAATTGTTGCAGGTTTTTCTTTCAGACCGATTCAATACTGAATTCTAAGAAACTTTCCCAAAATATTCTATATTTCTATTAAGCTCTTTAAATCATTGTAAATGGGTGACCGATTGGGAATGCCAGGAGCTGTAAGCTAGGATGGGCGGATGGCGTAATGAATAATGGCTCAGAATTGTTAATCGGAGAGCCGAGTTCCAAGTCTAGTTGGGTGCTTATATTCACCTACGCGCAAATAACCCTAGGAGAAGTATGAATCCAACGCTTCCTTCTTCCCAGTCATGGGTTAATTAGTAAGACATGTATCACTAAATCATTACTATCTCAAAATATAAAAAAAAATCTTACAATCTAAGAATATTTTTTTGATTTAAATAACCTAAAAAAGGTTGACACACCGTAGAAAAAGAAATCAATCGATAAATTAATCAATCAACAGACATATTCATAAATTGCGTCGATTTTTATTTATGTAATTGTGTTTATTTATTTATTTTTTGGTTTATTTAGAAGTCGGTGTCAATTATGTATATTCTTGTTACGTTCCATCTTGAGTTCAGCCGAGTCTGGATGCCGGAGTTGAATAAGTGCATTTTCAAACTAATACGAAATCATTTTTTTTTTTCTTTTCCTCCTATTTGTGCTTTGTAATAAGTATAATTTAGTGAATAATTTTTCCCGTACGAAGAAGACGCTTTATAGCTTGGACCAGTATTCTGCCATCGGGCAATGCACCTAAATCTTTTTTTTTTTTTTTTTTTCATTAATTGATTTTTGTCAGTCAGGCCGGCGCCCATCTCCGCCGGCGTCCATCTACGTTTCCTAAAATGTAATCCTGGCAACGGAAAATAGTATCGAAAGAAAGAGATGATGATGATGATGATGATGATGATGATGATGATGATGATGACGATGATGATGAATTTTAAACGTAAGAGAACAATCATAGTATGCGCTCAAATAGAAAGCTTTGAAAGAGAGATGTTTCGGAGAGAGAGAGAGAGATATAGAGCGAGATAGACGGGCAAAGTCAAAAAGTAAGTGAAAAATTCGATAGCTTGAGACTCAAACGAGATAGATAGAGATGCGGAGACCGAAGCGGACAGAGAAAGAAATACAAATATAGAGAGAGGAAGAAATAGTCGAAGAATTAAAAAAAAAAGGAAGAAAACAAGGAGATAGAGAGAGAAAGAGAGAGAGAGAGAGAGAGTAGGGAAAGGATACTGATATATAATGATGAAGTAGATAGCTAAAGATAATAAGAGCGATGGTGGTGAGAAGCCGTAAAAGAAAGAAACCCTTTCACTATCGAAAGAGTTAAATATAACCTCTTCTACTCCAACAGCTTCTTCTCTCGCACGGTGGAACTCACTTGCTCTCACTTTATTCCCTGATAGGTATAATATTCAAATATTTAAAAGTAATGCCAATCGACATCTTCTGATGCCTTGATCTTGATCCCCGTCCTTCTCTTTATCCTTTCCTCAAACCCCTCTTTACTCTTACGCTTACTCCCTGCAACATTTTGCGTCGTAGTGGAACTGCCGTTTTGCTTGGGTTGAAATGCTTTCAAATAAGAGAGAGAAAAAAAGAAGAAAAACTGAAATATAAAGGAGATAGGTATTTAAGGCCAGAGAGATAGAAGCGAAGAAATGGCTTATAAACATTAATGCCTCCAACACAAGACTGATCTCATTTACCCACCATAGAGACGCCTCCCTGTTTCCTATCAGCATGACTGATGCTCTACTCCACGAGAGCGTCTCTCTGCGCCTGCTTGGTCTCACGTTTTCCACTGACCTGTGGTGAAATATCTACATTGAATCAATAGCTTCATCTACCACAATGTTCTCAGCGTCGCGCCAGAAGGTTTTTCACTTTTGAGTCAATCCTTCAGATCTACAAATCTACCATTCGTTTTTGCATTGAATACTGTTGCTATATATGGTCTGGTTTTTATTTCTGGTAATATTTTTTCTTCAAAAATGTATTACTGGCAATATATATATATATATATATATATATATATATATATATATATATATATATATATATTTACAAAATATTTCTGGTATTAAAACCTATATTTACACTTACATAGTTTTTTGACCCCAGTTTGGGGGCTAACTATGTTCCTACAGTTGGCACCTTAACAGGCGCTACCACCCTGAGTCAGGGTGGACCTTGGAACACCAGCAATTAAGAAGTGGTTCCACGCTACTCAAAATCTCCTGATCAGAGGCCTTGCTGTTGGGCGTAAATAATCGTCTTACCCAGGATGCGGATGTAGTTTATCGTCATACCCGGTACGAGCACTATAAATAGAATCCCCCAAACTACATTAAATATGATGATGGCAAAAGAGATAGAGACAGAAATACAGCCCCAGATAATACCTCACCCCTCCTATCATGCTCTACCTTTAGAAGCGCCAGATCAGACCCCAAAGGGAATATCGCCGCCACATTTCGGTTGGGGCTGTCAAATCCGCTCTGTCCAGGCTCGACGGATTTCTCACGGCCTTGAGTGTGATGAATTCTTTTCCATTCTGCAGCCCCTTTCCGCAAGAGGAAACCTAGCTTGCCTCTCGCTTATCTATCACTATTTTCCCGGGAGATATGCGGGCGAACTACAATCTTTTGTTCTACCTTTACAGCTACGCACTACCAGGGTACATACACGGAATCAAATCATCTCCATTCCTTTGATAATCCAGCGGCGACGAGGAAATTCCACTAAATCAACTTCTTTCCCAGAACGCTTTCAGAGTCAATGCAATGTTAACCTCTTCATGTCGGGGACCAACCGTTTGTCTATCCTACATAACCTCATAATATATAGCTCATAATCCCTCTTTTTAAATTATTATAGCAACTTCATTTAGTCACCGTTTCCTTTTATTTGGTCCTTGGCCTTGTATTGGATGAACAATATAAATAAAAGGTTAAGGCCATATGACGTTGAAACATCCGTTCTTGTACGATCACCAAACTTAGGCAACGTCAGTCTTGGTCAGTACCTAGATGGGTGACAGCTTTCAGGTTCTGTAAGCTTGGATCTGCGTGCGGTGTAATTGATTTCAGTCGGGTTGGTTATATTCAGTTACGCACAAATACCACTGAAAAAGGTATGAACCCATCTCTTCTCCCCATCTTTTTTCCCAGCTATGGATTAATTAATTAGTTAACTAATTAATCCATCAATTGGGGGAGAAGAGGTGGATTCATGCTTTTTCCAAGGGTATTTGCGCGTAAGTGAATATAACAAACCCAACTAGAATTGGAACTCGGCTCTCTGATTGAAAATCCATTATCCATTACACCACCTGCACATCCAAGCTTACAGCACCTGGTATTCTCAAGTGGTCATCCTCTAGGCGCTGACTAGTCACGACGTTGCTTAATTTCGGTAATCCTACGGGAAACTTTTTTTTTTTTTTTTTCAGCGAGATGTGGCCTTAAGCTTGAAGTATTAAGAACATAGAGAGAGGAAAAGGCGGTTATGAAAAAGAGGCAGAGAGATTGATCGATACAGAGAGAGGACAAGAAATAAGGAAAGAATGAAAGAAAAGCCAAGAGAAAGAGAGAGACAAAGAAAGATTTGGCGTAGAAAGGAGATAAACCGAGCTATAAAAGAGTTTGAGAGAGAGAGAGAGAGAGAGAGAGAGAGAGAGAATTAGAGACGAATGACAATTGACTTGAGAACACAAATTATTCACGTGTAAGCGAGAGGAAGAGAGACAGCTAACGACTCAGACATTATCATACAGTGGGCAGCGAATGAAGAGGAACATGTACCGAAGAGAGAGGGAGAGAGAGAGAGAGACGGTGATAAAGATAGACAGAAAGAAAAAAGAGGAAGTGAGTGTATCTTTGATATAGAAAACGCTTAAGGCAAGCCCATATCTCGTCAGTACACACATCAAACCCTACAAGTATATTTAAATAGATAAGAAGCATCCTTACAAATAATATAGGCATATTTCTAATTTAAGTAAAGAACCAAATTAGATAAAGTATTTTAGTTATGCAGAAGAATAAATAGAAATCATGTATTGTTATTTATATGGGCGAATCCTGACTTATTTTTGTACAAATTAATGATCATCTTAAAAAAACCGTGTGGAAGTTTTCAATATCTTGATATAGCATATATTTCGTGGAACTAGAGCGCTTTGACGTGGTTTGCATTAAATACGACTGAGTAGTGAGTTCGATCCTCGGTGGGGTCTCCATTATTTCGACCTTATGCCTTTAAAAATCATTTGAGCACATCGATGTGGGGTAACGGTTAGCCAACTAAATTAATTACGATTGACTAGAGAGTTCGAGCCCCACTGGTTGCTCCCTACATTCGGCCTTGTGCTACATATCAACTATGCTTAGTAAATCTCTAGGCACTTCGACGTGTTGCAATGGTTAGAAAGCTTGTCTTGAGTTCGATCCTTACTGGGTGCGTTATATATTAGCCCTTGGGCCACATCTAAGCTACGCTTAGTGTAGCACTATATTTCGTGGAACTGGGGCATTTCGACGTGGTTCAGCTTGTCTCGTTAGATTAATTACGATTGAGTGCTCCCTACATCCCTTGAAGCACACCCAAGCTATCCTTAGTGAAACATTGCGTATTTGACGTGGTGCAGTTGTTAGCAATCTTGTGTCACTAGATTCATTACGACTGAATAATGAGTTCGATCCTCACCATCTGCCTCATACATTCGGTCTCGTGCTAAATCTAAGCTATGTTTGGTGAACGACTGTATTTCGCGAAACTGGAACACTTCGACGTGATGCAATGGTTAGCAAGTTTGTCACGCTAGATCAAATGCGACTGAATGATGAGCTCGATTCTCACTGGGTATTCCAGGTTTTCAGCCTTGTGCCAAATGGTGTGATTTTAATTTTGAGTATTTGTGCCTTGAAGCTGTGAAAAAATACAGCATAAACACAGACATGCCTAAATATATGGCAGTAATGAGGATATCTGGCCGCATTTTCTAAGGTCGTGTTTTAGCCCAATAATGGCTACCATTCGCAAACGGGTCAGTTTAAATGTCATTTATGACTTTTGGCAGTTGTAATGGTTAAATAAGAATTTCCTTATAAAGAAACATACAGCATTGATGATCAAATAGTTATCGTTAATGCCGGTTGAAATTCATAAAATCATGGCTCTCCACAGAATCCTTTTCTTTACTATTGGAATTACCATAACATCTTTGGAAAGATCGTCGAATGTTTTCCTATTACTTTATTCATTAATTTTAATTCAAAATTGTCCTCACGTTTTCTACTGGCATGAATTGGAAAGATTATATTGAATTAATTGCTAGTTCGGCTGATAGGAAAGTTGGTTCACTGTGACATAGCAGATTGACTTGAGTTAGACCTACTACATCGAATCCATTGCTGCATTTACTGCAAGGAAAGTTGGTTCACTGTGACATGCCACACTGACTTGACGTAGAGCTACTATATCGAATCCATTGATGCATCTACTGCAAGGAAAATTGGTTCACAGTGATATGCCACATTGACTTGAGCTAAAGCTACTACATCGAATCAGTTGCTGCATCTACTGCAAGGAAAGTTAAATCACCGTGTCGTGTAAAAAAGTTCTTCTCTACAGAGTTCATTTTGCACATTTACAAATCTAAATTTCGTATGTGCATTGAATACTACTGCCATATCTGGTCAGGTGATCCTTCTATTCATCTCGAGATTCTTGACAAAATCAAAAGAAGGATATGTAATGTAATAAAATCAGACCTGGCATCTCAACTTCAGTCACTTTCTCACAGACGTAAAGTGGCTTCCCTCTGTCTTTTCCACAAAAAAATTATGGCAACTTCTCTGACGAGCTTTTTTTCCTGATGCTCCGACAACACGAATTTATGTATCTAGATCCCGCCAGTTTACGACTGAAATAGTTAAATGCAACCGCCACTTCTACTCCAACAGTTTCTTTTCTTATACTTCCCGCCAGTGGAACTCCATTCCGTTTACTTGCTTCCCTGATAAATACAATTTACAAAAATTTAAATGCAACGTCAATCGCCATCTTCTGTTTTCTTGAATCCTGTTCATCTTTTGTTCTTTCCTAAATCTTCCCTATGTGTCTTTTCTCTCACATTCACTCCCTATAAAATCTTGCGTAGTAATGGCATTGCCGACTTGCTTGGGGTTAAATGTTTGTTTCATGCCAGAATCCACCTTGCACATTTATAAATATACTATTCGTTCGTTCAATGAAAATTGCTGTTATATATGGTTCGTTGCTCCTGTCGGAGTTAGCTTCTCCTTAATTCCCTAATTGTTCACTAGGGGTCGTTCTCCCTACACTATAAATACTGGGCGATTTCTTGCCTCGTTTTCTTTTCACTTTACATTTCAGCGGGCACGTTTAAAAATGTGATCTCTCGTAGAAATCCGAGTTTTCGCCCAATTGTGGGAAAACGCCATGAACATTATACACACATACACGTACGTAGGAACATTCACTAAATAACAAACTCTTTACGTTGACACACAAACACAAATGTTGATGTCTTTGTCACTTGTAAATTTTGTTGTTTAATACATATATTTGTTGACCTATATATATCGGTCTTGTTTGTTTTCTTTACTTCTTTGGTTGGACTCAACTTGAGTCCGCCATGTTCTTATAGTTGGGCTTTCTGACAGGAATAAATAGCACGTGTTCCTAAAACAACAACACTCAAAACCACACAGTCCTCTACACTCCTCCTATATATATCGAGATTCTCAATACAATCCAAAGAATGTTCTACCTTGTTATCTGCCCTAAAGAGGTTGCGTCGCTATACATACCCAAAACTTGTACTACGTCCAGAGGTTTTTAAGCAGTCCAGGTGTTAAAATATAAGCACAAAAGGCTGAAGAATGGATCGGCCAATAGATTGTGCTGTAAGCAATAAACGTGGTGGTTAGATTTAGGAATATACATGGAGTAAGGAAATAATTTATCCCAGAATTTAAGTTAACATTTATAAATCGTCTGCGTAGACGGAGGATGAAGTTTAGACAGAGAAGTATTTTAAATGAGGTAAATTGGGAATAAGGCCAAGCGATATAAATCCACTTCGACAATATCACCAAGATTAAGCGTAAACAAATCTAGAAAAGCGAGAGAAAAACATCAATAAGTGTAAGTGTTGCAGTTCAAATGCATTTAGCCAGACCTGTACAAGTTTGTACGATGTTCAACAACCACGTCTATTCACTATTTTATGTTCAAAAATGTTTTCTTATCTGTGTTTTTTTTTTTCTTTCGCTTTCTTTATTGCATTCGTCTAACGTCCCGTTATTTCCTCTGTCCTTCTTTCCTTCCTTCCTTCAATCCAACCTCCATTTTCCCCGCGAAAACCATCTAAAGTCGCGTTAGGCTAACATCGATATACACTTTTTTGTTTCTCTCTATCTCTCCCTTCTCTCTCTTTCTCCCACTCGCTCACTCACTGACTCTATCTCTCTCTCTTTCTCTCTCGTCTTAGTTCCATGCAGAATATTTCTGTGCCAGTACCCGACGCGCAGACTCAACCTTTCCTTCCTTCCTTCCTTCCTTCCTTCCTTCCTTCCTTCCTTCCTTCCTTCCTTCCTTCCTTCTCTCTCTCCCCCTCTAACTCTCTATCTATCTATCTATCTATCTATCTATCTATCTATCTCCCACAATGTAGTCATTATCTATCTACCACAATGCGGTCATCTATCTATCTATCTATCTATCTATCTATCTATCTATCTATCTATCTCCCACAATGTAGTCATTATCTATCTACCACAATGCGGTCATCTATCTATCTATCTATCTATCTATCTATCTATCTATCTATCTATCTCCCACAATGTAGTCATCTATCTACCACAATGCGGTCATCTATCTATCTATCTATCTATCTATTTATCTATGTATCTATCTATCTATCTATCTATCTATCTATCTATCTATCTATCGATCGATCGATCGATATGTGGACATTATCTTTCTATCTATCTATCTATCTATCTATCTATCTATCTATCTATCTCAATCGGTGTATGTATGTATGTAACTATCTATCTATCTATCTATCTATCACAGTATGTTTCTATCCATGTATATAATTTAGTTATTCCAGTGGCTACATTTTTATTTTCACACTTTAAATTTAGATTGACAGTTTCTGTATCAAAATCTCCCATGCAGTTAATTCATTTAATTGATACAGTTTTACAAATCTAGACACGCCTAGCAAACTCACTGTAATGAGTGAATCGAAATTAGCCGAATATTTTCCTCTATTTTGGTGATCTTGTGCCAGGTAAACTTATAAATAGTCTTTATATTTTTTTCAATATTTACAAAATTTAAAAAAAGATGGTTAGAATTTTTTTCTCAGAGACCGATTCTCTCATAAATATTTTCTAAGATCACTAATTGTTCTAACATACCAGACGAACAATTAGCCGCATCTTTAGTTTCTAAAAGATTTATCAAGATAGACTCGGAGACTAAAGCAAAGGTAGTTAAGTGCACACGGATCATTATAGACGTCTGATGCCAATTTAGTCAATATCTGTTGGTTAAGACAAAGCGATATTTGACAACACAATATTGCAGACAGGTAATATTTTCATGTTCCATGAGTGTACCATATATCAGCTTTCTTTCTACTATTGTTCACCCAATACAATGCCCAAGAGCCACACAAGGTAATAATACATGCAAATAGATATATAGATATGAAAAGATAGAGATAGATAGATAGATAGATAATGAACAGACTGACATAGATAGATAGATAAATAGATAGATAGATAGATAGATAGATATGAAAAGAATGACATAGATAGATAGATAGATAGATAGATAGATAGATAGATAGATATGAAAAGACTGACATAGATAGATAGATAGATAGATAGATAGATAGATAGATAGATATGGAAAGACAGACATAGATAGATAGATAGATAGATAGATAGATAGATAGATATGAACAGACTGACATAGATAGATAGATAGATAGACAGATAGATAGATAGATAATGAACAGATTGACATAGATAGAAATATATATATATATAGAGAGAGAGAGATATGAACAGACTGACATAGATAGCTATCTAGCTATCTATCTAGATAGATAGATAGATATGAACATACTGACATAGATAGATAGATAGATAGATAGATAGATAGATAGATATAAACAGACTGACTTAGATAGATATGAATAGACTGACATAGATAGATAGATAGATAGATAGATAGATAGATAGATAGATAGATAGATAGATATGAAAAGACAGACATAGATAGATAGATAGATAGATATAAACAGACTGACTTAGATAGATATGAATAGACTGATATAGATAGATAGATAGATAGATGGATAGATAGATTGATAGATAGATAGATAGATAGATAGATAGATATGAAAAGACTGACATAGATAGATAGATAGATAGATAGATAGATAGATAGATATGAAAAGACAGACATAGATAGATAGATAGATAGATAGATAGATAGATAGATAGATAGATATGAACAGACTGACATAGATAGATAGATAGATAGATAGATAGATAGATAGATAGATAGAGAGAGAGAGTGGGTGAGAAAAAGAGAGAGATATGAACAGACTGGCATAGATAGATAGATAGATAGATAGATAGATAGATAGATAGATAATGAACAGATTGACATAGATAGAAAGATAGAGAGAGAGAGATATGAACAGACTGACATAGATAGCTAGCTAGCTAGATAGATAGATATGAACAGACTGACATAGATAGATAGATAGATAGATAGATAGATAGATAGATATAAACAGACTGACTTAGATAGATATGAATAGACTGATATAGATAGATAGATAGATAGATAGATAGATAGATATGAACAGGCTGACATAGATAGATAGATAGATAGATAGATAGATAGATATGAACAGGCTGACATAGATAGATAGATAGATAGATAGATAGATAGATAGGAAAAGACTGACATAGATAGATAAATAGATAGATATGAAAAGACTGATATAGATAGATAGATAGATAGATAGATAGATATGAACAGACTGACATAGATAGATAGATAGATAGATAGATAGATAATGAACAAATTGACATAGATATATATATATATATATATATATAGATAGATAGATAGATGGATAGATAGATAGATTCATAGATAGATAGATAGATAGATAGATATGAACAGACTGACATAGATATGAACAGACTGACATATATATATATATATATATATATATATATATATATATATATATATATATATAGATAGATAATGAACAGATTGACATAGATAGAAAGATAGAGAGAGAGAGAGATATGAACAGACTGACATAGATAGCTATCTAGCTAGCTAGATAGATATATAGATATGAACAGACTGACATAGATAGATAGATAGATAGATATAAACAGGCTGACATAGATAGATAGATAGATAGATAGATAGATAGATAGATAGATATGAAAAGACTGACATAGATAGATAAATAGATAGATATGAAAAGACTGACATAGATAGATAGATAGATAGATAGATAGATAGATACATAGATATGAACAGACTGACATAGATAGATATGAACGGACTGACATATATATATATATATATATATATATATATATATATATATAGATAGATAGATAGATAGATAAAAACATACATACATACATAGATATGAACAGACTGACATAGATAGATATGAATAGACTGACATAGATAGATAGATAGATAGATAGATAGATAGATAGATAGATAGATAGATAGATAGATAGATAGATATAAACAGACTGACATAGATATGAACAGGCTGACATAGATGCTAATTTTTCATTTCATGTGCAATGTCCTTTCAGGACATAGGCGATCATGGCTCCCCCCCTCTCTCTATCCGTTGAAGTTCTTAACAAATTGCTGCCACCTCCCCAAGAGCACGTTCTGTCATCCACTTCCTTAAGCCCACTACGTATGTCATGCGTTGTTTTCTTTTGTCTCTCTTTCCCTCTATTTGATCTGTTAGTATCAGATTCTTCAGGCCTTCCTTCCTCATTATTTATCCCAGAAACTTCACCTGTCTCTTCCTTATGCTTAGTGTTAGCCTCTTCTTTCTTTGCATACTTACACAAAACTTGTGCTTCGTCCAGGTCAGGTTTTAAAATATAAGCGTAAAATGCTGAAAAATGGATTGGGTAATAGATTGTGCTGTTAACAACAAACGTGGAGGTTAGAATTTAGAAATATACATGGAGTAAGGAAATAATATATCCCTGGATTTAAGTTAACATTTTTAAGAGATGTCTGCATAGAGGCACAATGGTGCCTGGACAGAGATGTATTTTAAATGAGGTAAATTTCGAATAAGAGCAAGCGATATAAATCCATTTTTCCTATATCACCAAGAGTAAACGTAACCAAAAAGAATCGTTTTTGAATAGGTGATCTCTTAACTTAATTTCGTTTCTAACGTGACTGGAAGTTATCTCATATTTACACATCATGAAATGTGACATTAGAGTGTGTATTTCTGTTAGGTACGCGTGTAGACTTTTGGATTTTAAGAAGAAATATAATGCTGATAGCAACGTTTCCACCAAAATATTTTGTATAATATCAGGGAAATCTTAGAAGTGTCTGAGCTTTTTATTACTTGTGTAGCTCATTACTGTTTATAAGGAAGATTATGTTACACTAATTTTTTTAAGTGAAGCTATCTTAACCCTAGAACACAAACCATGGGTATATAGTACCCAGCGCAAATTTTTCTATTTTTAATTACAATTTTCAGTACCTGATTGTCTTACCTAAATAATGTTTTTCAGTTCATATTAATGTTAACTCAAAGTACAATGTTTGAAGTCCCTGCATGTAAAATATTTCAAATAAAGATTTCTAATTAATATATTTTCTAAATCGGGAATTATATAAGACGTGGATTCCGGGATGAAATAACAAACGCCAATAAAGGAATATAGGAAAAAAAATGTATTAATGTAATAATACAAACTGTTAATGCAGGTTAGTAGTTCCAGGAATGCGGGTTAGTAGCAATATATATATATATATATATATATATATATATATATATATATATATATATATATATATTAATAAAAAGAAAGAACAGTAAGATATATAATCCGGTGTTCTAATAGATATTTTTATTTTTACAAAATAGTGCTCAATGTAAATTTACAGA
>OZ010587.1:63577957-63642957 GCA_963932145.1 Acanthosepion lycidas | reverse complement strand
AGGCTGTAATTTTTTCCTTTAAACTTAAAACTTGAAGACGAAATAATTGTTTGTAGACCGAAAGATGTTTTTTTTAAATAATGTGCTATTTATATACAGTTTTATAAATGGGGGTCACATAATTCAATGGATTAACAGTATTTTAAAACATACATTATGTTCTACTAGCGAAGTGATTTCGCCATCAATCGCATTAATATTGCTGATTGATTTTATATCTGATTATTTCTTTATATATATATATATATATATATATATATATATATATATATATATATATATATATATATATATATATATATTATCCCGCAGAGCTATGTAGAGCACCAGGATGAGAACTGGCACAGGCTAGCTGCCCTTGATGAGGGTTAATGGAGTCTCTCTGAGCTTTCGTTAGCAATCCTTTTAGTGTTGGTTCCACGATAAAAAAAAAAGACTTCAGATGGGAAGAAAAACTCATGCGAGCTTAACCCGGTCGGTTATATAGCATGTATCTCTCGAGAACTATGTACTGGCTGATATTGACTGTGATCCGGAGAGGTTAAGCTCTGTGATAATAACACATGAGGACTATCGTTCGGAATTTCCGTGGCAAGTCTTTTGCACCGTTACTTTTTTTTATCGGCAGATCCAAAAAGTGTGGATGGTCCGACACAAGCCTTCACTACTTGAAACAAATCATTGTGTTGGTTTTCTGGCAACTACATCTAATTAGTTCCACACATATCCGGCTACTGCGAAAAACTCTACTAAACAACATGAGCTTCATCTTAGCACTTCAAATGTACGAACTCTCCAGGACAACAACTCCACGTCAGAAAGAAAAATAGCTTTGATCGCATTGGAGCTAAAGAAGTAGAATATTGATATATAGCTGCACTGAGAAGTAACGATCTAAGAGTGTTCCTGCTGCACTTGGATACAATACATTCTCCTGTACTGTTTGTGGTCTTTTGTTCAATTCTTGAGCCCGTCTCAAAGTCATGCCCTTCATAGGCGTGCAGATTATCAGTTCATGGTCGTTGGAACCTTATACATTAAACTCGATCGGAGAGACCGTCGTCATATATGACAAATAGAAAATTTCTTTAAAAATTTGCCGGCATTAGTAGGATTCTATATCGTATTATACACACACATACATACATACATACGATCCGAGGTACTCGGAGTTACCCGGGTGTACATGCTGCAATTGTATAACCACATTCCTCTTATACCCACACCCCTGTCTAGAAATGCCTTCCGGCGTCCTCGCTTGCATGCATCATCCGTTGGCATAATAATCCACTCACCACCCCATCTTTTTTTACAGTATATCCTTCACAAGCGTTTGAATTCCATCGATAAATCTTTCTTGTGTGGTCCTCGCTCGAGGTTAAATTGTTTCAATGTTTTAGATATTTAGTTGATATCCTGTGACCGTAATAACTTTCAAATAGTATGGTATTTTTCACAAATCTAATACTCATACAAAAACATGGATGAAGCGTCAGAGTTTGATTCAACTGCAAGTGCAAATGTATGAAAGCCGTCTCCTTCGCACATTTACCGTAAAGATGGGGTTAATAAGAGGTTCTTCGGGATTTTTTTCCCTTTTAACGCTTCAGTAATCTTTCTCAAACAATCTTTGCATCAAATATTCGAATCAAATTGGAATCAAATGAAGAAAGAATTGGTTAAATGGAAAAAGCTGATTTCGGACCTAGTTTGTCGGAGATTTCGTCCGCTTAACTGAAATAATGTAATCCAAAGACAATTTGTCTGTCATATGTAATTTATATGGCAAATTTGGAAAGCATCGGATGAAAAACCAGGGAAGTTTATCCGAAAAACGGGATTTTTGAGTAGTTTTCCATGGCCTTTCGTTTTCCATGGGGAAGCAAACAGAACTAATATTATTTCTTGAAAGATGGCTATTTTTTACGATATGTTTGAAGAAAATCGGATAAAAAATGGGGAAGTTATTCAAGTTTTTGTTTGTTTCTTTGTTTGTTTGGGTTTTATGGCATATCAACCACTGTGGGTTATTTAATGCCAAATCCAGTTTATATGAATTTTGTATGGAATACAAAATGTATAGCTGGCAACATTATTGTTTTAAAAACGTATTAAATGTTTATTATTGATGTTTCAAAAAACGTATAGCTGGCAACATTATTTCTTACAAAAAACGTATAGCTGGCAACATTATTTCTTGCAAAAAACGTATAGCTGGCAACATTATCCTTTACAAAAAACGTATAGCTGGCAACATTATTTTTTACAAAAAACGTATAGCTGGCAACACTGTTTCAAAAACGTATAGCTGGCAACATTATTGTTTCAAAAACGTATAGCTAGCAACATTATTTTTTCGAAAACATTATCTGAGACCTTGCAGTTGGATGTAGTTTATCGCCGTACCCAGGACGCGGATGTAGTTTATCGTCATACCCAGGACGCTTCAAGTTTTTATTTTAAGTTAAACTCAATGTCACAGGAAAACTATCAAGCATGTAAACCTCGGTACCATGAGCTATTTTTTTTTTTTTTTTTTGCATTAAGCGCAAAAACATCACCTCGTACAGTAAAAATTTTTGTTGTGTGTAACTTTGTCTTGGTTTTTGCAAAAAGTCGCACCCATTTGATATTTTATCAATTTTTCTGCCAAACCTGAGGGGTCTGGTGATTGAAAAATAAATCTCAATTAATAAATTTGCATCATGTGTGTACAATTTCATCGAAATTGGTAAAGAAATGTAAGCATGCATAAATAGCATCCACACGAAGACATCTTCCCTGAGTAGGGAAACATTGTTAGGTAGCCTATGATGACCAATGAGAATACAAGTAGATGCTAATTCAAAATAACGTAACAATATACCCTAAGTACCATCTATTATTGCTTTAAAGTTAATATTAATTTAAAAATCAATACCACAAATAAAATTTTAATTTCACAGTTAAATTGAAAATTATAAATTATAAATGTCAAATTCTAAATTTAACCGAACATCAAGTTTAATATTGTTACAAATTTATTCAGAAATCCAGGAGTTGTACAGGTTTGGTTTGGTTTGGTATGTTTTGGTTTGGTTTGGTTTGTTTTGTTTTATGGCATATCAATCTTAATGGGTCATTTAATGCCGACAACTTTTTTTTTCCTGGTAATATTTTTGTTTTGTCAAAAATCTATTTCCGTTAATATTTTTTTCCTCAAAAATGTATAGTTGGTAATATTATTTTTTCAAAAACGTATTGCTGGCAATAATTTTTTGTTTTTCTTCAAAAACGTATTGCTGGTAATATTTTATATTTTTACCTCAGTTTCGGGGTTAACTATTTACCCATAGTTGGGACCCTAACAGGTGGTACCACCTCGGGTCAGGGTGGACCTAGGAACACCATCAGTTAAGAGGTGGTTCCAGGCTCCACAAAACCTCCTGATCAGAGGCTTTACTGTTGGACGCAGTTTATCGTCTTACCCAGGACGTGGATGTAGTTTATCGTCATATCCAGGACGCGCATGTAGTTTATCATCGTGCCCAGGATGCGATTTGTACAGGGTGAACCTTACTGTAAAAAAAAGGGGTGGGGGAAAGATAGATAAGTTTGATATGAATAATTAGGATAATGCGTATTGAACATAAAACACGGCGGTTGCTTTGGATTTGTAGTCATCACTTGTTTAGTTACTTAATGTCAAATCTTGTATGGAGCACCCAATGAGGATCAAACTCACTCCACATTACGAGAGACCAACCGAACTGACTTGGTAACATTTACTCCAGACAGATCTTTTGTTGTTTGATCTTATGACATATCAACCATTACTGGGTCATTTAATGTAGATTTTTTATATGGGACTTTAAAAAAAACATAAGCAAATTTTACATGAAGTGCAAAGATTATATTAAATCAAATGATAGGTCACCATTTACGAATGTTGGTTCCCTTTGTCGTGCGAGTAAATTATTCTTAATCAGAATCTATTTTCCATATTTATTAACCTACCATTTGTCTTTGCGTTAAATATTGCTGTCACATCTGGTCTGGTGATCATGCTATATATTTAGAGATGCCTAGGGGGCGGTGAACATTCTAAGGTGGCGGTGAGCATGTATCCATTTTTTTTCAGATTTTCAAAAATTATTCAATATTGGCTACAAAAGGAAATTTCTGAAAGTGCTGTGGAAAGCTATCAAACTTTTCTTCATTGCTTTTTCAATTTCCTATATGGCTGATTGTACTTTTAAGGCAGTTACAGAACTTCTTACTAAACAAAGAAACCGCCTGCAAAACAAGGCGACTTACGATTACTTCCAAGAAGCATGGAAGCTAGAGTAAGAGCTTTAGCCAGTAAGCACGAAAGTCACTCATCGCATGGAAAACATTTAAATAAGCTATCAAATGAACCTAGAGTAAGAGCTGTAGCCAGTAAGCACCAAAGTCAACCATCGCATGGAAAACATTAAGATAAGCTATCAAATGAATCTAGAGTAAGAGCCTTAGCCAAAGTCAACCATCGCATCGAAAACATTGATATAAGCTATGAAATAATTTTTTTTACGATTTTATTCATTGGCATTTGTAACAGAAATACAAACATTATTAACATTATTTTTGCACTAATACCTAAGTGTCATCTTTCTATGAAAGTTGAATTCAGTATAATATTCGAAATTCAGTATAATATTCGAAATTTAATCTGACAGTGGGGAGGGGGGCGTTGACAAAAAAATTGTGCCCAAAGGTTGCGCTGGTTTAGGAAACGTTGGGAAACGCTCCTCTATTCGCTCAAATGCATGTAAACTCGTAGTTTTTTTATAAACGTTTTCTCAGATCTGTGGTTGAAAATGTCTTTGAGCAAATTAAGCATACGGTGGTCATCTTCGTGGACTGACACTACAGAATCACGAACTAAGAATGGTACCACAGAGCAGAAACCGCGACGCTTGATGGCAAATGTAACACGAAAATAAAATAAAGACATAATTTAGATGTTAATGCTCCAGATTACTTAAAAGAAAGGGTTTGCAAAGTATCCCGGCATCAGTTTTAGAAAAGGAGAGAATAGTAACTAATATATTTTCTCTCCTGAATCTATCTTACTTATCTATAAGTCTACCATTCCTTCATGCTTAGATTATTGCTGCCACATATTTTTCTTTGACCCTGCTATATATTTATATTCTTGATAAAATCCAAAGAAGAATCAATAACATCTTTGGTATCTCGGCTTCAGTCACTTTTCAACCGCCGTAAAGTTGCTTCCATATGCCTTTTCTATGAGTACATTCATAGAAATTGCTCCGATTAGCTCTTTGCAATGCTACCTAGAATTTATGAATTTAAGCGCAGTACTAGATTGGCAATTATGTCTCATCAATTTACAGTTGAATTGGCTAGATATAACCGTAAGTTCTATGCTAACAGTTTCTTTTTTCGCACTTCTCACTTGTGGAACTCTCTTCCGGTTCCATGCTTTCCAGCCAGCTTTGATCTTCAAAAATGTAAATGCAACGCCAATCGTTATCTCCTGTCTGTCTGATTACTCTTCTTTTGTTCTCGGTCCTTATTAATGTTTCTGTTTTCTAATTCTTCCACAGCCGATAATTCTCTGTGCCTCTGTGTGCGTTACTGGATTACTTGGATTAATCTCGATTTAAAAAAATTCAAAAAAGCAATTTCCCTGATATAAAGATTTCATAACTGCCAAGTGCAAAAGCACTGCCTGCAAGATCAATAAATGTTTAATATTTACCGATAAGGAAACGCCTAATATTAGCATTCCTATTTCTCTTTTATTTGACGACATGCGTTACATAGAATTCCTTAAATTTTATCATTAAATTACTCATCATTTTCTGATATATGAAAAAATATTTTTCACTAAATATCATTATGCCGTTATTCTTGTTTTTTTATTTAGTAGAAAAATAAAAAAGTTATACAGCAGCTTCGACATACTGTTAGACCTAAAATTAATCCCTATCAGCATCCAGAATCTTTTGCCAACGTGCCTTCAGAAGCACAATGCCCTGATGGTAAAAATTAGGTGTCTTGGACGCAAAGAAATCTGTTAGTGCCTGTCGCAAGTCTGTCTCATTTGCGAAGGATTTCCCATTTAGTCATCAACCCCATCACAAAGCAAAGACAAACGGTGATAGGGAATGGATGATGAGAGCAGGTTTGGGTGAAACTGAAAGCTTCTTGTCCTGAACCTGCTTGTTGGCTGTGAATTAAGTCCTCATCAACGTCACGAAGCAAAGACAAACGGTGATAGAACATGGATGATTGGAACCGGTTTTGGTGACACAGAAAGCTTCTTGTCTTGAACCTGCTTTTTGGCTGTGAATTAAGTCCTCAACCGCGTCACGAAGTGATCAACAAAGTATAAATTAAATTACTGACTGCTAGTGAAAGCCATCAACGACGACGATAATGTTATGCATTTAGTGACTCATTCAGTTTCTGTTATACAAACAGCCCATGAGTTCCCGATAATATTGAGAGTAATATTTCATAAGCAAGTTGTATGAACATAGACGCTAGGGAATTCGCATTAAAGCTGCAAATATGCAGAAAGTGAAGCGGAATGAGTGAAGGATCCCATCGATATCCGTTTATGCATTCATACATTAAAAAAAACAAACAAGATTATCAATACGGAATATAAAGTTATTGAACTAGTCCATTAGGTGTTGGTAAATAGCAACTCCCACACGTTTTTCACGCGCTTAGCATTTATGGCTTCAACAGGTGTATACGTACGTGTACATACAAGCAGTAAATTAAGGAAACTTTATTCTGAACACTGTTTTGATAGACAGTAGACAATGGCTATTATAATTCTATAAATGTCTGCTTGCAGAACCAAGTATCACTTTTTTCTTTCCTCTCACAATCTATCATTCACTCTTTCTACTTTCTTTTGTTTGTCGTTAGTATTTCTTTCGCTTTCTGAATATATATATATATATATATATATATATATATATATATATATATATATATATATATATATATGGGTAGTAATGTGTTGGTATATAATCCTAGTGAAACCTGTTAACACAATATAAAATATTAAAACTGATTGACACACAGAGGTCAATGTTTTTATAATAAACAGACCAATATATTTCATACAATCGGAATTAAGATACCATTATGTAAATGATCATTTTCACCTTGTAATATATATATATATATATATATATATATATATATATATATATATAATGTAATATGCACGATTATTTTTTGCATAATACGTTCACATTCACGGATATTTTCCGTGTATTACAATCATATGATGCAAAACATGCACAGTAAGAGCAAAAATCACGTTTATTTACCAAGCAGTTTCGAACTCTTTCTGAGATCATCATCAGGGGCGCAACTGGTAAGGAAAAAGTATTTTATTTTTGCATTTAAATGCAACGCCAGGCAGCGATGCTTTAGCGTTCAATAACAAAAAAAAATCAATAATGGATACCTTACACATAGTTTTTGCTTTACCAGTTGCACCGCTGATGATAATCTCAGAAAGAGATGGAAAGGACTTGGCAATTAAAAGTGATTGCCACTGTTACAGTGCATTTCTTGCATCATTTGATTTTAATACACGGAAAAATATTCGTTAATCTGAGCGGATTATGATAAAAATAAGCAGACATATTTTTTTTAAATTTATTTAATCAGACATGCCTAAAAGACAATTTTCTACCTAAACACACACACACACACACACACACATATATATATATATATATATATATATACAGACACACACACAAACACATACACACACACACACATATATATATATATAGAGAGAGAGAGAGAGAGATAGAGAGAGAGAGAGAGAGAGATTTCATTTGGAGGCATATTAGAGAAAATCAGCCTACGTTATATATGTTAAATTGAGACTTACAAGCTTTCACTTCTTCTGATAACAGAAAAATATTTCTTACTCAAACAGTATTTGTAATGGCATGTCCCTTTCAGGCAGTTAGGGTCAACTCAGTATTTCAATATGTGTCCTTGGTAATTTCGAGTTAGCAGGTATTAGTTATTATTATTATTATTATTATTATTATTATTATTATTATTATTATTATAAAGTTACTACTATTTCTATTAGAGGTAATATAAAAAGAATTATAGTAACAAAATCCTTGTGACGTTCGTCGTAACCAGCTGATCTACCATTCATAAACTCACTCCTATCCTATTAATCCACTGAAATCTGGTGAAGTAGATGTAACTGGATAAAAATAACAATAGTGGTAAAACGCTTGGATGGAAATATATAACAACATGACGGTAACGGAATATTTTTTAAAACATTTCACCCCAAGGAAGACGGGATTGTTACTAGCACACAAGGAACTACAGCAAGGAACTGCCGAGAGTGAATTCGAAGAGAAGGACATGGATCAAGATCAAGGCATCAGAAGATGTTAATTGACATTACATTTACATTTTTGAAGATTATAGTTATCAGGGAAGCAAGTAAGAGGAATGGATTTCTACTGTCTGGAATTACGAGGAAAGAATCTTTTGGTGTAGAAGAAACGGTTACATTTAACTGTTTCAACAGTAAAAGAGTGGGACTGAGATGCCAACTTAGTAGCACGCTTCCATTTATGCAATTGAGGTGCCAGTAAAAATAGTTACCATGAAAATATTTGTAGAAAAGACAGAGGGAAGCCACATCACGGCTGTAGGAAAATAACTGGAATTGAGATTCGAGGTCAGCACCTATAAGATTGCATATCCTTAGAAAAATGAGGAACGTAAATTTTTTTGTCTTTTATGAAAAAAAAAAACACCCTGATAATGACATTGGGCTAACGTCGAAAGAACTCGAATACATTAGATAGTCCTTTCGTCTCACATTCCATTACTATTTTGTCCAGTAGAACCCAGCTGATTAAAATATTGATTTTATTGTTTCCTATTTTCTTTTATCTATTTTTGACCTGGTATATCTCGTTTGTTAATAACTAGCTTAAAAGACCTCCTATCGGGTGGCATTTAAACTAGCGAATCCGCAAGAGATTCCTTAAGTTTCTGTAGTATCGGAAGCCTTCCTGACTGCCATTTGATCTGTGTTTTCATTGTATGGGGCATTCTTTTCCTCGCTGAAGTTTTGGCCCTTTTGATTGCAATCTGGTCCTCTGTTGGCGAAGATTTCTTTTTACGAGGCACACTGCTGCCGGTATGTGATAGACAACAATAAGCTAGAACTCAAAAGAAATCGCTGCATTTAAGTATTGCATTAATATTTAAGCTTACCTTTTAAAAGTTCAGCGATAATTCTTCTGTCGCCACTTAATCTAAAGACAATTTCATGTATGTAGGTCCTTACTTTCCGGACAAACAATTATTTTTTTTCTTTATTTCATGGGTGACTTTCGGTTGATTTCCCAATTATTTTCGATTATTCCGAAATTTATTTCCAAGTGATAAAAATTGTTATCGCAAATTGTCGTCGCGAGAAATCACGTAAAAATCGTCGAAAACAATTGCAGTAATGAAAAATTGGGAATTCAAAATTTCGGGTCTGAATTCACCCCGGAATGATTTTAATTTGCTCACTGAGTCGGTCTCATTCCAAAATGGTATGACATGTTGGTCTACGGCCTCTAGGAGTAAAGTTGGAAAGGTCTGACACACTGACATCAGCATTTATTTATATAGATTTTCAAAGATAACTGAGTTTCTCCATTTCCTTTTCATCTTGCATGAAAATGAAACGCATAGTCTCATATTTTGACTTATTTGATCTTTAAAGTTATTACCACATAAAATATATAGAGCTTGAAAAAAAATAATCCGTGAACATTGTGAAAAACATTCAGACATACACAGACACACACAAACATATATATATATATATATATATATATATATATAATTTTAAAAACAAGGAATGTATTGATTTTAATTTTAAAAGTCTCTAAGGCCCTTTCAACCAACATCTCATCAGGAGGCAATCGTTGGATTAACGAAAAGAATAGTAACGACAATAAAGAGCAAAAAGGGGGAACACGTTAAAATAACAAACAAGTGTATATACTTGTAACGAGGGAAGGGGAAATAACGTGTAAATAAATAAGCGAGGGACAGTTAAAATAAAGTATCCCCCAACAGATTAAGAGACTTTACAAATTCCTTCTGCCGGCAGAGAGAAGGTTTCCTTAATCCTATACAGACCGATTCCAAAATCTTCAAATGATTGTTGGAATCGGCTGTATGAATAATTTTAAACCACTCTTTTTTGTACGACATGGCGCAGGCTATATTCTCAACTAAGTGTTGAGCGATAGCCGATTCCATATTCATGGGGGGAAGATAGCATATTTTATCTATCTTACCAAGTCGTATTTTGGAAGGTACATGCTGATTGATTCTAGTTTCCAAATGCAAGGTTGTATATATATATATATATATATATATATATATATATATATATATATATATATATATATATATATATATATATATATATATAATTTTTAGGCATTTAAAACAATATGCCTGCCCGCACACACAATTCCGTGAAATACTTGTCGAAAACACAATTACACTTCGACATGAAAACAATAGACAAAACTAAAAATCTTTGAAGCATTATACATCAAACAGTTGAAACCCAGTCTAAACAAAATCAATTATGGCATCTCTACAAATATCCTTAAATGTCTATAATTGGTAACAGAAGCCATTGGTTTATACCAACGGCATCCCATACTTCATACTTCTCCAATTCACTCTCGTATGGTCATGTGTGACGTCATGAGATGCGGTGCGATTTTCGCTTCTAGCGTCTTATATGAGCGTGTTTATCGTTGCTTAAAATCATCTATATAAACAATTACAGATTATCATTACTGTCTTGTTCGTATATTGCTTAATATGTTGTAATTAACATCTTTGATAATGGCTTATGTAAGCCGAAAGCTTAGATTGTATTAAACAAAATATGGATTAATATTGTGAATTTCTTTCTTCGTTCAACGATAATGTTATTAAACTTATCAGACGTTCTGAAAAAAATTTACATAAAATAGACAACACTTGTCTATATTATTTAATGAAATGTGTATGAACATATATATATATATATATATATATATATATATATATATATATATATATATATATATATGGGGAGGGGTGACTGGTGTGTTTACCAAAGGAAAGAGGCTTGGCCTAAAAATATAGTTGAAGGATAATGTGAAAATGACCTTGGTGAAAAGTGAAATAATTGGCAGGAGATTTAGAACTTCATCTGAGTTCGTCGAAGAAAGCCGTTTGCGCTGGCAGGATGTAGGTTTAAACCGCGGGATGAACACATGAAATAATAAACACGGATTTACAAAGGATTTCTGCATTGAGAATTGAGAAAACGGCGTATCACCTTAGTGGGTTCTTTAAAACTGAAACACATTTCGGATTGTATGAGCTTACTTACAATATCAGAGGTTCACAAGGCTGTCCCCAAGCAAAATATTGATCAGATTTGACAGTACTTAACTTTCAAAATCGAGAAAACAGCTATCATGGTCATTGTCTTTTAATGCATATATATACATACACACACAGGCACACATATATATGTATATATATGTGCGTGTATATATATATATATATATATATATATATATATATTTGGTTGGATTGATGTCAGTTTGTGACCCTGGGTTTGTCTGATGATCGCAAAAGCGTGAAACCCAGTGTCACAAACTTACTTCTTACAAATATGTTAGCTCTATCTCTGATATTGAGCGCTTTCTAAGAAGTACCGCGTATATAATATATAAATAATTATATATATATATATATATATATATATATATATATATATATATATTTATTTATATTTATATACACACACTTTTCACATGTATACATATATATATATATATATATATATATATATATATATATATATATATTTATATTCTAAACAATCCGCCCTTGATGTTACCATGGAAATTTTTGATTTCAATTCTGACCATACTATTAAAACTCGTAATTTTCAGAAATAAGTCATTCCCAAAAAATTTCGCTTGAAGATGGAACAGAGCCTACTTTAACTCAAGTTAATTCAAATATTATTTTGAAGTTTTCGGCTCTTGTTTTGAAACATGAGACCTCTTATGTAGCGAGTTGGAATCATATTTTTATCACATTATCACATATATATATATATATATATATATATATATATATATATATATATATATATATGGAGAAAAGACGTATGGCAAAGTGCAAAAAGCTTTCCTGCAGTGCGTTCCGTCCCTTAGGATTTCATCGGAGTAGGGTTTTTTTGGGGGGTTTTCTTACGTTGACAGGACTACATCTGCGCACGAGCGAGAGACGTTGGGAATTTGAAAATTAGAATTTTTTTCCTGTTTTTTGGGGAATATAATCTAGCCAATTTCATTTAGATTAGTTTTTTTTTTCCACCATCTTTGTTATTAAATATCCCATATTGCGTTAACAGATCTGCCAAGAATGGTAAAAATTTGAATTTACAGTGAATGAACTAGCGATTAAAGCCCTTTCTAAATATTTTCATCTCAGTAAATTATTTTCTATTTTGGTTTGAGCAACATTTTTTGTATGTCAGAAATGTAGCCAGTCTCGTTATGGTGAACAACTAATGCCTTTAATGAGTTGTTTTTAAAATGTCTCTTTTATATTCATATAAACTTTTATTTAGGCTTCTTGAGAATTATCCAATATGTACTTTCTGGCAATACTTATAGGTGATAGAGTAAATCCCTCCATCAAGATATGTGTCATTGTTTTGTTTTGTATTGATTAAAATATTTTGGCTCCTTGCATTGTTCGTTTTTTCTTCTTCTATATACCGTGTCCCTTCAAGATCTATGCTATCATAGCTCTCAACATTTTCATGTCCTTTGTAGCTCTTAATAATTAGTTTCTGTTTGTTATCTCTCCTAGTCTGTGTTCTTCCATGCATTTATACAAGCTTCCTAGATAGATCACGCGTTCTTTTCGTCTGTCACGCTTGCTTCCAATCTGTGCTGTGAGTATGACATTTTCCAGTCCTTCTTTCTACATTATGTGCACTATATATTCCAACTATCTTATTCTGAGGTTAACTATAAGTGTCATTTTGTTTCTATTTTCTCTAAAACTTTGTTGTTGCTCCCATATCCGATCCAAAATATTCTCAGCATCCTTCTGTAGAATCACATTGCTTTTGCTTTAAGTCTTTTCCCTTACTGTGAAGAGATTGTCTAGCATTCATTGTCATATCGGAGGACTGATATTATGTTACAGTTCAGTAATGATTTAATAACTTACTTTGGAGAGGCGACCCCAGTGTGAAATACCGTTGGGAAGTGTCCGAAAAAACATACCAGTGGTTGATGCCAGCTTTTGAGTGACATTGGGGAGAAGAAACTGTTCGAACGCCATCGATGGTTATCCCCATAAAAAGTTACACAGCTTTAAACGTACTGGCCTTGTTCATCTGTTGATCAAACCGTATAATGCGCAGATTAGAGCTATGAGTTTTCCAAAAATAACTTAAAAATCTTTGCCTGAAGAGGGTCTGAAACTGGGATTAGGTTGCCCCTCTAGGAGATAAGTGTACAAGAAAACGGGATATTGGCATTTATTATTATTATCATCATTATTATTATTATTATTATTATTATTATTATTATTATTATTATTATTATTCCTTTGATTTCTGATGTGTACACATTTCTTTCCGGATCCCGCCCACAGATCTAAAGTCAGAAATGGCATCATGACATTTGCAACTGACCAATTATAAAAAATATACATAGATGAAGCCCTTCGTATGGTGTGAGCTGTACTTGTGAGAACAACTTTTTGTATTTCTTTGATGCATGGGCTTCCAGGAATCCCTTCAATTAGTCTACTGGAATCTTTCCCAACCAATCCCAGTGTTCCAAATACAACATAGATTGTTGATGTTTCTATGTGCCACATTTTCGAGATTTCGATTTCAAGGCCTTTGTATTTAGATAGCTTTGTGAACATCTTCAAATGTACATATATTCAAATAACTATAAGGAGGCAATTTTTTTTTTGTTTGCGGTCTGTAATAAAAATGTCTGGACGTCTATCTTTGATTGTTGTCTCTGGGTATTGTGTAGTCCCATAAAATTATTATTATTATTATTATTATTATTATTATTATTATTATTATTATTATTATTACTTTAAATCCGAAGGTTGCAGGAGATATCATAAAGATAATGTATTGACTTCATGAATCTTATGAAAGGGGGCAGGGGGCTGGCATTTATGCGACACGTAACTTGATGAAGCCTCAATCTGGAAACATCGACCGGAATCGATTTTGTGAGAAACGTGTTTGACTTTAACGGTGAGACATCTCCGAGGTTTTCTGTCCAGCAAGATTATTTATCACATCATAAACTTCTTCCCTTTTTGTCTTTTTTTTTTTTTTGGTGGGGGGATATTTGCAACTTATTTGCATTGACAATTGAGCCTCTTCCCAAAATAACTAGTGACACTTGAGATGACACCAAGCGAGGCATTACCTTGACATATCTAGAAGTAACAAAAATCAATAACTGCCTTTCAGAATATACATCAGCCTCTCTTTATATACACGCCACGTGATCTCTCTCTCTCTCTCTCTCTATATATATATATATATATATATATATATATGTGTGTGTGTATATATATATGTGTATATATATACATGTGTGTGTAGATATATATATATAAAGATTATTTAACTTTACATATTAATTTATTGTTTTGCCCAACTTCGAAGTTTCTTGGTAATGTTCATTCTTTATGCGTTATTTTTTAAAATAATTTTTAATATTTTTAACCTTCACCACTACATATAAAGTATCTGGTGTCTCTTAAATCTCATATACATATATATATATATATATATATATATATATATATATATATATATATATATATATTAACTTGATAAGAAAGCAGAAGTGTTGAAACAGAATTGAATATTTTTGTAGTGATTTTATAACATATTTATGTTATAATTTTCGAATAAATTATATTTGCTCTACTCTGTATTGAGCACTCTTTTAATAATAGTATTTTTGGTTATTGGAATTTATTCCGTATACACCAATCCTATACTTGTATATATATATATATATATATATATATATATATATATATATATATATATATATATATGTATATATATATATATTCTTCAGTACGGTGTATACTTTTGAGACGATTATCGAGGATGTCACGTGTGTCAATAGTAAAATTCTGTCCATATACAAAAGTAAGACCTATAATATTTTGGACAATGCAAAACAGAATAATATATATAACAGGACAATGTTAAGCAACTGAATGACAAAGTGGAAAATTCTGTGTAACGCGTTTCGATCTGTGGAAGTACTTCATCAGATGAAACTAATGATTTTAATGATGGAACTATATATAGATAGTGGTGCTGGAGGGGAGAGATATACTCGTAAGTGACAGTTATAATTACGCCCCAATGGTAAGTCGTAAAGTTTTGGAAACGCTGAATTTTAGATTTTTATTTGTTTAATTTTAAATTTTAATTTTAAATATTTTTTTTTTCAATTTGCTACACATATGTATGTATGTATTAATATTTTTTTAATTTACAAACGTATGTAAGTATGCATGCGACCGAAGGGTTTAAACGTTCACTTTTTTTCCATAAGACTCGCGTTCGAATCTCACCATGTGCGGTTTATCAGTAAGGTGAATTTTTGATGTTAGTCTTGTTATCCCAGCGTGCAACTCCTTTGGAAAGTGCCTGGAAGCTGCACCAAACCCGTTGCAATGTTTTATAAAAAGCAGAAAAGAAATGTCCAAAAAATATATTGATGTAGAAATTCCAGACCATATATATTGGCTGATTTTCTGTAGCGGCATATCAAAATCTATGGGTCATTTAATGGCGAAATCTAAACATGGCTTTATGGCTTTATTTTGAACGCAATTTTATGCCTTCAGGTACAGTTAGTTCCACAAGTTAAGACATTTATAGATAAGACAAGACACAGAGGCGAACCATCCACATTCCTTTCGCATTCCATTGGTAAGAAGGAAGTTTCACGCAGCTGTTTTCCGTGAATCGCTAA
This sequence comes from Acanthosepion lycidas, assembly GCA_963932145.1. Classification (NCBI taxonomy): domain Eukaryota; kingdom Metazoa; phylum Mollusca; class Cephalopoda; order Sepiida; family Sepiidae; genus Acanthosepion; species Acanthosepion lycidas. The sequence continues at coordinate 63,626,809 of OZ010587.1, read as the reverse complement.
TGCGTGGAACAAGCTCCCAAGATGATGCTTCCCCGATCACGCGTTTCTTAAGCTCTCCAGGTTTAAGGACAACCGATATTCTCATAATATGCACTTTTCACTTCTTGTCTTTACGGCGTTACAGAAAGCTCATTCATTGTCCCTCTACCTTGAGTGGCTTTTGAGCATTCTATTTTATGAACACACACACACACACACACACACATATATATATATATATATATATATATATATATATATATATATATATATATATAATTTTGTGGCCTTGATAGGGCCAGAAATAAAGACACAAAGAGAGGAGTTGAGTTAAACAAATATATTAACCGAAACAGTAATACAAACATATACAAGCGAGAAGTTCGGTCCGACTGTCAAAGTTGACTGCTGGAAACTTCCAAAAAGCAGCACCTCCTCCTATTTATAGCTGGTAGAATCCATGCATGCGTGAGTAAATTACCTTAATATATATATATATATATATATGAGAATAAGTACAGTGTTCAAAGAAAGAGTGTCTGTGGGAAAGCTTCTGGTAATGTCTATGTTCAAACTGCACAATATTAATTAAACCTTTCCTCGTGTAGACGCATTCGACATTTCTTGACAGAGGAGCCAATGCTACTTTCAGTTGAACCTCATAAAAAAATAGAAATAATAAAAAAAAAACAATTTTTTTCAGAAGAACAGGTTTCTCTGTTCCAGTAGCTATTATCGCTCTTTACAGCATTAATGAGTGTTGCCTTCCCAACCTGTTTTTGAAGGAAATCCGGATTGTCTACATTTTACGGCATTATTTTCTCTTCGAATTACATTTGTCATCCCTTTTAGAAAGTCCTCAATTGATGTGGTTTCTATTATTTGGGTCATTTCTTTGTTTGCGCACCAGTCCACGAAGTTTCAAGAAGGATAGTCTTCGCCATTGGCTTTATTTGCTTGAAGGCATTTTAACCATTGATCTGAAAACGCTGTTGTATACAAATGACCGTTTAAAAACGATAGTTAAAAGAATGTCAAAGATCCCTGACGTAAAATAGTTAAATAAAATAAGGCGTGAAATGTCTCTTAAACCTTACGTACTCAATTTGAATATGACACAACTCTAGGCAAACAGAAATATGTATATTGCACGACAGTCAATTAGCGACAAAACAATATCTTGGACGATGCTAGATGACACAATAAGGCAGCAACAATTCTTGCGATTGATATCTGAATAAGAATTGTCAATTCTCTTGGTCGATGTTTTCCGAAATGTCATTTTCTTCCGATTATCCTCCGATTTGCTTTGAATTCCTGAAGATAGATCGCTTTTGCATTTTATTCCCAATAATTTATATTCTATCAAAACAACTTGCCAGTATCATTCGTCAATGCTTAGAATTTTCCTGCTAACATATAGCTCGGTGCTGCTGCTGTACATTTATAAATTTTTCATAAACTCCAATGAAGAATCAGCAATATCATTGGTCCTGACATAGCGTCTTATCTTCAGTCACTTTCCCACCGCCATAATGTAGTTTTCCTATGCCTTTTCTATAAATACTTTCATGATAATTGTTCTGAAGAACACTTTGCTGTGGTAACTAGAATTTATGAATTTAATAGTAGTACAAACTGGCGACAAGGTCTTATCTTTTTACAGTTGAACTGGATAGATGTAAACATAAATTCTATATTAACACTTTCTTTTCTCACAATTGTCGCTTTTGGAGCTCTCTTCCGAATCTATGCTTTCCAGTCAACTTTAATCTATAAAAATTTAAATGCAGCGCCTTCTTTATTACCTTTCTATTGTTCTCGCTCCTTAATTATATCTTCTTTTTTTTTCTTATTCTTTCACACTTAGTAAGACCTTGTGTCTTAGCTGCTTCGCTGCCTTGAATGGCGTGATATGAATAAAAAGAAAAAGAAATCGGCGTCAGATGTTTAAGTGAATCTGCGGCATATTTCAAATTTGCTTTAAAACAAAATGGAAAAACGAAAAAGAAAAATATTTGAAAGTAGTTTTTCATAATTTTCAAACGAGAAATTGATTATGTAGGAAAAATTGAATTAAGTGTCAGACGCTCACCAATTTTGTTAAATATATAGAATTCGACATAGTGTCAATCTTATGATTTAGCAAAATCATTTTTTTAATTTTTTTTAGATCATCTTCATGAAGAGGAAATGTAATATTTTGCTGTTATTTTCTATTAAGTGATTTCTTTTATCGTGAAAGTGATTCACTGAAAGGCGTTTCTATTTAAGAATACATTTCGGGTTTTTGCTTTGGTTTGTTTTACGGCATGTCAAAACCTCAATGGGTTATATAATGCCCAACAAAATATTTTTATTGCTGGTAATATTTTGGTTCATAAATATGTTACTGCTAATATTTTTCCCCCAAATCTATTGTTTCTAATATTTTTTTTCTAAAAATATATTGCTCTGTAATATTTTTTTTTCCGAAATCTATTGCTGGTAATATTTGTTGTTTTTTTTTTTGTGTTTTTTTTTATTTTTTGTTTTTTTTGTTTTTTTTTTCTCCCAAAATGTATTGCTTGTAACTTTTTTTAACAAAATATATTGCTGGTAATATTTTCCTTAAAAATTCATTACTGGTAATAATTTTTTCTTTAAAAATTCATTTCTGGTAATATTTTTACAAAAATGTATTGCTGGAATTAAAACCTATTTTTACATTTTCATAGTGTTTTGACTGCAGTTTGGGGATGAACTATTTGCCCATAGTTGGAACCCTAACAGTTGCTACCACCCAGGGTCAGGCTGGATCTGGGAACACCAGCAATTGAGATGTGGCTCCACGCTCCTCAAAACCTCCTGATCAGTGTCATTGCTACTGGACGTAGTTTATCGTCTTACCCAGGACGGACGATTTCTTTCGCAACTTTCCCAATTGGAGTAGATAGGGTCGCTTATCGTCCGGTTCACACTCCTTCCCGTGTTTTCTGACATGTTTGTACATGTTTATCCCTTATTTCTTGTTTAAGATTGTCTTTCCGGCTGCTTCTAAAATCTATTTCAACTCTAGTCACCGCCTAGACTCTGAAATTTTGTTTATTTTTTATTTATTTTTTCCTCAATAAGAGTAGACAGGTTGGTCAGTTGTCCAGTTCACACTCCTCCCCGGTCTTTTGAACAGAAGTAAAGGTTTATTACTTCTTTCCTGTTTAGGTTTGGGTTTCCGTTTCCTTCTGAAGTATTTTCTTTATGTTTCTCTTCCAGGAGCCCTTAGGTGCCTTAGTGGCATTATCGCCTTGCTTGGGGTGAAGTGATTAAACAAAAAAATAACTGGTTGATAGAGGCGATGGATATTTACAAATTCCATGGATCCTATATTTGGTCTGTTGCAGTGACGGTATTGTCAATATCTTGTTACAGGGCAGCAAGCAGTTTCCAACTTTCTGACGAATGAAATTGCGTCATGCAGCTCATTTTCTCGGAGACGGTGCCCAACTGACCCTAATCTACTGTGCAGTCGACAAAACCAAAATCAAACACCATGCATGCGCGTAATTAAAAATAAAAAATGGAGACAAATTACACATCGTACACTGTGTGCATATATATATATATATATATATATATATATATATATATATATATGCGTGTGTGTGTGTGTCTGTCTGTCTGTCTATTTATGTTGATACTATATATATATTTTTTGAGCATTTCACCCCAAGTAAGGCGTGAGTGCCACTAGCACAAGGAGTTACAGTTGGTAGAGAACAAGAGTAAAAAGTCGTGTTTGTGGAGAGGATAAACAGAAGGACGGTAACAATATCATGTTATCAGATGATGTCGATTGACATTACACTTGAATATTTGATAATTATAGTTATCATGGAAGCAAGTAAGATGAAAAGAATTCCACAGACGAGAAGTGCGAGAAAAGAAGCTGTTTAAGTAGAAGAGACGGTTATGTTTAACCGTTTCGAACAGTGAAAGGGTGGGACCGAGATGCCTAGTAGTTCGCTTAAATTCATACATTCTGTGAACCAGCAAAAGCAACTTGTCGGAAGAGTTGCCGTGAAAATACTTATAGAAGAGGCAGAGGGAAGCCGCAGCACATATCTGAGAAAGCAACTGTTGTCTAGAAACCAGATCAAAGATTTCAAAATTATATCCAGAGTTATAGGAAAGTTTTATTTTACAAACACAACGGTGTTCATAGTTGATGTTACTGTGTGTTGCCTTTTTCTTTTGTATTAATAATGTCAATCGTTTTTAATGAAACGTGTATCTATGTGTAATATATATATATATATATATATATATATATATATATATATATATATGATAGAAAGTAAGGAGGATTTGAGATAATTAAGTAATTCATCGAGTCTAGAAGAAACCTCAACAAAATGCAGAAACCGCTGGACGGCCGTTTCATCCTATATTTGGGACTCATCAGCAGTGCGCATCCTCAACCGAGAATTGAAACCCGAGCAGTTACGATATGATGCAAACTTCATACCAAAGGGCTTCGGTGACGAAGAGGTAACGAATTAGACGTGATATTGCGGCGCTCGTTCACATATTCCGTGGTGAAACTCATCCAAGTTTCCCTTACCTATCGGACTGTGTCCCCGAGAGCCACTATATATATATATATATATATATATATATATATAGATAGATAGATAGATAGATAGATAGATAGATAGATAGATGTGTGTGTGTGCACGCGTGTGTATTAAAACGACCGGATCAGTTTTCTGGTTTAAAAAGAGTCTGTGCAAATTTCAACCGAGACCATCTCGTCCATTTTTAACGTAATACCAGAATTTACTCATAATACCAGAATTTACTCATTCAATGTTTAATCATTAGAGTGGCTGCCAGTTTGGAGGTATTTGCTTAATAAATCCTACCTTTGATAGTACGAGTTGCAGGAGTAACTCGTAATTCACAATTATTGCGAATCGATTCTCTTATCGCCGAGTGTCTGACGGGCGTTTTGCTAAATTCAGCTGAGACGAAGATCAATCTAATTGATACGTAAAAATCAAAGCGGTTTAGCAACATTGCATGGAAACGATGCTTTGATGAATAAAGCTTCTATATGAATAGCATAAAGCACTTACATGAACAAATAAATTAATGCATGTGTCAAACAACAAATAATGTGAATGTTTAATTATGACTGGTTCTATGTACACGTTTTTGTTTTTTTTTCTCAGATTCTTGCGTCAATATCACGTTGACCTGGCAGAATTTTCAATATAATATCTTTGAAACTCTAATTCTAAAGCCAAGACCTCTTTAATTTTAATTCTTAATCCAATAACCTCTTCAGTATATCTTTAAAATTCTAATTTCGAGGCTAATACTTCTTTTATATATAGAATTTTTAATTCTGAAGCCAAGACCTCTTCAGTATATTTTTGAAATTCTCATTCTGAAGCCAAGATATCTTCAGTCTATCTTTGAAATTCTAATTTGCAAACCAAGACCTTTCCAATATATCTTTGAAATTCTAATTCGGAAGCCAAGACCTCTTCAATATATAATATTTTTGAAGCTGTTCCCAGGGACCGGGCATCTCTCAGTATTTTCCCTATCTTAGTCTTATATCTTTTCCTTCCTTTTTCACCTGGGCGCAATTCGTTTAGCAATGGGAAAATTCTTGGCTAGAGAATTTCTAAATAATCGTGATATTTATTCAAATAATTAAGGTATACACCTTTGAAATTCTCATTCTGAAGCCAAGACATCTTCAGTCAATCTTTGAAATTCTAATTTGCAAACCAAGACCTTTCCAATATAACTTTGAAATTCTAATTGTGAAACTAATAACAATTCAATACATTGAAATTCTTATTCTGATGCCAAGACCTCTTCAATACATTGAAATTCTGATTCTGATTCTGATGCCAAGACCTCTTCAATACATTGAAATTCTTATTCTGAAGCCAATACATCTTCAATACATTGAAATTCTTATTCTGAAGCCAATACATCTTCAATACAATGAAATTCTGAATCTGATGCCAAGACCTCTTCAATACATTGAAATTCTTATTCTGAAGCCAATACATCTTCAATAAATTGAAATTCTTATTCTGATGCCAAGACCTCTTCAATACATTGAAATTCTGATTCTGAAGCCAAGACCTCTTCAATACATTGAAATTCTGATTCTGAAGCCAAGACCTCTTCAATACATTGAAACTCTGATGCCAAGACCTCTTCAATACATTGAAATTCTTATTTTGAAGCCAATGCATCTTCAATAAATTGAAATTCTTATTCTGATGCCAAGACCCCTTCAATACATTGAAATTCTTATTCTGAAGCCAATACATCTTCAATAAATTGAAATTCTTATTCTGATGCCAAGACCTCTTCAATACATTGAAATTCTGATTCTGAAGCCAAGACCTCTTCAATACATTGAAATTCTGATTCTGAAGCCAAGACCTCTTCAATATATTGAAACTCTGATTCTGATGCCAAGACCTCTTCAATACATTGAAATTCTTATTCTGAAGCCAATGCATCTTCAATAAATTGAAATTCTCATTCTGATGCCAAGACCCCTTCAATAGATTGAAATTCTTATTCTGAAGCCAATACATCTTCAACACATTGAAATTCTTATTCTGAAGCCAAGACTCTTCAATACATATCTTTGAAATGCAAATCCTGAAGCCAACACCTTTTTTGTTAAAGGTATAGACTAAAATATCTACTTACATTTATATGACATATTTCAACGCTGAAATACACGAAAATGTAGTTTTTGTAGTTCTAGGTGGCTTTTACATCGAAGCAAAGATTAAAGAAAAAAAAAAATTTTGTTTTGTTTTTTTATCATTTCCAGTTATACTGATTTGATACCACGTCTTTTTTCTTCACCCGAAACTAAATATAAAGGAAATTCTATGTGAGTTGTTCCCATGAACGCTGGCTTACGGTCACATCCGGTTGAAAAACTGGTTCTCGTATAATCATCGAAGTTAAACAACGTCGAGCCTGGTCAATACCTAGATGGGTGACCGATTGGAAATAACAGGTGCTGTAATTTTGGGCGAGCTTGTGGTGTAAGGATAACAGCTGTGAATAAGAAATTGGAGGGCCAATTTCCAATACCTGTCAGGTTCGTCATATTCACTTGTAAATAACATTGGGAAAGGTGTGAATCCATCTACACCCCATCTATGGGTTAATTAGTAGGATATGTATCAGTAAATCATTATTATCTAAAAAAAAAAAATTCTTACAATCTAAAAGTAATTTCTGGGTTTCCCAAGTATGTGGAAGGTGACAAGCTGAACCCTGGTCTTCGAGAACGCAGACAACTGGTCCCCCTCCAAGTATAGACTCATTAGTTTCCTTACTATCACCAGTAAGATTTTTTAGGCCTTAATCAAAAGGAAGGTCGATGAGCAACCTGGATAGGAACAACAGTATGGATTTCGATCAGCCCGAACCATTGCTGATGTTCTAACTACTATTACGCACAGAATTAGTGAGGCCTTTGACGACACACATTCTACAAGGACCATTCTAATAGATATCTCGATCTTCGACAATGAGTAGCACAATGGTTTGCTACAAAGCAGGTAGTTATTAACAGCCAGTCCCCCGAGGCCCTGACGGTCAACGGCGGCGTCCCTCAGGGGTCACTTCTCCGACCAACCTTCTTTCTGACTTACGTATATGATATACCTAAGTGTATACTCCAATCATTTGCAAAAGTCTATGCCGATGATTGGACGATATACGAGCGCAACTCTAAAAGTCTTGATGATCAGGGATTGACAGCTGACCTCACTTCCGATCTCACACTTCCCAGTAGGGAATAAAACTGGCTGGTTACATTCCATCACCGACGATCAGATTGCAAACTACCGCCAGTCACTATGAACGGATGTCCCCCTCGAGGAAGGACAATGCTTTCAGAGGATATTCGGCTTCACTCACACACAACCGCAAGTGGAACTAGTATATACGATTCAATACTAAAGATGCAGGTAAAATTATAGGCTCTCTGTACCGCTTCAATAAGTAACTGGCCCCTCATACTATCCTACCTTTATAAGAACTGGATCAGGTCGAACATGGAGATGACCAGACCTCACTTTCCGATCTTGATAGAGTTCAAAAGCGTCTCTGCTCTGATTATTTACCCTGAAGAAGTCTCTCAGTGAACGAAACGCTTTGGTAAAGAAAAGTTTTACTTTTGTCTCTTTTATTCACATATATATGCTGTTTGGTAAATCTCTCTAATCTACCCTGCTAGATCTTGCTACGTCTGTATTTTCACTTGCCCCGTCTTTCCGATGATCTTATCCCAACAGAACCCATTCATGGCTTCGCTTGTGGACAGTTGTGAGACCAAAGCAATTGCTCTCCAAGCACTTCTTCTTCCTCTTCCTTCTTTCTCTTCCTCTTCTTGTTGGTCTTGTTCTTTTTATTATTATTATTATTATTATTATTAAATATTACTATTAGGTTGGTGCAAAAATAATGTCGGTTTTTGACGTATTTTTTAACGTCAAAAACCGACATTATTTTTGCACCAACCTAATACTAAGCACATTTTCTCTTATCATATCCCGAAAACTTGAGGGAACAATTTTGAGAATATTATAGGAAAATGTTAGATGCTACACTTTTTCTACAGATGATCAAAATCATATATTGATGCGTTTAAAATATATATCATATACCGACATATGCAATTTTAAATTAATGATAATAATAAAAAATACCATTGTTATTATTAATATTATTATTATTAAATCCTTCCCAATGTTTTAGCCAGATGATGATGCTCACATGTCAGCTCATACCTGCAGCATAGAGACACAACACTTACCCTAGTACATAAGTTGCCAAAATAGCACTTCCACTTGCACGCGATCAATGGTGTAAGGTATGCTCAAGACTTCATGTAATGCAGAGTTATTCTTGGTGGCAGTCCTAAGTTCGACAACCACAAAAGGAATTACTTCAGTTGGTACAGATTATTATTATTATTATTATTATTATTATTATTATTATTATTATTTGCTTGTTTACATATTTTTATTATCATTTTTGAAATTGTGACCATGTCTGACTCTTAGAGAATTCGGCCGGGTGATGAAAGTCAAACCTCAATTCCTACTCGTAGCTGAGAGATAGAACACTTTTCTGGCACCTGCGTACTCTTAATGAACTCCTGTATCCCCAAGACATCTTGCGGGGGCTGACAGTTCTCGAGAATTATCCCGAGTGCTTCAACCACAAAAAAAGATATCAAGAGCCCCTGCGTAGTATCTTTGTCCGATTTGCTCTGTCTGCTTACGGAACCTCTGTATTTTCACCTGCTCCGTCTTCACGATGTTCCTATCCCAAATCGCCGGAGACTTAGTATCCAGCTAAGCCATAACTGGTTATATTATGAGTTAGATTTGATATTATATGCTGCGATAGATTGAAAATGAACAAATTGAAATAGTCGCAACACAAACGCGGATGGAGATAAGCGGAACCACCATTACAATAGATTGCTTTTTGGCTTTCTGAGAATAATTCCTGCCAACGACCATTCCGCTATGATCTTATCACCTTATTTACCTGTTCGTCTGTAACTTTCGCTATCATTCAAATTCGCCTAAATTCGAACGCCCACTTAACCACCAACAACTCCGATTGAGTAAAAAACCTGACGCAAACCGGTAATTGCCACCAAAAGTAGGTCTCAACCTGTGCTTCGTCAGACATGTTTTTTTTATTCACTGATCACGTTTTCTCAAGAATGAGCGTGAAAGGTGCATGTTGTTGCGAGATCAGTCATGAGACAATGAATAAGTAAAGATGAATGTATATAGCAAAAATAATGCTATCCAATTTTTGTTTGTATTTTTCTTTTCACTTATTTCATTCATATCTAAAATATTTGATTTATTTGCTATCTTTTGTTTATTTCATTTTATTCTTTTTTATTTTATTCTTTTTCATTTTATACTTTCTTTCCTTCTAGTGATTTTATTTGATATTTATATTTCTGCCTCAGTTTTCTTTCTTTTTTCTTTCTATATTATTCTTTCTTTCTTTCTTTTTTCTATATTATTCTTTCTTTCTTTCTTTTTTCTGTCTATATTATTCTTTCTTTCTTTCTTTAATCTTTCTATATTATTCTTTCCTTCTTTTTTCTTTTTATATTTTTCTTTCTTTCTTTCTTTCTTTCTTTATTATTCTTTCTTTCTTTCTTTTTCGTTTCTATATTATTCTTTCTTTCTTTTTTCTTTCTATATTATTCTTTCTTTCTTTCTTTTTTCTTTCTATATTATTCTTTCTTTCTTTCTTTTTTCTTTCTATATTATTCTTTCTTTCTTTTTTTCTTTCTATATTATTCTTTCTTTCTTCTGTTCCCAATTTCACATTATAATTAATATTATTCTAACTTATTCTTTTCTCATTTTATTCTTTCTTTCTTCATATATATATATATATATATATATATATATATATGTTCATGTTTCGGTTGAGCTCTCTTGGGGGGAAGTGTGGTTTTGTAAACAGTTACTATTACAGCTAATAATGCAAGACTCGTCAATTTTTCACTTTGTTTCAGGAAACACATTGGTAAATTAACACGAAAATACACGATAAACGTTGTTGCTTTCATTGAATATGTCTCTGCAGAAGTAACTGCACCCATAGATAGTCATCAAGACTTCCTCAACATTTACAGGAACGAAACAGTGGATTTTTGTACAGTCAGGCGCTGGATGATGCGTTTCATTAGTGACGATGCAATTGGTTTTAAAAATCATGTTTCGTATATTTCAAATCACGAATTGAAGAGCACTTCGCAAATGAGTTGTCAATGTTGCTAGGATAACGTTTTACTGGGACCAATAGTATAAAAATGAACTCTTTTATTATTCTCTGTTCTTAATGATGTTATCTTTTTGCTATTTGGCCACAAATTGTTTTAAGAAAAATATTTTATAAATTACAACAGGATTTAGGATTAACTGTTTGGTCAATAAATGAAAAACGATTGTTTTAAACCACAGACATTACAATGAAGGCATAAGCTTGCTCTCTCCAACAATGTAATTGTGCTCTCTATACCTGTTGCAGGTATCTATCTATCTGTCTGTCTGTCTGTCTGTCTGTCTATCTATCTATCTATCTATCTATCTATCTCACTGTTGGTTTATATCTATCTATCTATCTATCTATCTATCTATCTATCTATCTCACTGTTGGTTTATATCTATCTATCTATCTATCTATCTATCTATCAATAAGTTGCTTTATATATATATATATATATATATATATATATATATATATATATATATATATATATATATATATCTTTATATATATATATATATATATATCTTTATATATATATATATATATATATATATATATATATATATATATATATATATATATAGCGGGTGTAAAAGAAAAATTGTCCGAATACATTAACCGTATGCAATAATTGTTCATCCCACAAAATGTGTAATGTCTAAAAAATTCTTTTTCCATGTTTTCAGGTAAGACGATTAACCATCTTGATACCATTCGTCGTAAGAATCACTCAAAAAACTATTTGAGTTATTAAACTAGAAAGTAAACACGTTAAAAGCGTTGTGTGTCAGCTCCACTGAGTTCGCATATCAGCAATGGTGAGAAGAGGAACATCTTTCAGGCCTTCAGTAATGGTACCAATATTCATACTCTGGTTTTCATCATGAAAGTCCATTCAAGAACCATCAAGAGAACAGTATATATGTTTAAAAAGAGGTAACAGTAGAGAGAAAAACTAGACCAGGAAAAGATATAATTATTTCAAGTTAGGACTAAAGCGATTAATTAGAAATGATCCAAATAAATCCATAAAGAAATCTGTGAGGCAGCATGTTACTCCAGGATAGAAGGTCAGAGGGTGCGGCGATCATCTGGAGTAATATATATATATATATATATATATATATATATATATATATATATATATATATATATATATATATATATATATATATATATATAAATTTGAAATTTATTTTAATCCTTAATGATCTTCCTATCCTTAGCTATGATTAATTAATGATGAACATCTCATTTTCATTTATGAACTATTTCATCACGCTCCTTCTGTTGAGCTTTGTGAGTAATTATACATTCTAATTGCTCAAAGGAGAGTCCAAAAGTGTCATCAAACCTCGGAGAAATCCAGTAAGATATCTAAGATAACGGTTCAAAGCTTAATCTAACAAATGGGCAATTTTGCTCTTTACACGATTTGCTGTTACACCCGATCGAGATATATATATATATATATATATATATATATATATATATATATATATATATATATATATATATATATATATATATATATATATATATATATATATATATATATATATATATATATATATATATATATATATAAGGCTTAAACGCTAATATTCCATGGTTATAATTTATTGCATTGAACTCGTAATCACGATCCAATTCCTCAGATCTACAAATTCAAAAAAAAAAAAAAAATTAATTTGTAGGTTTGATTATTTGGATCGTGATTACGATTCCAATGTAATAAATTATATACATGGAATATTAGTGTTTGGGCCTTTTATATTATATTCTTACTCTGTCCTGGACATTGAGTTCTACCTGGATTCTATCCCCTTGAACATGCATCCTATACGGAACCGTCATTTGTAGCCTAACGGTAAGGCACGTCAGCTTAAATGACGATTCCGTATAGGATGCAGGTTCGAATCCTGTCAAAGAACGAGTATTTTCTATGAAAATTTCTCGGACATTCAGGCCGGTAAATGTTATTTAATTCTGTTTATTATAAACAGAGCATTTACTTAAATACTTGTATCTATAAAAAAAAGAGCGTTAATATATATGTATGTATGTATATATATATATATATATATCATTGCTGTTTATATATCTATCAAAGCAGCAAAACTTGGGTATTTTTCTGTTTCTATTTTAATCTTGGTTTTATACACAACCTTCCATTCTATTAGGTTGGTGTAAAAATAATGTCGTTTTCTCACATATGTTACTATGTGAGAAAACGACATTATTTTTGCACCAACATAATATCTTTGTCCTTCACTTTTCTTCTGTTACTGTAGTTCGTGATACCGTCATCGCTTTGGGGAAATCTATTTCATGGAGTCGCCTGCCAGTTGATGTGAATTTCCCGCCTGTTTGCTATTCTCATGGAATCCAGCCCCATTTGCTAAACGTATTGTTTGTTAGCGTTGTAATGTCACGCTCTCTCAATGAATGACGATATGACATTCTTTCAATTACCTATGGGGGATTTTTCACATTTTCCTATTTTGGTCGGAAGAATTCACCCAAACCCCCAACCATTCAGACATGTTTCCATTGTTTGTTTTCGCTCCTTATTTGGTTCTCGTACATCTTTCAGTTTCGTCTTTCTTTTAATCAGAAAGTTCGTTTCTTCATTTTCAAAAGACATTCTTCTTCATTTCAGCTTTGCTTTACCGTCTGTCGTGCTCCTATGTTAGTGAAAAGGCACGGCTTTGTTTTTCTTTTTTTTTTCTTTTCTTTTTCTTTTTTTTCTTCACTCCCATTTTTATTCCTATTTTTCTCGTTCGTTTCATTCATATCTGTTTTATCTTTTGCTATTATTTATTCTTTTGCTCATTCAACACTCGTTTTTGTCCTGCTTTTTCTTATTTTATTCATATTTACGTTTGTTTTTGTTTTTTTTTGGCGTATTCATTTATTTTTCTGTCTATATTTCTGAGATGCTTTATTTTAACTATTCGCAATACTTACATCGTTCGGACCGCTGTTCTCATCTTTATTGCCACATTCACGACGTTTTGGCCGTTGTAAACTGCGGCCTTCTTCAAGTGATATGCGTTGGATTTTCAAACCGAACCCTTTATTTAGTCCACCGGTGGGTAGATTGTTCTAACTCCAAAGTACATCACCTGAAGAAGGCCGGAACGTACAACGGCCGAAACGTCGTGAATGTGGCAGTAAAGATGGGGACAACAGTCCGAACGATATAATGTAAATCCTTTATTTTTCTCCTTTTATTACTTCGTTTAAGATTTTCATCTCATTCAGATTTACTATTTTACAGTACCCCATTTATCATTTCTTTCTTTCTCTCTCTCTCTCTCTCTCTGTCTTTTCTTCATTTCCTTCTTTCAGTTCATTCCTATCTGTCTTCAGTTGGATTTCTTCGCTCATTCACCAGTTTCTTTCTTTTCTTCATTTCTTCTTTTCAATTCCTTCATTCATTCATGATTTATTTATTTCTTTTCTTCTTTTGAATTGAAAGAAAAAAAAGAAGGAAATAAATGATGAATGAAAGAATGAATTGAAAGAGAAAATAAATAAACAAATGATGAACGAAAGAATGAATTGAAAGAAAGAAAGGAAGGAAAAATGGCGAATGAAAGAATGAATTGAAAGAAAAAAAAGAAGGAAATAAATGATGAATGAAAGAATGAATTGAAAGAAAGAAAAGAAGGAAAAATGGCGAATGAAAGAATGAATTGAAAGAAAAAAAAGAAGGAAATAAATGATGAATGAAAGAATGAATTGAAAGAAAGAAAAGAAGGAAAAATGGCGAATGAAAGAATGAATTGAAAGAAAAAAAAGAAGGAAATAAATGATGAATGAAAGAATGAATTGAAAGAAAGAAAAGAAGGAAAAATGGCGAATGAAAGAATGAATTGAAAGAAAAAAAAGAAGGAAATAAATGATGAATGAAAGAATGAATTGAAAGAGATAATAAATAAACAAATGATGAACGAAAGAATGAACCGAAACAAAGAAAAGAAGAAAAAATGGCGAATGAAAGAATGAATTGAAAGAAAGAAAAGAAAGAAACACATGATGAATGAAAGAATTGAAAGGAAGGAAAAAAATAGAAAAAATTATTTCATGTCATACTTTGCAGCGTTTTTCTTCCTATTTTAATTCTTTTACTTATTGATAATTTTCTTTCTTTTTTTTTAAACCATTCTTATATTTAATTCAAATTTGCTTTCATTTTCTGTCTTCAAATTTGTTTTCGATGTTTGATCCTTTCATAAGATTCTTTTTTATATTTTATTCATTCAACCTTATTTTTTTTACTTTCTTGTCTATCTTTAATTCATATTTGCTATCTTTTTATTCCTTCCTTTCTTTTTCGATTCGTTTCCTGCTTTGTTTGATTCTTTTGTTTTAACTCTTTTTCCATGTTTTCTGGTAGCAACAAATTATATAACACGTGAGGATTTGGAAGACACACGGTGAATAATAAAACCCTAGATTTTTGCTTTTTTTTATAGGATTCAAGGTGTTTGATTTACCAAAATATGTTAACGGCCTTCATAGTACCTGCTGTATTTATAGATATTTAGCCAAACATTGAAAACAAGAAAATAAGAACGGCTAGGGAGTAGTCAAAACTAGTCAAATGAAATGTTTTGGTTTATTTATATATATATATATATATATATATATATATATATATATATATATATATATATATATGGTATATCTGCTAAAATAGCTGCATTCTGTGTGAACTATAGGCGAACGTGAGATAAGGAGATTATGTTATCTTGTAACATGATAACTTGGGAGTATATATCTGTAATCTCGCTTATTTGACACTTACTTACTTAGCTTAAAACGAGAGCTCTCTTGTGGGACTCCCAGTGAGAACCGAACTAATAAAACCCCTGAATTTATTAAGATTAGGGATTTCTTATAACAGCAGCACATTTAGAACAACGTCTTAAGAGATTAATTTATTTAAACCTTAACGCATCCAATTATTATGGTTGGTACTCTGTTGACCTATTAATATTTATTATCGAGGTAAATAAGCTTTAGCCACGTGAATATCACTATGTTGATGGCAGTCTCAGGAAAAGAAATCTTAGACAATATATTGATTGAGTTGTTTTTTACGGCTTATCAACCTATCGCTGGTTATTTAAAGTTAGAAAATAGTTTTAGTGTGTAAGAACTTCTTTTGGAAACAAGAATGATTTACTGATAGATATCCGACGAATTAAGACATAGATTGGACTAGAAAAGGTGGATTCATACTTTTCCTAAGGGTATTTGCGCATCCGTGAATATAACGAATCCGACTGGATTTGGAACTCGGCTCTCCGATTTCCAATTCCGAGCCGTTATTCCTTACACCACCCGCACATCGATTCTTAAAACACCTGCTTTCTTAGAAAATATAATAGAGATAGCAAGAAGGAAGGACTAACTGTGATCTATAATACACAGAATACATTATTGTATAAAAAACACAGAAATAAACCAAAGGCAGTGAACTATGTCGGCTTCAAGATCAAGTTTCTACAGATATTTAACTTCCTTGATATGGTAGTAAAATTTGAGAGAAAATGCGACACATATGAAAAGGTGCATAGAAAAGTCAAAAGATGCCTTATAAAAACTAAGCAACGATATTTCTTTTCTTTGTTTGTAACGAAATTTTAATATACCTTAATACGTTTCTTAGTTTCTGTATCTGCTTTGATATCGATGTCCACAAAGCTCACCCCATGGACTATCTTTGTTTTTAATGTTTTTTTACACTAGTTCATTATGTGTCTTATAGCTCAAAATTAGTCCTTCATTCTTGCTCTCTGTGCGAAGTTGTCTCAGAAAGTAGGTGTTTTAAGAATGCCCAAAATACACATCTTTAAAAAGGTTTTTGGAAGTATGTAAATGCAAGGCTATCAAAATAGAAATTAACCGAAATGAACACGTCAAAACACCATTGCCCTTTTGTTATTTGAGCTTTGGGGATTATATAAGAGGGAATAAACAAACATATGGATCAAATTTCAAGTCGATCTAAAATATAGGTATTATAAAAAGAAAATCATGCCGATATTTAATTCTCTCATGTTTCGTAGATTTCTCTCCATGCAACGCCCACAATTCTATTTCCACACTTTCCTCAACTCTAAAATTGCATCGAAACTCATCTATTTAAAACTTTTTACAAAAGCCTTGTTGTCTCTTGAAGTCTCTAGTTGAGACTTGAATGTAACTCATAGTAAACAAAGTAAAAACGCAATAATAATAATAATAATAATAATAATAATAATAATGGGCTTCGGATTAGATAAATGTGCGAAAGTAACATTCAAGAAAGGTAGAATTACAGAAACACCCTTAATAGATTTAGATTTTGTCACAAAGATTAGGGAATTGGAGCAATGATGAAGCTTATAAGTACCTAGGAATTAGCGAAGGAGATGGCATACAACACCCCCAAATGAAGGAAAACATAAGAAAAGAGTACTACAGGCGTGTACGTCTGGTACTAAATACTGAACTAAACTCAAAAAACAGAATATCAGCCATAAACACATTGGCTGTCCCTGTAGTGCAATACAGCTTTAATGTCCTTAACTGGACCATAGCTGAAATTAAGCGAATGGACGCCAAAACGAGAAAGCTTCTCACTTGCTATCGCATGCATCATCCCAAAGCTGATGTTGATCGTCTGTATGTGCCCAGATCCGAAGGAGGCAGAAGATTAGTTCAACTAGAACTGTCCTACAAAACTACAACAATTGGCCTCCAAAGATAGTTGGAAACTACAGAAAACTGGATGATGGTATGCGTCAAGGAACATGAAAGTAGTAAGCGTCTTTACTCCGTAATGAAAGAAGCCAACAAATTCAAAATGGAGTTTCAAATGGGCGTAGAGATGCAACTACAGCACAATACATCGGCTGAAACTGCAAAATACTTAAAAAAGACAGCAAAGACGAATGCAACCGACCAGATACAGAAGCGATAGCAAGTTAAACCACTTCATGGCCAATACTCTGCCCGTACCAAACAAGCTGATGTAGACAAAACCCGTACCCATCAGTGGCTACGCAGTGCAGGGTTGAAAGCGGAAACTGAAGGTTTTATCCTTGCTTCGCATGACTAATGCTTGCTAACTAGGAATTATCAAGCACATATACTAAAATATTGTGTTAGCTCAAAATGCAGATTCTGTGATAAATATCTAGAAACGATTGATCATCTTGTATCAGGTTGCACGATATTGGCACCCACTGAATATAAAACCGGGCATGATAGAGTGGGCCAATATCTGCACTCGAAAATTTGCAACTTCTACGGGAAGGAAACTGAAAGAAAATGGTATGAACACCACCCAGACCCGGTTACGGAGATAGGACCTGTTACAATTCTATGGGATTATACAATACACTTTGATAGAACAATCAAAGTCAACCACCCAGACATTACTATTAAAGACCACAAACAAAAACGGTGCCTCCTTATTGATATGGCAGTCGCTGCAGACTGCCATGTATCTTTGAAGATATTCAATAAGCTGTCAGAATACAAGGACCTTGAAATAGAAATCTTAAAAATATGGCACATGGGAACATCAACAATCCCTGTTGTACTTGGAGCCCGAGGATTGGTTGGAAAAGATTGCAGTTGACTAATTGAAGGGATTCCTGAATGTCCATGCTTCAAAGAGATACCAAAAATTGATCTGACAAGTACAGCCCACACTTTACGAAGGGATTTTATCTATGTAACTTTTTTTTTTGTCAGTGGAAAGTGTCATGATTCCATTTCTAACCTTAGGTCCCTGGGCGGGACCCGGAAACAAATGTGTAAACGCCAGGAATCAAAGGAAATAAAAGTAATAATAATAATAATAATAATAATAATAATAATAATAATAATAGTAACCAGAGAAACGACGACGATAGAACCTGTAACAATTTTATGGGACTTTGCAAAACCCACAGACATAACAATCAAAGCTAATCGCAGGGATATCGTGAACAATGGCTACAAAAACAGAATGTGCATTGTTATTGACATAGCGGCTCCTGTTTATTGTATTGTATCGCGGAAGATCTCCCCAAAAAACTATCAACATACAAGGACCTTGAAGTGGAAATTATAAAGAATGAGGATATCAATACTTCTGGTTGTAGTTGGAGCCCTCGGGTTGATCAGAAAAGATAGCGATAGACACGTCGAAGGGATTCCTGGTAGACCATGCTTTAAAGAAATAAAAAATGTGTAACTGCAACTACAGCTCACACGTTATGAAGAGCTGTATATATGTAATATATGTGTGATTTTAGGTGGGGGTTGTTTAGTTTATTTTACAAAACTGTTCAGTTAAATATGTCATGATGACATTTCTGACCTTAGGTCTCTGGTTGGGACACGGAAGGAAATATGTATAGAACAGAAATCAAAGAAAAGAATAATAATAATTATATTTATCATTGACACTTCCTTCGTTAGTTTATTAGTTCAAACGACTATTACACCCTACGAATACCTCATAAATAATGGCGTATTCCGTTTTATTCCGTGAGAAAACAAATAACATATCAAAGGGGTTACTTGTTTTCGATGAGAAAATGAAAGAAAGAAAGAAAGAAAGAAAGAAAGAAAGAAAGAAGTGAAGATATTATAGATGTGTTTAACGTCTGTTTCAGTGAAATTAAAAATGTTTTCAATTTCAAATCATTTTAATTGTACCCCCTTACTTCTTAAAATAACAACCAGCATTCATATTTGTGATTCTTATTGCAATATTTTGTTAAAGTTGTTAAGTTCAACGATGTGATAGGGGAAAGTCTACGGTTATTTTATTGTCGTTGAACTCTCCAGGATATTTTCAATCATTAATTGACGAATTAAGTTTCATCAGAAATTTAAAATAGAAAAAAAAAAATTAAATTTTCACAGGTTAAAACTAGTAATAATAATAATAATAATAATAATAATAATAATAATAATAATAATAATAATAATAAAAGAAGAAGAAGAAAAAGAAAAAGGACAACGGTAGCAACAGCAATAATAATAATGACAAAGAAGACAATACTTATATGAAAAAGAAATGGTTGAGACAGACAGACCTGAATGGTGGTCTCGAGATAGCAACAGAAAAGTAAGAGAATATAGGTAAGTGATAATAGAGAAAAAAACAAAAAAACAAGGCATGAATAGAAAGAAATAAGACAAACAGCAAGAAACAGAACAAAAAAAGCGTGAAAATAAGGGCAGGTAATAAATGAACGAATGGGAAAAACGAAAAACAAAGATTTGCAAAAAAAAAAAAAAAAGAAAAAAAAAGCGAGAATGATTTTAACGAGAATGATTTTAACGAGAACATCGATGCAACAATCAAGGAACAAATATTTGAATACTTCTAATGGTTTGAATTCGTGCCAAATAAGAAGATCGATGTATTGATTTTGCCGTAACGATAGCCCACAGTCAGCCATGGAGTTCCACAGGGCTGCGAGGTTTTCCAATAACCGCGAAAGACGATGACGTTGGAGAGAAATTTTAAATTGAGATACGATCCTCTCCGTGAAATTACCGACTCTTCTAAACGTCTGGATATCACATTGCGAGAGAGGAGAACAAAGAACTTACTTGTTTCATGTAAGGCACAACTGATATAAAGACAGAGAATATTTGACAAGAGCCTTGTTCAATATCTCTTTATATCTCTGAGATTAGGTATTATGATTACTTACATTATTTACCGAGTATATCAGAACATTTTCTGATCATCATGAGGGCTTCAACTACAACCAGAATTATTGATATCCTCATGTGCCGCATTTTTGAGATTTCCACCTGTATTTTGAGTATTTTGAAGGTCTTTAAAGATACATTACAATCTGCAGGGACTCATTACTATAAGTATTATTAAGATTATTATTATTATTATTATTGTTTTCTTTTCTTTTTCTTTTTTTTTTTTTGTTACTGTTTAGTATGAGTTGGCCCCAAGTCTCACCAGAGACTTCAAGAGACAACATTGCATCAGATGCAAGTAGATGATTTGCCGTGCAACTAGTGTGTGAGGAATGTTTGGAAATGGAATTTTGCTCGTTGTATGGAGTGAAATCTAGGCAAGATGTGAGAATTAAATACGGACATGATTTACTCATAGGCATGTTTAAAATCTGCGAGAAATTTGATTCTCAAATTTGTTAACCCATTTTGATATTATTCCCAAAGCCACAATAACAGCAAGCAATGTTTTCTCTCTTGATGACCTTGTATTTACTTATTTCCACAAACCTTTTCAAAGAAGTGTTTTTGTCGGCAACAGATGACTATTTTTATCATTGTTTGTGGTATCATCTTGCTCGAGAGTCGTTTTAAGTGACTAATTACCAATTCTCCTCCAGGAATTATGAATAGAAAAGGCACTGTAGGAGAGTTATCTAGGCACATTTGGAACGTTTCGTTTAGATGGTAAGGGTTTTATAAATATGTGCATTTCAGGACAAAGTAATCTTTTGCAGCTCTAAGATACTGATGTGTCCAGGAATTTTAGTCAGATGCATTGGGTATGATAAAGAAAGCTACATAAATCGTTTAATTTGGGATAATTGTAGATTTAATTTTTCCACATTTTTATTACTTTTTCACAATTTTTGAAATTATTTTCTTCATTTTTTTTTAATGAAAGCTACTAGAATGCAAAATGCTACAGGGAGTGAAAGTGAAATAAAATAGTCAAACTGAAAATGGGTAGGATTGAGAAGAGGGCAAAAAAGGAACAGGGTTCAAGAAGACAGATGATGATGATTGACGTTGCATTTAAATTTTTGAAGAATGTGGTCATCAGAGCAGCAAGAATCTGAAATTATTATTATTATTTTTATTTTCTTTGATTTCTGGCGTTTACACATTTCTTTCCGGGTCCCGCCTAGGGACCTAATGTTAGAAATGGCATCATGACACTTTCCACTGACAAAAAAAAAAAAAAAAAATTACATAGATAAATTCCTTCGTAAAATGTGGGCTGTATTTGTCAGAACAATTTTTTGTATCTCCTTGAGGCATGGACTTCCAGGAATCCCTTCAATTAGTCTACTGGAATCTTTTCCAACCAGTCATAGGGCTCCAACTACAACAGGGATTGTTGATGTTCCCATATGCCACATTTTTGAGATTTCTGTTTCAAGGTCCTTGTATTTTGACAGCTTTTTGAATATCTTCAAAGATGATTATTATTATTATTATTTTTATTATTATTATTATTATTATTATTATTATTATTATTATTATTTTCTTTTGATTTCTGCTGCATACACATTTCATTCCGGGTCCCAATCAAAGGCCTAAAGTCAGAAATAGTCTCATTACATTTTCTACTGGCAATTTTAGTAAAAAATAAAAACAAAGAAAAAAATGAAGATCACACATACTCTGTATAGATGAAACTCTTGGTAATATGCGAGCTTTACTTGAGAGTAATTTTTTTGCATTTCTTTAAAACATAGACCACCAGGAATCCCTTCAATGAGTATAGTGAAACCTTTCCAATCAATCTGAGAGATCCAACAACTACTTTCTTTTTTTTCTTTCTTTTTTTATCTCATTTTCTCATCTTTTCATTTAATTAGCTTTTATTAACTTTCCATTCTTAGCTTTTCTGTTCTTCATTTTACTTCGTTCCTTCTTTCTTTCTATCTTTCTCTCTTCTTTCATTCTTTCTGTCTGTTTTTTGTCTCTTTTTCTTTTCTTCGCTTCATTTCTTTAGCTTTCATCAACCTTCCATTCTTAGTCACGTTCTCTCTTTTTCCTCCTTAGTTCCTTTATTCCATCCCTTCTTTCCTACCCTTGTTTGATATTTTTTTTCTTTATTTTTATTTCTTTCTTTGTCTCTTTCTCTCATCTTTTCATTTATTTAGCTTTCAACAACCTTCCTACCTTAGCTCCGTTCTTTATTTTCCCTCCTTTGTTCTTTTGTTCCTTTCCTCCTTCCTGCCTTGCTTGATATTTCTTTCTTTCTTTCTTTCTTTCTTTCTTTCCTTCTTTCTTTCTTTCTTTCTTTGTCCCATTTTTCTTTCCCTCTTTCCTAACTTGCTTGAACTTTCTTTCTTTCTTTTTGTCTTTCTTTCTTTCGTTGTTTCTTTGTCTCTTTTTCTCATTTTTCATTTATTTAGCTTTCGTCAACCTACCATTCTTAGCTCCGTTCTTCATTTTCTTTCTTTCTTTCTTTCTTTCTTTCTTTCTTTGTCCCATTTTTTCTTCTACGCTTCATTTTTCTAGCTTTCATCAATCTTCCATTCTTAGTACCGTTCTTCATTTCCTTTCTTTCGTTCCTTCCTTCTTTTTTCTATCATTTTTCTCTCTTCTTTCTTTCTTTCTACTTTCATTGTTTCTTACATTCTTAGCTGCATTATTCCTTTTCTCTCCTTTGTTCTTTTCTTCTTTCCCTCTTTCCTAACTTGCTTGAACTTTCTTTCTTTCTTTTCGTCTTTCTTTTTTTC
Source organism: Acanthosepion lycidas (assembly GCA_963932145.1). Taxonomy (NCBI): domain Eukaryota; kingdom Metazoa; phylum Mollusca; class Cephalopoda; order Sepiida; family Sepiidae; genus Acanthosepion; species Acanthosepion lycidas. The sequence goes on along the minus strand of OZ010587.1, from coordinate 63,603,500 downwards.
GTTGTTTCTTTGTCTCTTTTTCTCATTTTTCATTTATTTAGCCTACGTCAACCTTCCATTCTTAGCTCCGTTCTTCATTTTCTTTCTTTCTTTCTTTCTTTCTGTTTCATTGTCTCATGTTTTCTTCTTCGCTTCATTTATTTAGCTTTCATAAACCTTCCATTCTTAGCTCCATTCTTCCTTCCCTCATCGCTTTCTTGCTCTTTTTTATACTTTTATTGATATATTTATTTGTCTTATTTTCTCTTTTTTTCTTTCTTTGATTAGTTTCCATCAATCTTCTATTCCTTGCTCTGTTCTTCATTGTCCTTCCTTCATTACTTGCTTCTTTCTTTCTTTGTCCCATTTTCTCTTCTACGCTTCGTTTATTTAGCTTTCATCAACCTTCCATTCTTAGCTCCGTTCTTCATTTTCCTTATTATTTCTCTCCTTCCTTCCTCGCACTGTCTTTCTTTCTTTCTTTCTTTCTTTCTTTCTTTGTCTCATTTTTTCTTATTCACTTCATTTATTTAGCTTTCATCAACCTTCCATTCTTAGTTCCGTTCTTCATTTCCCTTCCTTCCTTCCTTCCTTCCTTCCTTCCTTCCTTTCTTCTTCGTCTCATTTTCTCACTATTCCAAATTGAGGGCCATGCTATGGTGGTTCTAGAGGCTATAGTTTTCAAAATGTTTCCCAAGGGAGACTCTCGTATGTCATCTCCGACGAGACTAACTTCAAAAATAACATTTGAAATTATCCTAGCAAAACAGAATAAAAATTATGGTTCCTAACCGTTTCACATAATATTGCTATAATTTCAGTCAAATCTTCAACAATTGAAACGCAATGTCAATCGTTATCTTCTGTTTTCTTGATTCCGGCTCTAGTCTTGTTCTCTCTCAATTTATTTTTAATTTTTTCCTTTTGTATTCTTTCACATTCATCAACTCCTTATGATTTAATGGCTTTATTGCGTTGCTTGAGGTGAAATGATTAAAAATGCATCTCTCTTCAAAATGTTGAAGATTGCAGTCTCCTTATTGTTATTATCAGTGGCTTATTAAGAAAGATAATCGAGTGGTTTCCTGTTATTTTTGTCAATGCTGGATACTAAAAGTTTTCTTTTCTCTTAAACTGGTTGCTACCCAAGACTATATAACTGTAGCTGATGACGAGAAGAAACAGTATTTCGACCGACTGATGCGAAAGTGAACGCAACAAACTAGTAAGAAACACTCACCACACAGCCTAATGGATTGATTAATATAAATTAGTATTAGTAGACTTTGTGTGAGCACGACTTTCCACGGTCTCCTTTATTATCTGTGAATTGCGATGACTTCTCGTGAAAGATAATTAAGTTGTTTTTTAATGCTTTCTCCATGTTTTTTTTTTAATTCAAAGTAGTCCTAGATGGATCCTCGCTTTTCTTAAGGGTATTCATGCGAAAATGAATGCAAGAGACGAAACCAGAATTTGAATTCAGCTTTCCGATTAAATTTTCCGTGCCCGATAAACGTTGCAACGTTGGCAACAATTCCTATTTTTGTGGTAATCACACCTTTGCTATATTTCTCTTTATTTCCGATGGGGGAAGTTGCTCAGCCCCGGAGATTCCAATCCCGCGGCAGCACCTTCCTCATCGCACTAAAGAGGTTGGGTCGGTCTAATACCAACGCCAGCGTGACAGTGGTCGCAGGGGATGAATAAAACCACATTTTTTGTTTTTGGATAATTATGCGTACGGCGCGCCACAAGTCGAAACGACCTTGTGTCACATCCAGCTTTGGTGGAGAGGCCAGGTAAATATCTACTTTTCGCTGTCCGAGTTTTCTCTTGTATATATACATGTGTGTGTGGGTGGATGTATATATATATATATATATATATATATATATATATATATATATATATATATATATATATATATTCTTCATTTAATAATTTAGCATTTCATTCATTTATTCCTTCTTCACCTTCTCCTGCCCTCCTCCATTTTTCTTTTTTTCTTTCGTTTCTTTGTTCGTATTTTCTTCCTGAACTTTGCATCTTTTGTCTTGCTGATTAAGGCGGCATTGTTACCCGCTTTGTCAGTTGAAGACATACAATTACAAAATGTTGAATGTAGATTTTACTCTTAATACCTTACATCACGCCTTTTTTTAACCAAAAATATTCTATTCATTAGAGGAATCTATCATTTTGTAACAATGAGGGCGCTTGATGTAGAACCATAAAATCCGAGTTAAGCTACTGTTAATCAAATCGATATTCTTTCTTTTTTATTTCAACTCTAGCCTTTTCTTCAATTGAATTTTAATAAATAGACAGTACAATACAGTGACATATATTTGAGGACACTTAAGGTAACTAATACAATTGCACCGGAAACTTGTGCGCAAACGTATCACGTTGTACTGGATGAATTTATGCTTGATACATGGTATCAATAAGAAAGAAAACCTTTGATAATGACCATCAATGTTGCATACGGTGCTCAATTAGCAAGGATTGTGCCATTTTTAAACGAATATAGCAAATGCCGAGTAATATAAGGTCACCAAAAATGTATTTGCAGTTTTTTACCCCGTGTGGGAATAAGTCATCACTGATACACAAATGAGTGCGTCACATATCATAAAACTATTTGAGTTGTGTTTGGAGGCATTGCTCTTGACCAATGCAGGTGCGTTGCGCAGACACATCAGTCATAACCCGAGCAGCGGCAAGGAAACATGGCGGTGTCGAGACGGCTTGTTCGGGATTGGACGAAAGTCTGCCTCACTTGTGAAGGATTTCCTACGAAGATTGTTGTCCAGGTAAAAGAAGAGGTGGTAGTCTGTTGGCGAAAGATCCAGAGAGTAAGATGAATGGCACAAGCGCTTTTCCAGTCAAGTTGGCCTGATCACCTGCGCCACATGAGGCCTAGCAATGTCAAGGAGGAACAGTATACATTTCTGATTAACCAATGACTCCCCTTGTTTGTTACGTGTACAGGGACGGACTGATACTTTGGCCCGTTAGTACCAACTCATAGTGCACCACTTGTTGACTAGTCCATCAGATAGAGAAGATAATGTTTTGTGGCCGTAGAGATGGTCTTATTGTATGTGGTACGATTGGAAGTCACGTAGAACACACTTTTCGTCACTGCGGTTCACTCGATCAAATATGGGTACGTTGCAGTGACGAGAAAGGAACGCGAAACAGACTTTCACACCTAGTTGCTTGTTGGCTTCCTACAGTGTGGGGCATACTCAATTGTTCAACTTGTATGCCTTCCGTATGCTAACCTGGCTGATTCACCGGAATCCTTGAAGCACTCGGCTATCTCGCCACAGGTTAGCTGTTGTCCTCCTCTATGGCACCCCCTTCAAGTCTTCGTCATCCAGGACCTGTGGTCGGCTACTGCGGGTTTCATCCCAAAGGGACAGATCTCCTGACCTGAACTCCTGGAACCAATATCTGGCGGGGCGTTCACTAAGAGCATTAAGCTCCAAGTATTCGGTGATTTGGTGCGGTTTCGGGCAAATACACATTAAAATCATACAAAAAATACACCGGGACATCCAGAAATGTTCACCAGATTACGATCAGTTCATTTGTACCTGATGATTGCATAGTGCATGAAACTCCGAATCATATTGTCGGCGTGGGGTATTTTGTGTGTGTATATATATATCCGGGTTACAATATATATATATATATATATATATATAAAGTGTATCCCGGATATAAGAGACCCTCATATAAGAGAAACCCGGATATAAGAGAGATTTTATCTCATCCCAAATTAGAGACTGTGTTAATGTATATAAAATAGACCAAACCCTGATATAAGAGAAACCCTGATATAAGAGAAACCCGGATATAAGATACTTCTCCGGTCCCGACAACTCTCTTATATCCGGGTTACACTGTGTATATATATATATATATATATATATATATATATATATATATATATATATATAATATTGGCGAAAACTCATAGAAAGTCCACTGATTTCGGAATATTGGTTGTATACGAACATTTTTTACTGAGAAACAACAATTAAATAAGCTACTAATTAAATAATGATAGGAAAACAGTTCTCCCAATTTTATGTACCAAAAAAAAGTTGCCGGACGTAGGTTTGGTTTGGTTTGTTTTACGTAACATCAACTTCAATGGGTTATTTAATGCTGACAAAATTTTTAGTGCTGGTAATATTTTTTTTCAAAAATGCATTATTGCTGGTAATACGTTTTTCTTCAAAAAATCTATTTCTGGGAATATTTATTTCTTCAAAAATATGTTTCGAAGAATATTTTTCCTTCAAAAAATCTATAGCTGGTAATATCTTTTTTCAAAAAATTTACAGCTGTTTGTATTGCTGGTATTTTATTTTTTTAAGTATTGCTGAGAGTAATTTTTTTCTTCTAAAAGTGGGAATAACTTTTTCCAAAGTATTTCTGGAATTAAAACCTATTTTTACATAGTTTTTTTTTACATGCCTATTTTTCATAGTTTTTTGACACAAGTTTGTGTGTTAACTAGTTACCGATAGCTGAGACCCTAACAGGTGCTACCACCCCGGATCAGGGTTGACCGGGGAACACCAGCAATTAAGAGGTGATTCCATGCTCCTCAAAACTTCCTGATCAGAGGCCTTATTGTTGGACGTAGTTTATCGTCTTGCCCAGGACGCGGATGTAGTTTATCGTCATACCCAGGATGGCCGTATGTATGTAATCATGGCTGTACGTAAATGTATCGTAGTAGACTCAGAAATTAGTGCCCTTTTTATAAATATTCGTCTTTATAACTTGCTTTCAATTTTAGTCAAAATAATTGAGACAATGAAGATGAACTCTTAATGGCCTGGGTGTGTTCTTTCATAATATCTCACATTTGAGTTCATATATAATTGTTATTCATATTCATAAATATTTCAGCTTTGTATTTTTTTTTTTTTTTGTCAGAGACGGAGTTGGCGCTGGGGGTATAGTGAGAGATGCCCAGTCCCGGGGAACAGTTGCCCGGTCCCTGGGAACAGCTACCCGGTCCCGGAGAACAGATACTCGCGGCTGTACCCTAGTCATTGCACATGAGAGGGCGGGGATTGTTAGTTATACCGATGGTCGCGCAAACGACGGTCGCGGAGGCTGGGAAATTTGGGGCCGTGATCTGGGTGTACGCACTAGGGTACTTCACATTAAAACCCGACCATGTGTCACACCACGCCTCAGTGGGGAGACCGAGATAAATTTCATATTCGGATCAATCGTTTACTCCTTTTAACAACAGCCTTCTGTAAACTTCTAACTTGAGTGGCTCGTTCAACTAATGCAAGCTTCTAGGACCACTCAAGACAGAAGGTTACTGAATGATGTTGCTGAAAGTATATTATGGTTGTGCCGAATCTTATTAGTTTCTCTCGGCCGTCTTTCTTCATTAAGTCTTAATACTTAACCTTATATTTAGTGTTACTAAATTGTTTCTCGACAATTCTTTTCTATTTTTCCTCCAAATAATTATATACGTTGCGAAAATAAAAGTATCCTTAACAGATAAGAAACACATTAATACGAATCCAAAGCACTCTTGGAGTAATGGTGTTAACTTAAGGATTTCAGTAATGATTTAAATGAGAAAGTAGACAAGACTGTCTATGTAAAAAGACACTTAAATATGAACCCTTTACTTGCTTGCATGTAACGGATTCTGCAATTACTTCATGTAGTATTTCCCTCTAACCTTCACATGTTTACTCACTTTTCACTACTGTCAAAGCAAGAGATGCTGTTTGTTCATCAAAATATAATGGAATCATTTTCTCCAGGTTGCGCCGTCAAAGGAAATGGATATCAGGCTTTGACAGTGCTTTCTGTAGCAGGCAACACTTGATATTCACATGAATGTACGCGTTTGAGTAGACAAGTTTGCGCGAGACTTGACGAGAAGTGACGTGATATGCTGACGCCTACGCCGCGCACTATGAGTTACCTATAACAATTGAAAGAGTTGTTGTTTTTGTTTTGTTTTTACGTGTATATAACTGGAGGCAGGCAGGCAGGCAGGCAGGCAGGCAGGCAGGCAGCAGCAATTAGCATGGACTAGCGTGGGTGGAATGAAAGAAACGAACTTAGTGGGGATTAAGATAAATACTAATGAGAATAAATACAAAAGAAAGAAAGAAAGAAGATAAACACTAATGAGAATAAATACAAAAGAAAGAAAGGCAGAAAAGAAGGAAAAAGAAAGAAGGAAACAAAGAAAAAGAAATTAAGGATTAAGAAAAATATTAATGAGAATAAATAAGAAAGAAAGAAAGAAAGAAAATAAATACTTACGAGAATAAATTTAAAAGAAAGAAAGAAAGAAGATAAATACTAATGAGAATAATTTTAAAAGAAAGAAAGAAAGAAGATAAATACTAATGAGAATAAATGTAAGAGAAAAAAAGAAAGAAGATAAATACTAATGAGAATAATTTTAAAAGAAAGAAAGAAAGAAGATAAATACTAATGAGAATAATTTTAAAAGAAAGAAAGAAAGAAGATAAATACTAATGAGAATAATTTTAAAAGAAAGAAAGAAAGAAGATAAATACTAATGAGAATAATTTTAAAAGAAAGAAAGAAAGAAAGAAAGAAAGAAGATAAATACTAATGAGAATAATTTTAAAAGAAAGAAAGAAAGAAGATAAATACTAATGAGAATAATTTTAAAAGAAAGAAAGAAAGAAGATAAATACTAATGAGAATAATTTTAAAAGAAAGAAAGAAAGAAGATAAATACTAATGAGAATAATTTTAAAAGAAAGAAAGAAAGAAAGAAAGAAAGAAGATAAATACTAATGAGAATAATTTTAAAAGAAAGAAAGAAAGAAGATAAATACTAATGAGAATAATTTTAAAAGAAAGAAAGAAAGAAGATAAATACTAATGAGAATAATTTTAAAAGAAAGAAAGAAAGAAGATAAATACTAATGAGAATAATTTTAAAAGAAAGAAAGAAAGAAAGAAGATAAACACTAATGAGAATAAATTTAAAAGAAAGAAAGAAAGAAGATAAACACTAATGAGAATAAATTTAAAAGAAGGAAAGAATGAAAAAAAGAAAAGGAAGCGAAGAAATAAACAGAAAGAAAAAATCAAGAAAGAAGGAAAAACAAGGTAAGAAGAAAAAGAAAAAGAAACAAATAGAAAATAGAAAGAAAGAAACAAAAACAGAAAGAAAGAACTGAAGGAGTGCATAGAAGAAACTACCTTAAAAGACAAATAAAAAAAGAAGTAAAATAAATATGACGAATGATAGAATATGAGAACACAAATAAACAAAAGAGGAGAACATAAGGATAGAGAAAAGGTAAAATCAATGAATGAATGAAATAAATCCGAATATACAAAAAGAAGAAAAAGGTAAGAAAAAAAAAATTTGAAGAAATTACAGAATTTGATAAAATCTCAAAGAAAGCAAAAATGAAGAAATAAAGAGAAAAGGAAGAGGAAGCGAAAAAAGAAAACAATAAAATAATGGAAAAAATACAAAAAATATTAAAAAAATGAAAAAAATTATAACGATAAAAAAAGGAGTGACGGAAGAAGAGAAAAGACAATCAAATTTGCGAAAAGAGCAAGAAAGAAGTAAGAAAAGTACGAAACAACTAACAAGAAAAGAAAACAGTCAGAATAAAGGAAGATACGAGATTGAATTTTCATATGTTGGTTTGGTGCATAATTATCAGGCCTTTTTTTTTTAAACAATATTTATGAAAAAACAGACATAACAATTCAACAATAACATTTTTAAATGATTATTCCGGAGCGTAGTTACATATCTACTTTTATTTATAACCTGAAAATACGATAACATTTTTATTAAAAAAATTATCAAAACAGCAATTTTTATTTACAAATATTAGATTGGTGCAAAAATAATGTCGTTTTCTCACATATGTTACCATGTGAGAAAACGACATTATTTTTGCACCAACCTAATAACTCGCCTACAAAACCGCCTGATAATTTTGCACCAACCGAATAGATTTTTGAGTCACGAAGTCTAGGTTACAGCTAAAAAGATCCAGGACAGATACTACACCATAATCCTAGCTGGAAAGCCTTAACTTTCGTTAATACAAACAAGTAGATTAATATATTGTTAAACTCAGTAATAAAACTGAAGAATGTTTCCGACTCACTATAAAAATGTCTGTCCAAGATTTTCCAACGACAAAAAATCTCCTTTTTTATGTGCCGTGTCCCTTCAGAACGTTGGCGATCATGGCTCTCCACACAATTTCCTATTCTTTTGTTACTTTTAATAACTTTTGTCTTTTTGCCATCGCCCCAATGCCATTTTTTTACTCAGTTGTCCGTTTTTTTCTCTGTCTTGCTTACCTTCAATCTGTCCTGTGAGTATAAACATTTTCTGAGTTCTCCTTCTTAATTATGTGTTCCATTGAATTTCGTCTGTCTCTTTCTGAGGTTAAGTATAAGTGTCCTTTTTGCTAGGAGTTTGCTTCCATGATCAATCCATGGCATTCTTATTCTCAGCATCCTTCTGTAGAACACCGTTTCTGTCGCTTCAAGCCTCTTCTTCATTTGTATTGAAATCCATAGCAGGAATAATGAAAACATAGTCTTTTTTATGTCATTTATTCTTATTTGGAATTTGCCGTATTATGATCATCAGATATCAATATTAATATTACCATTACTTGCTTCTCAGCCTATGAATGTCCTTTGTGGGATGTAGGCCCTCCCCGGGGACATAGGGACGGATGAGCCACTCCATTAAGTTATTGACCCGATGCGCATTGCTAACGGCCGATATAATCCGTCTGGGCGGTGATATCCCTTTTCGATTTATGATCGCCCAAGGCTACGAGAGTAAGTAAAAAAAAAAAAAAATTCTCCGCAATTTCGGCATAACATTTCTTTAGATTTGTCAAACTGCCTTCTGTTCGTGCGTGCTTATAATTGGTACTATTGTGGTCACGTGATCACACCAGTGTTCTTGCTGCTGTTACAGCATAAACATGCCCGCTCCGCTAGCAGTGTGCAACAAGGATGAACCAAGTGCAGGGATCCGTATCTGCAGATAACATGCTACCTCATCAATGTGTCTTGTTCCTTCTTTGAAATTCTCGAACCACTCATACACCCCTCTACGCTGTAGTGCATTTTCGCCGTATTGTGTTAAAAGCGTCCGCTGATTTTCGGCCCCTGATGCACCTTCCGAGCAGAGAAATCAGATCACTGCCTTTATTCCCCTGTGTTGCACACTGCTGACTTACCCTCGTATTTGCATGTGAATGTAACGAACCCGACTGGAATTCGAACTTGGCTCTACGATTTCTCATCCCGATCCATTATCTATTGCACCAACTGCAATTCCAAGCTTACAGAAGCTGGTATGGTTTGGGTTTGGTTTATTTTGTTTTACGGCATATCAACCCCAATGCCAACTAGATGTTTTAGGAGAGGTTAGCATAAGTAGAATAAGTATTCTGTTGTGGATTCCGAGATGAATTCGGTCTCCAAGGAATGACAAACGCAATAATTAAATATAAGAAATAAAATGTATTTACACAATCATACAAAGAGTAATACTGTTAGTAAGTCCAGGAACGTGGTTAGTAGCAAATGCAGATAGATAGATATATTCTCGAAATAGGACTTCCTAAAGTCTAAGTGCTTGTAACTGACTTCTACAAGAGGTTACCTCACACTATCTCCGTTCGTATATTCTCACACTCGCCGACCACGACTGCCGACTACTACCACCATACGACTACTGACTACTACTGCCCTCACTGACTGTAACTCTGGGTATTTAACGGCAGCAGTCCAGGTATACTTGGTAGAGTCCACTTATATGAAAAAGGGGTGGACCCCATAATATATTCCTTGTAAGAAATCAGTTTGTAGATCAGTGTCCATCGATGTATTTCTGTAAAGAGTTTTTTGTTGAGTTCCAAACGTATTGTCGGTAATATTTTTCCAACAATGTATTGCTGGTGTTTTTTTTTTCTATAAAAAACCTATTTTTACATTTTCACAGTGTTTTGACACCAGTTTGGGAGTTAACTATTTTGCCATAGCTGGGACCCAAACAGATGCTACCACCCCGGATCAGGATGGACCTGAGAACACCAGCAATTAAGAGGTGGTTCCACATTCTTCAAAACTTCCTGATTAGAGATCTTGCTGCCGGATGTAGTTTATCGTCATACTCAGAACGCCTCTATTGGGGGAGTCTTACCCCTCTGCAGAGGTGCAGGCGGCGTATTCTGAAACCCAGCCAACAGGGCCGTACTGCACATAGTATAACCATCTAGGTACTAACCAGGCTCGACGTTGCTTACATCCGTGATCGGAGGAGAATCGCAAGAGTTTCCTCTAATGTGAAAGAAATCTATTTACTAGACGCATGTCGTAGTGGAATAAACATTTAAATATATCGGATTCTCTGACGGCCGTGAGTTCAATCGTTGGGTCAGGAAGAGCTGAGAAGAATATTGAACTGATGTTCAGTGGCGGGAACGAAAAAAGAAACAGATAGGCGAATCAGATTTCCAAGTATTTTAACTGAGGGTGAATATACCCTATGAGTACATAGCTTTACGCTAATGGAATGAAATTTAGAAACTGAAGATTCAAGAAAAAGCCTTTTCAGTGTTGCCCAAACCCATAATCTCCAATAACTCTAATACCGATTTATTGTATAAATTCTGAAATGTGTGTATATATGTCTATTTCTAGAGTTCTATAGTAACCAATCTACACGTGGGTGGCTTAATGTTTAGCTAGCGTCGTTGCTTGTATTTCCGCCGGTGACTTCGAAAGATGGACAGTTCAAGTGTCACATCTGCAAACAATTATCTAAGACTGAGGTTGGGCTGAAGAGTCATATACGTGCACATTGTCGTACGATGATCAATGAAGGGATGGCGTTTGTCTAACAAGAGGATGCAATGATCACACACAAACACACACACACTCAATCATAGATAGATAGATAGATAGATAGATAGATAGATGCTGTGAAAGAAAGAAAAAAGAAATATAAACATGAATTACACAGAATAATATAAATCATAATAAACTGAGATATGACTATAATGTGACGCATATGAAGATAAACAGATAGATACATATGAGTATATTCTGATAGATATAAGTATATTGTGATAGATAGATAGATAGATAGATACTGAGAAATAAAGAAAAAACAAACACGAATTACATAGAATAATATAAATCATAACAAAGAGAAATATGACTATAATGCTATCGATAGATAGATATTAGGTTGGTGCAAAAATAATGACGTAATAATGTCGTTTTTGACCTTTAAAAATACGTTAAAAAACGACATTATTACGTCATTATTTTTGCACCAACCTAATAGATAGATATGAGTACATTGTGGTAGATAGACAGATAGATATGAGTATATTGTGATAGATAGATAGATAGATAGATAGATAGATAGATAGATAGATAGATATGAGTACATTGTGGTAGATAGACAGATAGATATGAGTATATTGTGATAGATAGATAGATAGATAGATAGATATGAGTACATTGTGGTAGATAGACAGATAGATATGAGTATATTGTGATAGATAGATAGATAGATAGATAGATAGATAGATAGATAGATAGATAGATAGATAGATATGAGTACATTGTGGTAGATAGACAGATAGATATGAGTATATTGTGATAGATAGATAGATAGATAGATAGATAGATAGATAGATAGATAGATATGAGTACATTGTGATAGACACATAGATATGAGTATATTGTGAATAGATAGATAGATAGATAGATAGATAGATAGATAGATAGATAGATAGATAGATAGATATGAGTACATTGTGATAGACACATAGATATGAGTATATTGTGAATAGATAGATAGATAGATAGATAGATAGATAGATAGATAGATAGATAGATAGATAGATAGATAGGAGTACATTGCATCTATTCTTCAGGTAGTCATAATATCTACTTAAATATTAAATTAATAGCATACAATGGAATATGATACAAGGTAATTAAGCAACATTCAGATGGCTTAACTTCATACTGGTGGGCTTAAGAAAGAGAACGCCTAGTTCAGGATCGAACTCGAATGCAAACTGCTTAAAGAATATAGACGTAAAATATAGTTCTATTACACAGTTTCTCATTTGGAGTGTGTCAATGACGTTTTCAAAGAGTAAAATTTGCAAACATGTACAAATGGATGTGAATGAGCAATTGGTAATACGAACTGAGGTCACAATTAGAAAAAATAGGATGAGAATAGAAGAAGAAAAGAAGGAACAATGGTGGTAAGGGAGGTGGAAGTAGTAGTAGAAAAAGAAGAAAAAGAGATAATGAAGAATGAGTAAATACAGTGAAATGACGACAACGACGACGAGGAAGAAGATAAAAAAATGAACATTGAAGAAATAGTGTGATATGACGACGACGACGACGACGACGACGAAGAAGAAGAAGAAGAAGAAGAAGAAGAAGAAGAAGAAGAAGAAGAAGAAGAAGAATATGAACCTGAAGTTTTACAGTGAAATGACGAAGACGACCAAGAGGAAGTAGATAAAGAAAATGAACTGAAGAAAGAGAGTGAAATGACGACGACGAAGAAGAAGAAGAAGAAGAAGAAGAAGAAGATGATGATGATGATGATGATGATGATGATGATGACAAAGAAAATGAACAGTGAAGAAATACAGTTATATGACGAAGACGACGAAGAAGATAAAAAAAAATTAAAAATGAAGAACTAGAGTGAAATGAAGAAGACGCCGATGGAGAAAAGAAAGAAGAAAGAGTAGTAAAAGAAAAATTGGGCAGGTAAATGAAGGAGAAGCTAAAGGAAAGAAAAAAATGAAGGAAGACGAGTAAAATTAAGAAGAAGAAGAATGTGAAAGAATGAAGAAGAGACATGATGGTGAATGAGAATATGAAGAAAAATTTAAAGTATGAAGATTTAAGATGAAAATTAGTAAAATGACGAAAACGACGAACAAGAAGAGGAATCAAGAAGCCTAAAATAATAAGGAAGAAGAAAATGAAGAATGGCGAGATGGAATAAATGCAAAATGAAGATGAAAAATAAAAAGAATCGTAGAGAAATGACGTAGAGGAAGAAGAAGGATATGAAGAAATGAAATATGAAAAGAAATATGAAAGGATGAAGAAGAGGAATAATCAAATGAAGAAAATAAAATATTAAGATGAGGAAGAAGTAAAAAAAAAAAAGAAATCATGTAATAATGAATAAGTATTAGGTCGGTGCAAAAATAATGTCGTTTTCTCACATAGTAACATATGTGAGAAAACGACATTATTTTTGCACCAACCTAATAAAACAAAATACGAAGAACGAGAAAAATAAAGTGAAAAAAAAATATGGAAAAAAAAACAGGAAAGAAAGAAAGAAGAAAAAAAGGAAAGAGAAAAAAAGAAGAAATTAATGAGGCAAAAATAAACAGAATTAAGCATTAATTAAGAAAATTATCAATTTAATGAAAGCAATTTTATTCATCTTAATTCCACGCCCGAAAAGATTTATTAATTTAATCACTTCAGTATTACGTTTTTTTTTTCTTACGTTTTTCTTCCTCTTTTTTTTTTCTTTTGCTCAACGCTCTTACATTATATTGTAGAAAACAAAAACGTGTCATTGATTTCGCACATAATCCCTTGTTACGTGAAATTATTCAACCATGGCCTTTTCAACTCATTTAAATAATCAGATAATTCCAGGGAGAGGTGACGTGCACCCCTCACTACTCACACGTGTACACATCTGATTTCCTGAACACTGACTCCGACAATATCTGTCATTACCTCACACTGCCTACACGTCCATATTTTTTTTTTTTTTTTTTTTTAAATCTTTTGCTTTTTCTTTCTCAATTAAAAGCTCCGGGATTTTTACAATTTGTCAGCGGAATGTATGTCTTATTAATCAATATATCGATCTTGATTTATTGCCCGTTGCTTCGCTAATAGAACGGAACGCCATCACTTGTCGATCTTTATCTTGATTATAAATAAAAACACTTTGTATATTGATTATTGCATTAATTTGTTACCGTGTCGCAGAAAAAATACCTTTGTTAAATAGTAATTCGTATCAAATGAAAGACTGTCAAAAATTATTAATTTTCCCTTTTATTTATTGCATCTTATAGTTTTCTTCCATAACAAATGCTAATATCATCAGTTTACGCATACTAATAATAGTGGGGAAGACTTCATCTATTAAGAATAGAAATAAAAATGACTATTTCAAATAGTATGCTAGTAATAAATTCTGTCTTTATTTCTGAGATGATGTATTGTAGTTATTTACGCTACTTAGATTATTCAGACTGTTGTCCTCATTTTTATTGTCATATTCACGACGTTTCAGCCGTTGTACGCTCGGACTTCGTCCACCGAGGTAGAAGCAAAAAATTGTTCCAGTAGAAATACTCCAGTGTACGAAATAAAGGGTTCATCTCGAAATTCTAATCACCCGAAGAAGGCCGGAGCATACAACCGCCTAAACGCCGTGAATATAGCAAGAAAGATGAGGTCAACACTCGAAACAATGTAAATATTGTAAATAATTACTAAGGAATTCCTGAAAACTTCGAACCCGAAAATATATACAATGGCATTTTAGTTATGAAGGTTTTGTTTTTTTTTGTGAATACATGTGTAATACTACTTTCGTGAGATGCTATTTTAACCATTCCAAATAATAACATCTCAAGAAGCCAGAAGAAAGAAAGCCAAGACGGAATATATTTGCATGGAAAAATGTTATGGGATGATGGCAGAACCGTGAAAACTTTTAAAAAATCCGCCAACCCAAGAATACGTAACACACGACCGCCGAGATGCCATAATCCTGGAGATGACGATAAACTACATCCAGTACCAAGACGTCTGATCGGGAAATTAGAGGTTATGAGGAGTGTGGAAGCACCTTATAATTGCTGTTGATCCCAGACCCAGGGTGGTAACACCTGTTAGGACCCCAGCTATTGACAAAAAGTAAACCCACAAACAGAACAAAAACCACAAGAAAGTATAAAAATACATTTTTTATAATAAAATTATCAGACATATCTATTTCTAATAGAATTATCAATAATACATTTTGTCTGTAGTTGAAGGTATACAACTGCGTTCGAAATATTTAGATTTCCGCATCAAATATCCCATAGCGGTGCTGATATGTTTCTAAACAAAATCATCCACTCAACCGAGATGACAGCTTGTACTTGGTCAACGCAGGCGGGCTTAACTGGCGGGAAAATTACGATGCTGAAAATCCGAAACCTTTAATGAATTTTGGTAGATATCACTGATGACACATATAGGAACATTCAAAGAATGGATGTTTCGAATAATTTTCAAAATTAATACTCATTGGTAAAGAAAAAATACATCAAAGTCTTTTAGAATTTCAAAATCATATCACATAATCCATGTTCTTGAAAATGACTAACAATGGATTAAACTCTAGAAAATATATGTGTGGAAAACATTCAAAAAACACTCGAATGGAAAAAGCGTTAGCTTGTACCAAAACAAAGGTTAATTATTAAAAGAAGAATTAAAACGAACGTTTTCAGTAGTCTTCAGTAAAAATTGTTGATACTACAATTTTAAATGTCATGTTCTATCAGGGCGTAGCGGATCAAGGCTCTCCACACCTTTCTTTGCTATAACGATATAGACCGTTTAAATCTTTCTTTTTGTTTTCTCGCCGTGGTGTAATTTTTGGCGAGGCTAATCTAGTTGATCACTACGACAGAGAAATGAGTTCGATCCTCAGAGAATATTGAATTAACCATTTAATTTTCGGGAATAACTGATGATCTTTCGACATACAATCTACTAATTAACCCATAGCTCTGTATGGGAAATTAATTTTTATCTTTCCCAATTGTATTTGAGAGTAAGTGAAGGTAATGAACCTGTTTGGAATTCGAACTCGGCTTTCCGATTTCGCATTCAGAACTGCCATCATTGGTCCACCTGCACATCAATGAAGGGAAGAAGCATGAAGAACATATTAGGTGGATTTGTACGATAGATAAAACTCGAAGAAAATAGAAATCGTAATGATGGAGGAAACCTCCTCTCGGGTGTTTGTTTAGCAAAATAACACTTCTGCTGAAGAAGTTATCTGGGTGGAACTTCCACCTTACTAATGGAATACGAAGTGAATAGAAATTATGAACGTAGTATGGTGAATACTATCCTATGAATTTCTGATTTGCTGGAACTAAAGATTGGAGCTCGCCTGCACATTTGCTATGCTATAAAATAGCAAAAACAATTTATATCATTATCACTATTTTTGCTGCTATGTCACTTCAAAGTGTGGGCGATCATGACATTCCATAGATTCCGTGTCTTTATTATCTGCAATTTTCAAGACATCTCAGCGAATACAGTGAAGTAGTTTCTCATTGCATTATCTACGGTTTCAATTCAGACTTCTTCTCCTAGACTGTAATCAACGAACGCTCGAGTGCTCTGTGTCAATTATCTAGAGTCCATCTCATAGAAAATAATTTGTTCCATTCTCCTTCCAAACATGACCAGCTCTACCGGAACTTCTCACCATAACATTCGTTATGGTTTTCTGGTTTTTCTTGAGATTGACTTGAAAAGAACGACTGGTTTCTTATATTAATGAATGCTTTCCTTCAATTGTCGACTTTCTTAAGAATTTGATTTTATTTTCATTTGCACCTGACAAAACCTAATGAATTGATCGAGTGCTTTCTTGTAACGAAGCAAAAGCACTCGTACAATGATCGGTCTGTTAATGACTCTTCTCTGACAATGCTTAATTAATAAACTTTTAAGTCCCAATTAGGTTGCACAAAAGTTTTCAGCTGGTAATATTGATTAGATGAAAGACGTATTTATGCAAATTATTCCTGGCAATTCTTTAATCGGGTTTAACACCTTGACGACCTATAACATAATCACCCGACGCAATCATACCCTATCGAACTTTGTAGATAATTAGTGTTAGGAAAATATATATATATATATATATATATATATATATATATGTGTGTGTGTGTGTGTGTGTGTGTGTGTGTGTGTAAAGAACAAATAGGAAACATATATCAATCTAACATGTTTCCCTTTTGTTAAAGCCTAATCATAGAATAAAAGTGAAACATGTTAGATTGATAAACTCTTCCTGTTTTTACTTTCATTCTGTCGGGTTCCGAACACCCTTTGATCCAAAATCAATCGTCAACGAAACTCTAGAGTCGGAATGTTGAAAGTAACACCAATTAGCTAAGTGACAAACTTTAAAACTTTATATTTGTATTAATTCTCTCTCTCCACACACACACTCTCTCTCTCTCACACACACACACATATATATATATATATATATATATATATATATATATTCAACCCTCATTTTTAGTGGATAATCATATTTAAATAGACGCTCCGTAACAAATACACACACATATACAGGGTGACCCAAAAAACGGGAATTTTTGAAGTGCATATTGTCAAACATAAGCAAGTGGCAACACTGCGAGACAGTGACCTTGAGCAAGTAAACATTTCGCCATTTCGAATTCAAGATTCAGCTGAGATGATGCAGCAATCAATGAGGAATATCAACAGCAGATTTCAAGAATGCATTCGTACAGGAGGACGCCATCTACAGGACGTAATTTAAAAAAAAAATGAAAATTCTATCATTGTTTATTAATGGCATGTTTTAAGGTTTCAATTACTATGAATAAAATATTTTTCTTCCATCACTCTTGGTTTTATTAGATTGTTAAAATGTTCCCGTTTTTTGGGGTCACGCTGTATATATGTGTGCGTGTGTGTGTATGAGAGAGAGAGAGAATTCAGATATAAATCAAATAAATCTGTAAAAACAGTATAGTTAAAATACAAAAGAAGTACTTATCAATTCTTACCAGAATGGTAACTTACACCGTTCTTTTATCAAATATCCCCTCTTAAGCAAATAATTCTGTACCAAGCCAAGAGACATGACAATAAAAACTTCAAAAAGTGAAAACCATACGTGTAAATTAAGAACTTTAAGTAGCTAAAATAAATAACTTTATATATAAATAATTAAAATAAATTAACAATTGTTAATTAATTAATTATGTAAATAAACAAATAAACATAAATTCTACAACAACGTTTACACTATTTCGTTTGTTAGGCAATAAATTACATCACATAGCGTCCAATATAGAGTAGCTTTCTTTACATTCCTGGCTTTAAGAATGGTTTGAGAACTTAACGATATTTTCTTCCACTTTACGTTTGCATATAAATACAAATTACTAAATAAAATATCCATATGTACGTTGATAAAGCTACACAGAAAAATATTTTTGTTTTATATTTTAGTCTTTCTGATATCTCCTGACGAGTGCACCGAAGGATAACAGAAAGTTTCGTCTACGAAACTCTAGAGTCGAGGCGTTGAATATGACATCAATTTTTACATTTGTATTTATCCTATATATATATATATATATATATATATATATATATATATATATATATATATATATATATAGAGAGAGAGAGAGAGTGAGAGAGAGAGATAAATAGATAGATAGATAATTATTTATTTAAAAATATGATTCCAAACCGCTACATAAGAGTTCTCATGTTTCAAAACAAGAGCCGAAAACTTCAATATAATTACTTGACTTAAAATAATTATATTTATGCTCTACTTTTGTATCAAGCACTATTTTTTTAAAAATAATAACAAAAATACTAAAGAACTTTTGATTATTTACCTAACCAGTTCTTTCCTATTTTCTATATATTTTCACACACACACACACACACACACACACACACACATATATATATATATATATATATATATATATATATATATATATATATAAATATATGTAATCATTTATTCGAAAATTATAACATAAATATGTTATAAAATCACTACAAAAATAGCCATTTTGCTTCAACACTAAATTCAGATTTATTCTAGATTCAACACCATCACTTGATAAGACACCAGAAGTGTTGAAACAAAATGGTTATTTTAGTAGTGATTTTATAACATATTTATGTTATAATTTTCGAATAAATAATTATATTTGCTCTACTCTGTATTGAGCCTTCTTTTAAGAATAGTATTTGTTGGTTATTGGAATTTATCCCGTATACACAAATGCTATACTTGGGTATATATATATATATATATATATATATATATATATATATATATATATATATATATATATTTCATTAAATAATATAAACAAGTTTTGTCCATTTATTTTATCTAAATTCTTTTCATATCGTCTGATAAGCTTAATAACATTATCATTAAAAGACGAAAGGAAATCATCATATTGATAGATATTTTTTTAATCCGATCTAAGCTTTCGGCTTGCATAAGCCATTATCGAAGATGACAATTACATTACAATATATTACAAAACTATACCAAAACATTGTTAATAGAAACAACACCAGAATTTAAAGGCTTACTTAAGGCCGAGGCATTCAAAGATTGGCAAGATAAAAGCAGAAAATTCACAAAAATACTTTCTAAATACCTAAAAATTGCAGCACAAAAACTACGCAACCACCCTGATATAATTATAAAACAAAAACGCTGATTAGATCAACATTTTCATCATTCTAAACAAATTGTATTACAACGAAAGACTTGACCACATACTCAATGGTTTTGTAATATATTTTAATGTAATGATAATGTTATTAAGCTTATCAGACGATATGAAAATAATTTACATCAAATAGACAAAACTTGTCTATATTATTTAATGAAACATGCATCAAGGAAAAAATATTGTCTAAATATACACAATTTTAATATGTGTGTGTGTTTAAATAAAGGCTAAAGAAAAACTCATCTTAGCCGACGCGTTTCATCCTCTGTATTACATTGTTAAGACAAATGCATGAATAATGTTTTGTAACAAGTATTTATATACAAAAGCAACTGTCTAACCATAATATGGATATTTACAACTGTTTATTAAACGCCAACATAACATTTATGTTCTTTTATATAAATATTGTTTCAAAGTAAAATCCTTCCATTACCCTTGATAAAGTCCATAACAGGACAAAACGCGTTGGCTAAGAATATATATATATATATATATATATATATATATATATATATATATATATATATATGTATATATATATATATATATGTATATATATATATATATATATATATATATATGTATATATTAGTATATATATATATATATATATATATATATATATATATATATGTATGTATATATATATATATATATATATATATATATATATATGTATATATATATATATATATATATATATGTATGTACGCATGTATGTATATATATATATATATATATATATATATATATATGTATATATTAGGTTGGTGCAAAAATAATTTCGTTTTTTAACATATGTTACTATGTGAGAAAACGAAATTATTTTTGCACCAACCTAATATATATATATATATATATATATATATATATATATATATATATATATATATATATAGGTAGTTCAGTTCAATTTCTATTACATTAACTTTACTAATTTACTTTCATTGTTATATACATATATATTGTAATCCACAGACATTGTTTTTGCTGTATCACAGCTCATCAGTGTGTCTAGACGTCCGGTTCCCTCTAGCTAGCATCGAAACCCGGCTGAATTAGGCGTCGGTCGGGCATTCTACCCCTAAGTCTTTGGCGCACAGCAGGGATGAAGGTGAATTTAAGCGTATTTATTTTTAAACGGTCAGCGACTGAGACAACTCGATTCACTTTACTGAAGAGCATTGCATTATTAGATATCATTTTTAAAAATCGCCTGATAAATAACAAAAGATCATTAATTGCTTGAAATTAAATGATTTAAATGCAGAATTTTAGAAACAAAATTTCTAAAAAATAGCCCAACCATAGTAAACTAATTTATCTGTGGAGTTAAATTCAGAAGATAAATCTTTTAAACGTTATCTATCTATCTATCTATCTATCTATCTATCTATCTATCCTAGTCTGTTATTTTCTATCTATCTATCTATCTATCTATCTATCTATCTATCTATCTATCTATCTATCTATCCTAGTCTGTTATTTCCTATCTATCTATCTATCTATCCTAGTCTGTTATTTCCTATCTATCTATCTATCTATCTATCTATCTATCTATCTATCTATCTATCCTAGTCTGTTATTTCCTATCTATCTATCTATCTATCCTAGTCTGTTATTTCCTATCTATCTATCTATCTATCTATCTATCTATCTATCTATCTATCTATCCTAGTCTGTTATTTCCTATCTATCTATCTATCTATCTATCCTAGTCTGTTATTTCCTATCTATCTATCTATCTATCTATCTATCTATCTATCCTAGTCTGTTATTTCCTATCTATCTATCTATCTATCTATCTAATCATATTATATTACATCGCCTACTTTTATAAAATCCATATTTAAAGATATGTCTATCTATTACTATCACTATTATAATCGGTGTTATGCAAAAACATCCCCAAATCAATATGCGGACAACCACCATACATAAGTAAAAATGCCTACACGACAGGCATACACATATGCGCGTGCACACACACACACACACACGAATATTCATTATCATCCGAAATCTGCGTAGACAAAATATAATTATGATATACTTACACATATCCAAATGAGACAAAGAACAGATGGAGTAAAATTCCACTATTCGTAGAATGTACTTTTAAAAACTTGCTCAATACAATAGAGAACAATATACTATTATTATATTTTAATTATCAGAGATTATAATAAAAACATTTTGAAATCGCTACACAAAAGCTTTCATGTTTCGATAATTTGATTCTACTTCATCAGGCGATGGTAAGTAACTGGTGATTAAATGATTTTTTATGAAAATTTAAATATCAACTGTTAGCTCCTTTCCGAAAGTTAAAGGGGGCGGCTGAAGAAGTGCAATCAAGTTATTGAAACATGAAATCTTTTATGCGACGATTTTAATTTGTTTTTTATTTTTATAATAGTAATAATAATAATAATAATAATAATAATAATAATAATAATAATACGTATTACATATAAGTTTTACAAACATATGCAGCTTGAGAACTCAAATGCACAAGAAGTCTGCCTAACCAATGAAAAGCAAACAACACAAACATTAAAAATACCACATTTTTCCTATTTCTTTCCTTTTCTCTATATCTTGTTTACTGATGAAGGCATTAATGAAAGTTAAACATGTTACATTTATAAACATTTCATATTTGTTCCTTATCCTTCCTATCTATCTATCTATCTATCTATCTATCTATCTCGGTCAGTTACGATCTATCTAGCCATATATCTCAGTCTGTTACAATCTATCTATCTATCTATCTATCTATCTATCTATCTATCTATCTATCTATCTATCTATCTATCTATCTCAGTCTGTTACGATCTATCTAGCCATATATCTCAGTCTGTTACAATCTATCTATCTATCTATCTATCTATCTATCTATCTATCTATATATCTATCTATCTATCTCAGTCTGTTACGATCTATCTATCTGTCTATCTATCTCAGCCTGTTACGATCTATCTATCTATCTATCTATCTATCTATCTATCTATCTATCTATCCTCGTCTGTTATTTCTATCTATCTATCTATCTATCTATCTATCTATCTATCTATCTATCTCATTCTGTTATGATCTATCTATCTGTCTATCTATCTTAGCCTGTTACGATCGATCTATCTATCTATTTATCTATCTATCTATCTATTTATCTATCCTCGTCTATTATTTCTATTTATATATCTATCAAACGGTAAAAGGTTTTATAAATGACGGCAAATGCAACTGTCATTTACTGAATATGTTTCAATTTACTCAATATTATTATATATTTGAATGTACCTGTATGAATGTATATTTATGAAGGTTACGCCCCAAGGTAAATAAATTGATAGATCTCCCAGGAAAAAAAAATCATTATTTCTTTTTCTTTTCTTTAATTAAAACATTTGTCTCAGACTGAGTTCCATCTATCGTTCTTCAAGACAGCTATTTGATTTTGATTTTCATCAAGCCTGGCAAAAAGGTCACTCGGTGTCTGACGCCATGTTGCCGTCAGAAGTTAAGTACATTCATTCATTAGTCGCCGTTTAACTCGAGGTCACTCTATTTGCACAATCTAATGAGAGAATATGAAATAACGACCAAATCAATGGGAACGAAGCAGTTTTAATCACTAGAGGGCGGGTCCAACACAAGCAGTCAATCAGCTCTCAAATTACATTTAGTGTGTTCCTCTCCTGACAAAAGTTCGAAGTCAGTTGAGGAAGTTAAGGGACTAGTCAACGGTACATCGAGAGAGATAGCTTATACATGGGAGGTGCACCTCATGATTTCTAAATGAACAGACACTCTACGATGTATGTTTATTTCCTGATTTCAACCCGTTAATGTAAAAGTTCAAGCATAATGTTAAGGGGACCACCCCTTTTTCAAAAAAGTGGACTCGCCCAGTGTGTACGTGCACTGCTGCCGGTGAATACCCGGAAGTCAGAGTCAGAGAGTGATACAGTGAGAGAGTGTGAGGTAACCGCTTTGTAGGAGTTTCAGTTGCGAGAACGTAGACTCAGAAGGAAGTCCTACTTCGATACTGAATTTCCCAAACTGTATATATAATATTTTTGCTACTAACTGCATTTCTGGATCTACTAACCGTATTACCAATTGTATTATTACGTCAATACATTTATTTACTATATTTCATTCCTGCGTTTGTCATTCATTTGAGGCCGGATTTCATCCCGGAATCCACAACACATAAATGATCAGAAACAATTGAAACTGAATGCATGCCAAAACAAAGCGTGTCTCATCAAATTATAATATGAGTTAAAATGTAAATTAAATTTCACGAGCAATACCAGTGAAATCTTCTCGATTTTCCTATTTGAATTATCTTACAAAATCTAAGACTTAATTTAATCGACTAAGATTCTTGCAAATTCCTCGGCAATAAAGTACACATGCAATTCCCCCAGTTGCATCGTTAATTATTTTATCGCAATAACTTGGACAAAACATTAAATAACAATCAATGTAGGTCGTTATTTTAAAGGGGTAAGTGTTTACATCTGAAAAGATTCACAAATTAAAATGTTGTCTATCCTACTGACGCAAACACTAAAAGCATAATCGCCTTCTTGATCTTATCTTTAACTGTTGCTTTTTATTATCCATGATTCCTTTTTCTCGCTATATACAGAGTGCGATGGATAAATTCTCGTCTAAAAAGCATAAAAATGAAAGTAACAATGGCGTCTCATTTCCACAGGCATATTTACCAAAATTCATACAAAATATCTTGAAATACTAAAGAGTAAATTTATTTTTTAAAAATCGCCATTGACTTCAACCACGGCCTCCAAATTACTTCGGAATCTCCTGCAACTCTTCTAGACGGTCTTACTTAATTAATTGGGTGAGTGCTGCCATTATCCTTGACTTCAGTTTACCTAAGATGTTACACTGAGTTTTATTTGTATCTTGTTCAACATGCATCCTAAACATGATAATCAAAGGGATTGTAGGATGGGGAGTTATATGGACAGATGTAAGGGATGATGTAGTCACAGAAATTGTCTGATGGTCATGACTGGGTACTCCTGTGGGTGCGGCATAGTGCAGAGACTTGTTAAAAGACCCATGGTCTTCTAGCAGTCACCCTCAAGAACCAGGGTATCATTACCTTCTCAAGGCCTAGGTGTTGTGTCTGAGGCCTTATAGGAAGATGAATGGAGGCAAAACGTTGCCACCTCCACTCCAAACAACTTCATAATCACATTTAGACTCATTCAACTCTTTACCAAATCCTCTGCACTGTGCTCAGATTGACACGCCAACACTTAGAAGTGTCCTTATTAGAGCTTCTGGTGCAAATGCCAAGCAGTACAGCATGCAGTTTCCAAATTTCGGGCGATGTGAATTGCGTCATGGTGTTCTTTATCTCACAGACGGTTTCCAGCTGACCGTAATATACTGTGCAATTGTTAAAACATAGAACGCGCATGCGTGAAATTAAAGATGTACAGAGTTCGATGGGCAAATTGTTGCCATTTCATAGTTTTAATTTCCTACTTCCGTGTTGTTTTTTACTGTAGTGAAATTAGCTTCAAATTTACGTTTCCACAGGTCGCATGATACGCGAATATAAGCGGTATATATATATATATATATATATATATATATATATATATATATATATATATATATATATATATATATATGTGTGTGTGTGTGTGTGTGTGTGTGTGCGTAAAATTTCAAATTTGCCTAAAATTATATTTGTATAAAGACAATAGGAAAAAAAAGAGAACTAATAAAACTTATCTTAGCCGAGACGTTTCTTCTTTTGATGGACTTTATAATGGCAAATGTATTTTTTTTTTTTGCTTTTG
>OZ010587.1:63530457-63575457 GCA_963932145.1 Acanthosepion lycidas | reverse complement strand
CAAGGTGTTGTTTAACCTGACGATAGCTCTGTAATTTTGTGCGATATGCTGTCTGTGAGTTTTCAAGACACGCACATGAAACTATAATCTGGCTTGTCGGGCGGGATATACAGGTAATGTTTTGCAGTCTATTAGTAGGTTGACAATTTCGCTACGTTTTTTAATGGTGCCGGCAAGATGACCTAATCTAAACGGTGCTCTGGTGAGAGGAAACAGTTTCCATGAACACTTCAGCGCCTTTCAAATATTCTATTTATCCTATACTCGCCAGATTCTAACACGGCGGCGCAGGTGTGGGACATGTCGCTGAAATCACTTCATTCATTTCAGTCAAATTCAACAACCGCATCTCAGTTAAGGAGAGTCCGAGTAAGAGTTTGTGAGCATCCAGGTTTTAGAATAATTTGAGGTGTTGGGTGAAACTGCCCTTGGCACAACCTATTCTATGTTGTAACTATTCTATGTCCAACTTTTTTCTCCTAAACATTTCAATATAGATTTGTTATAACTGATCCTTACACAGGAATATTTGCATTGTTTACTCTTTGCTATTCCCAAATCCTGAATATTTATGGATGAAGATGCTGATAGGCACCAATTGAATAATATGGCTCAATAATATTAACTAGAAAAACCCATGAAAATTTCACGGTTTTCCTATCTAAAATTCCCTATGAATCTTAATTTTTAAGTTAATGACTAAATAAGTTCATGGCGAGTTCTACTGCAAAACATATCTGTAGAAATTCCGCTATCGCATCGTTACATATTTAACCTTAATGAAAATATTGCAATAACAATCATAAATATGTCAGTCGCCATTTTAAGAATTTGCGAGTTAGTAAGCTTGTCTTGCTAAATCAATTACGACCGTGTAGTGAGTTCGATCCTCAATGGGTGCTCCATACTTATGGCCTTGTGTCGCATCATAGATACGCTTAGTAAATTACTGTAGTTAAAATGGCACTAACGAATGATGTGTTTCATATGTTTCAAAACGAAGAAAAAGAACGTGATAGGAAGTGAAAATTATGGGGTCAAGGAGAAAAGATAACGATTAAGTATTCATTTGAAGGGGTCAAAATTGATGTAGCCCATGTTTTTTTACACACAATATGGCAACGTCCTGGGTATGACGGTAAACTACATCTGCGTCCTGGGTATGGCGATAAACTACATCCAACAGCAAGGCCTCAGATAATGTTTTCGGAAAAATAATGTTTTTGAAACAATGTTGTCAGCTATATGTTTTTGAGCGTCCTGGGTATGGCGATAAACTACATCCACGTCCTGGGTATGGCGATAAACTACATCCACGTCCTGGGTACGGCGATAAACTACATCCAACAGCAAGGCCTCAGATAATGTTTTCGGAAAAATAATGTTGCCAGCTATGCGTTTTTGAAACAATGTTGCCAGCTATACGTTTTTTTTTTTTTGTAAAAAAATAATGTTGTCAGCTATACATTTTTGAAACAATGTTGCCAGCTGTACGTTTTTGGAACCATAATGTTGCCAGCTATACGTTTTTTATTCCATACAAAATAGGCATTTAAAATTCATATAAACTGGATTTGGCATTAAATAACCCACAGTGGTTGATATGCCACAAATACCAACCAAACAAAACAAACAACATGACAGTTCCTGAGAAGAAGGTTCTTTGAGTGGAAATTTCCTCTTACCTATGGATGATATAAAATAAGAAAGAGAATATTTACGGAGGCAAACAGAAAATTTTTATTGAAGGTATTTTATGATGATAATACGCAAACGGTCGTGTTTCTTTAGGTAAAACAAGGTGATAATGCCACTAAGACGTAGGGAGTTATTGGGAGTTAAAGCAAATGATAAAAAAAAAGTTCACTGAAGAGAAAGGACAATAAAAAAATCCAGGAAGATAGAAGATAGCGATTGATATTGCATATAAATGTTTGAAGATTGCATGTGACAGATAAGCAAGAAATCGGGAAAATTGACATTTTCCATTTAAGTGAAATCGTCGTTAAACACTTCTATCTTCTCAATTTCTTTTAGTCTTTCTTTCATTCATTTTCTCACTGAAACCAAGTAGCGTCTCTGATATGTGATTTAATTTTCCACGTAATCAAAACTTAATAGTACCTTACTTATGAGGTCGTAGCAAGAAACGTTATACACTTCCATATTCTCTTCATTCTTTCTTCCATTTTCTCATTGAAACCAATTGGTGTCTTTTCCACTCTTTCTCCGCAATCAAAATTGAATAGTCCATTATTTATGAAGCATTGGCAGGGTGTAACGGTCGTGCGAACTAACAGAGGGATGGACAAGCGCAATTATAATATTAATATTGCCTAAAAATTTCCACTAGTGAGGATCGATCTCGGTAGCTGTAAAATGAAGAACCTGATCGCTAGCCATCTCCATTCTATCTGGGATTCTTATATATATACATCAAGCGGGACGTACATTAAGAGAGAAAGATAGATGTCAATATATTATGATAATTAATTATATCTACGAGAACATACCAAGATAGATCAATCTAATCTTGTCTTAAATTAGCCTAACCTACATCTAGCATCCATTCATTGTTACCTCGCCGGAGTAATTTCTGCCAATCGACTTGATATATCAAGTGGTCTGATTCGCCATCATTTATTCGGCCGCCCATCCAAGCAACGAAACATATATTAGGATCAATTTAGTAACAACGATAATGATAAGGTCAGCCAGACCCAAATGAATTGTATCCATTGAATACATAGAAATAGTGACCGGCTTTAAAAATCGCAAAGATAGTTACTGATCAAGAAAAAACTTAATGAAGACTAAAAATTTATAGCTGTTGTCGTTATTTAGTCTTTTAACCGGATTTAGTCAACATCTACTGCAAGTCTGTACTAAGAGAGTTGCGGACTTTACCAAGACATATTATTGGTGGGCACAATTTTAATATAATGTATGCAGACAACACTATTTTTATAGGTTTAGTTTAGTTTGGTTCATTTTGTTTAGAAGCATATTAACTTCTATGGATTATTTCATGTCGAGATCCAAATATTTTCAAGGCAATTTCATGCCTTAAACTACTGATATTTTGTATATATAATTTATACTTACAGGGTCAACATATGTTTTTTTTAGATATATAGTTTCTAGATAAAATTAATTGTTGGTATTTTTAATATATTGCTGGAAATTTCACTATTAAATATATTACTGGTCATTTTATAAATGTATAGTTGGTGTTTCGCTATAAAATCTGTTGTTAGTGATTTTATAAAAAAAAGCTTATAGTACTTAATTTGCTATCAAATGTATCGCAGGTGATTTTATTATAAAAATATGTAGCAAGCATTTTACTATAAAATGTATTGCTAATCAGTTTATCATAAAAATGTATAGTAGGCGTTTTGCTATGAAAATTATTCCTGGTGATTTTATTGTAAAAACGTATAATATTAAGTTAGTACAAACATAATGACGTAATAATGTCGTTTTTTGACGTTACAAAATACGGCAAAAACGACATTATTACGTCATTGCTTTTGCACCAACCTAATAGGTGTTTTTCTATAAAATATATTGCTGATTATTTTAACATAACAATGCATAATAGGTATTTTGCTATAAAATATAATGCAGGTAATCTTACTATAAAAATGTATTGTTGGTAATAAATTTATTCTATACAAATGTACTTCTGGTAATTTCACTATACAAATTTATCACTGGTATTATATTATAAAAATCTACGTTTATACTTTAGTATTGCTTTGATTTTTGTTTAAGGATTCACTATTTCCCCATAGCTGGGAACCTAACAGATTCTACCACCCAGTGTCAGCATGGACCTGGGGACAATAGCATATAAGAGATAGTGGTACGCCCGTCAAAACCGCCAATCTCTCGATGAGAAGCCTTGCTACCGGATGCAGTTTATCGTCAGTGTTTAATGTTATATTTGGAAACACACAGAAGGATAACTACAAGATTTCTTAGGCAATATAATAAAGGAAATGGAGAAGAAATGAACCATCAGTTGTAAAAGGACTGATTTTATTGTTATCAGTAGGAAAAATAAATTAAAAAAAAGGGATGTCAGCATCAAACAAGTACAGAAATTTTAAATACATGGTAAGATTTTCTTTAACAGAAGATATAAAATATAACACCGAAATTCGAAAAGAGATCCGAATAAGAAAATACGCATTACAAAAATGAATTATTACGAAACGAGAAAATTTCGTTAGAAACACAAGAGTTCTGAACTGTAATATTAACCATCCTGTGTATGACGATAATCTACGTTCGCGTCCCGGGTAAGACGATAAACTACGCCCAGCAGCAAGGCCTCTGATCAGGAGGTTTTGAGGTGCGTGGAACCACCTCCTAATTGCTGGTGTTCCCAGGTATACCCTGACCCGGGGTGGTAGCACCTGTTAGGGTCCCAGCTATGGTCAAATAGTTGACCCCACAACCTGTCTCAAAACACTATGAAAGTGTAAAAATAGATTTTAATACCAGAAATACTTTTTTTAAAAATTAGTATCAGAAATAAATATTTGAAAAAAGAAAATATTACCAGAAATAAAAAATCTTGTCAGCATTAAATAACCCATTGAGTTTAATATGCCACAAAATAAAACAAACAAAACTATATATATTAAAAAAAAAAAATATTACCAGCTATACATTTTTGAAAAAAAGGAAATTTTGTCGGCATTAAATAACCCATTGTGGTTGATCTGCCGTAAAACAAAACAAACCAAACTAAACTGTAATATTCAGCCTCGCGGTGATCTAAGGTAAATAACCTTGCTTCGGGAATTATTAGCCTACCACCCGATTCCCTGTCTTTCATTAGTGGATCCTCTTTTACAATACTATTCTTTCCTCTAAGCGCCCGTAAAAAATCCCCGTAGACCCCGTATACACAGGGCCGGGTAGCTGTTTACCTCCCCAGATGAGGCTCTACTCTTCGGCATAGCCTCACCAAAAGGTAGAGGGCTCGACCAGCACAGCTAGAGACGAATCACCAACTAATTGCCGAAACAAGTATATTTAACTTACCCTCCCGCGTGGCAAGATGTTGCACAAGGCCGTTTTTAATGTGGGGTTAAAACTGAGCCCGTTGCCTCTGGCAAAAATTCCCCCTAGACCCCGTAAAAAACTGAGGTTGGGTAGATGTCTATCAACCGAATCGAGACTCTGCCCGTCGGCATAGCCTCATCTGGGTTCCTCTCTCCCCGAAGGTAGATAGTTCGACCAGCACAGCCGGAGACGAATTTCCAACTAATTGCCGAAGCAAGGTTATTTAACTTACCTCCCCGCGAGGCAGGATGTGGCACAGGGCCGATTTTAATGCGGGGAAAAATCAAGCCCGTAGGCTCGGGAAAAAGTTCCCCGTAGATCCCGTAAAAAAATGTGGTTGGGTAGCTGTCTACTATCCGAATCGAGACTCGGCTGAGTTCCTCTCTGCCCGAAGGCAAAGGATTCGACCAGAACAGCTGGAGACGAATCTCCAACTAATTGGTGAAGCAAGACCCCGGGTATATCCTGTGATCACCATATATAGCTACTGATATAATCAGTTCACATAGTCGATAAAGAGTGTGGGACAGTCCATTACAACAAAATGATAAGAAGTTATGGGGAGACGTGATCGACCACGTTCTGAAGGGACATGGTACAGAAGAAGATCTTCTAAAGTGGTGTTAGTCCACGTGGCAAGGGACTTATTTAAGGGACTTATTTAATTACTTAGACTCAGCAACCAGCTTCCCGTATCACTAAATTAAGTAACAATTCATTTTGGTGATATGAGGGGGATCATTGAGAGCGGTCATATATTCTTACGGACATTATGTTCTTCTATGAGCGTTACTGCGTGTGCTTTTTGTGATTGTGAGCATATAAGTGAGTCTGTCCTTAATTTGGTTTGATAACTGTTTTGATGGTATGAGCGTGGGAGGGAGTAATACTTCCAGTTTCTTTTCGCCAAGCTTAAAATAGATCATTACTTTGATAAAGATGGGTAAGTATTTTCCAATTACCCACCAGACTGAAATCGGTCACAGCAAAATTGGATTAGATATTTAGTAACTAATGTAGAATAATAAATAAATAACGAAAAACTCTTCAAATTATTTCGCTATCATAACGCTAATAATTATATTGTTTTTATTAAATACCATAATTCTTCAGGATATATACATTCACAGCTCTTTACAGCTTCCTTTATTTTTTTTATATCTATGCTAACATGAATTTTTGATAAATCTACAGATTAAATCATATGTAAATTCTTTTCTGGGGAACCAGTTGTAATGAGTAACGTAGCATTGTAACTAACCGTGGCTTAAATATATAATAACGGGCGATGAAAAATGGGTTATATACAACAATGTCTAACGGAAAAGGCAGAGTATTGACAGTGATAACTATTAACAACAGATGATCAATGGAAGGCAGAGAATATTGTGTTTGTGCTGGGAACGTCAGGATATTATTAAGGCTATAAAACAACAAATGCCCTTTTATACAAGCAGCAATTGCAACGTCCGTAAAGTTTTAGATGACAAACCACCCAAACTTCGCCGATAGGCAAAATTGTTCTCCATCATAGTAACTTAAATCTTAATACAGCAAAGATAAAACAGGGGAAAAAAATTGAAACTGTTGTTGGCCTGTTCTTAACCTACTCGCAATATTCACCTAACCATGAGTATTACGGCCATATCACATTTAAATATAGGTTCTCGTACGACCACTGATGTGATGCAACATCGAGTCTGCTCAGTACCTAAATCGGTGACCGCTTGTAAGCTTGGATGTGCGGATGGTGGTTAAGTGGATAATGATTCGGAAGTGTTAATCGGAGAGCAGAGTTCCAATTACAGTTGGTTTTGTTATATTTCATTACATGCAAATATCCTTGGGGAGGACATAAAACCACCTCTCCCCTAGCTATGGGTTAATTAATAAGACTTATAGGGCTAAATAATTATTATCTCAAAAATAAATCTTTAAGATCTAGAAACATTTTCTGGCTTTAAATAACCTACAATGTGTTGGTAAATCGTAGAATACGAATCAATCACCTGACCTTGCATCAACCGTTTATTAATTTTTCTATAGCTTCAAAAAGTGGATTCATGTTGCATTCTTTGTGATAGATAGATAGATTGATAGATGTAAACAGAATAAGATAGATAGAAAGATAGATAGATAGATAGATAGATAGATAGATGTAAACAGAATTAGATAGATAGATAGATAGATAGATAGATAGATAGATGTGAACAGAATTAGATAGATGTGAACAGAATTAGATAGATAGATAGATAGATAGATAGATGTGAACAGAATTAGATAGATGTGAACAGAATTAGATAGATAGATAGATAGATAGATAGATAGATAGATGTGAACAGAGTTAGATAGATGTGAACAGAATTAGATAGATAGATAGATAGATAGATGTGAACAGAGTTAGATAGATGTGAACAGAATTAGATAGAGACATAGATAGATAGATAGATAGAGACATAGATAGATAGCTAGATAGATAGATAGATAGATAGATAGATAGATAGATAGATAGATAGATAGATGTAAACAGAATTAGATAGATAGATAGATGTGAACAGAATTAGATAGATGTGAACAGAATTAGATAGATAGATAGATAGATGTGAACAGAATTAGATAGATAGATAGATAGATAGATAGATAGATAGATAGATAGATAGATAGATAGATAGATAGATAGATGTGAGCGTCTAAGTACCAAAATCTTTCTCTTCCTCTTTTTCAGTTTTGACTTATCTATCTCCATATGTGTGTAAGTGTGCGTTCTTCTATTTATGGTTGCCCCCCTTTCGTTTCCTTATACGTCATGCTCCATCAAACATTATCTTAGCCTATTCTTAAAATATGCACCTCTCTCATCATATATGGATGCGTACCCAATCACCATCTAAGCTTGAAATCCACAGTCGCTCATGCATAATCAGACTCTGGGCGGTGGGTGCATCCGCTGCCATTGGATGTTGTTACTATAGCAACAAGATCCATATTATCTCTCATTTAGGGAAAGGAAACAGAGCAGAAATGAAAGCGGCTACATTCTATCTACAACATAAATAACACCAGAGATGATGATGATAATATTAATAATAACAACAACAACAACTAACATCATTCTGAATCTGTAGTTGAGGGAGCAGATGTTGGTATCCCCCGGGATCTTCTATCAACACAGATCGAGTAATGCAAGCCAATCATTCTGACATTATTATCAAAGTACAGAAAAGAAAAATTCTGGACATTGATTGGCATGAATGGACAGGGAGACATCTCCGGGAAGGTTTTCGAAAAACTAAACAAATACAAAAACTTAGAGAAATGGAAATATTAAAAAAAAATGTGGCACTTAAAACCAGAACTATGCCCTATGTATTAGGTTGGTGCAAAAATAATGACGTAATAATGTCTTTTTTTGACGTAACGCCAAAAAACGACATTATTACGTCATTATTTTTGCACCAACATAATAGTTGGATCAATAAATCTGATAAAGATAGGAACGCTAAAAAACATCAGTAAAATCCTTGGTGCACTATCTCTAAAGGAAATACCCCACAAAAAATAGTTCTAACAAGCAGAGCCAATACCCTCTGAAGGGCTTGGTCTATTAACGTTTTTTTAAATAGCTGTTTCCGGGAAAACTATGAAAAAGTTGAAAAAAGTTCCGTTTCATATCTGTCTATCTGAGATGAGGTATTAAGTTGGTGCAAAAATAATGACGTAATAATGTCGTTTTTTTGATTATATTTTTCTAACGTCAAAAAACGACATCATTACGTCATTATTTTTGCACCAACCTAATATTATGTACACTATTTAAAGTATTCGGATTATTGTCCTCATCTTTGTCTCCATATTTATTACAACGTTTCGGCCGTTGTACGCTCCGGCTTTCTTCAGGTGGTTGGAATGTCGAAGTGAATCCTTTATTTCGCTCACTTGGGTAGACTGTTCTAGTTCCACGTGCCATGTTTAAGGAATTTCAGTTATAAATTATCTCCTGTTAATTCCCCTCTCCAAGTTCTCCACTGCCTTCAGCGGGTATCGAACTCACACTCTTTGGGTCCTATCACTGGATCTAACTAACGTCTTTATCCACTGTGCGCTGTGAAGAAATAAAGGCTTCAGTTCGATATTACAACCACCCGAAAAAGGCTGGGGCGTACAACGGCCGAAACTTTGTAATAAATATGACGACAAAGATGAGTACAATAGTCCGAATGATGTAAATAGAGTTCCGTTTGACTCTTTTCGTTCTTTAGGTCTTTACTAGACTGGTGCTTGCGTTGATACGATTACGCATGCGCACGAAGGAGAGGGGGGGGCGTTGATAATTTTTAATTTAAATTTAATTTCTTTTTAAATATATGTTTAGTGTGTATAGTCTACCTGATTTCATTAAGATTTTTTTTTTCTTATTGTTCA
The DNA here is from genome assembly GCA_963932145.1 of Acanthosepion lycidas. Taxonomy (NCBI): domain Eukaryota; kingdom Metazoa; phylum Mollusca; class Cephalopoda; order Sepiida; family Sepiidae; genus Acanthosepion; species Acanthosepion lycidas. The sequence continues at coordinate 63,565,956 of OZ010587.1, read as the reverse complement.
TGTTTTCATCACTTTTGTTGTTAAATATCCCACATTGTAACAGAAGATCAGCCAAGAAAGATGAAATGTTGTAAGAATCCGGATGAAAATGTACTGTGGATTACTTACGGATTGAACGCTTTCTATACATTTTCATCTAAGTGAATGACTTTCTATTTTCATTAGAGTAGCGCAAAATCAACATTATAATCAGACACGTTACGGTGAGCAAAGCGTTACTTTGTAAAAGATCGCTTTTGTTCTCATATAATCTTTATTTAAATTCCTTGCTGTTTCTCCTTGTGGTAATTAATGCTGGTAATGGAGTAAAACCATCCTTAAGGTTTTACCTTATTATTTTGTTGTTCTGTATTACTTATTTTGTTGTTAATCGTTGACTTTTTAATTAAGTGGAACAACATCTTCTGCTTGCCCGTGGTATACTAATTATGAGCCGGCCTGTGATTATAAAACAACTTCAGGTCAAAAAGAATGATTTATAGGTACCTCCACGAAAATGCTAAAAAACCAGCATACCGTGATGGAAACATGCTCCAAAGGTAATAAAAAACATAATTTTATCGTGAAAATCGTTATGTTATTATTAAGAGGAATGATCAAAGTATGTTTAGAATACTTAAATGTTTTACTCCTTTTTAGAACATTCGAAATGTTTATTAAAAAAATGTTTTTCTTGCGTCAGCTGTTGTACTAACTCGCACTGCAAATTTTAGCCTTTTTATTTTTTTATTTATTTAATTTTTTTTTTTTTTGGCTGTGGCAGACACATTAATTTGGAAATTCAGGTAAAAATCAAATAATTGTTGTATGTTAATGGCATTTTCGGTTCTTATACACAAATGAATAGCATTATTAAAATATTCTTTTTAGAAAATCTTCCAATTTTCTTTTTTACATATGTTACCCCCACTTAATTTTATGAAAACTTGAGAATTTCAACGTGATAACTTTAAGTGACTATATTAGTTAAAAGCAGAATAATTTCAAGAATTTAAGTCAGCTACGTTATTTTTCAAAATTGTACCACGTCTAACTGAAAATCTGTTCTAAATCGAAAAATAAAAAAAAAACGCAATAAGACCAAGTGATTATATAATTAAAGAAGCTTTTAATTGCTTTTATGAATAATATATATTAGACATCATTGGCTGAAATATGAAGCATTTTTGATGCAAAATGAATTTTACAAGGTGTGTTTTTATTTTTTACAATTTTAAATTAAACAATTTATAATTTAAAAAAAAAATTTGTCGTCTCTCTCCTTCAATTCGGAACGCCAGAAATTCTACTAATGTTAGTTTAAAGAGTCGGTTGCTTGTAAAACATGGTTGACCAATGAGAATCAAACAATACAAAAGTAAAAATGCCAGAATTTCTTACTTCGAGTTTACAATACGTCTGATGAAGCTTTAATAAAAATGAAACATTTTAGATTGATAAACGTATCCCATTTGTTCTTTATTGTATCATTCTTTAAGCTTACGATCCGTATTAGATCTATATTTGATCCCGATTACACATGCATATGAAGGAGTGAATACGCTGAAATTTTAAATTAAAAATAAATATGTGTTTAGGAATATAGTCTCGCCAAATTCATTTACTTGCTTTTTCTCTTTTTATTTTTTTTATCACATTTGTTATTAAATATCCCATATTGTGTTAATTACATCCTATACATATAATGTATGACGTCCTTTGTTTACATTTGATACATTGATGAGCAGTTATGAATGTACGAGATTGATGGAAGATTGAAGTTTATAAGCAGTAAATTCGACCTTGCCTACCGAACGCTCCTTTGTGGCCGAGTCGGTTAAGGCACGTCAGCATAAATGACGGTCCCGCAGGTTCGAATCCTGTCAAAGGACGAATATTTTCTATGAAAATTTCTCGGACATTCAGGCCGGTAAATGTTATTTAATACTGTGTATTATAAATAGAGCATTTACTTAAATACTTGTATCTATAAAAAGAACGTTAAACATAAAAATGTCTTTATTAAATAATTTTTCGGACTTTGTCCATTTCTTAATGTGTATATATATATATGTGTGTGTAATTTGTTCGGTTGGTGCAGAAATAATGTCGTTTTCTCACATATCTTACTATGTAAGAAAACGACATTATTTTTGCCCCAACCTAATAGAAAAAGCCATGACAAAGTGGAAAAAATTAAAAGAAGAGATACGGTGGAGTAATGGCTCGGATTGAGGAATCAGGGAGCCGAGTTCGAATTTCACTCGAATCCATTACATTCTCTTACGTGCTAATACCCTTGACAAAAGGTATACATCCTCTTCTTCTCCTGCCAAATAACAGGAGAGACCGAGTTCTATAGTCTTGTATGGCAAGAAATAGCAAAAAAATCTGCGGAAAAATCTGCCTCGTCAGTCATATATCGAAAGATACATGATCGCCTAGGCGTTTATCATGCATGGCACATAAATGTCTAGAGAAGAAAATGTATAGAAAGTGTTTTAATTTCTGGATCATCCAGAGAAAATTTACAACCAAGTTCTTGCAGCATTTCACCTTTGTAGGTAGATCTGCAATTAACACAATATGGGATATTTAATAACAAATGTGATAAAAAAAATAAAAAGAGAAAAAGCAAGGAAATGAATTTGGCGAGACTATATTCCTAAATACATATTTATTTTTAATTTAAAATTTCAGAGTATTCACTCCTTCATATGCATGTGTAATCGGGATCAAATATAGATCTAATATGGATCGTAAGCTTAAAGAATGATACAATAAAGAACAAATGGGATACGTTTATCAATCTAAAATGTTTCATTTTTATTAAAGCTTCATCAGACGTATTGTAAACTCGAAGTAAGAAATTCTGGCATTTTTACTTTTGCATTGTTTGATTCTCATTGGTCAACCATGTTTTACAAGCAACCGACTCTTTAAACTAACATTAGTAGAATTTCTGGCGTTCCGAATTGAAGGAGAGAGACGACAAATTTTCTTTAAAAATTATAAATTGTTTAATTTAAAATTGTAAAAAATAAAAACACACCTTGTAAAATTCATTTTGCATCAAAAAATGCTTCATATTTCAGTCAATGATGTCTAATATATATTATTCATAAAAGCAATTAAAAGCTTCTTTAATTATATAATCACTTGGTCTTATTGCATTTTTTTTATTTTTCGATTTAGAACAGATTTTCAGTTAGACGTGGTACAATTTTGAAAAATAACGTAGCTGATTTAAATTCTTGAAATTATTCTGCTTTTAACTAATATATTCACTAAAAATTATCACGTTGAAATTCTTAAGTTTTGATGAAAATAACGAAGTTAGGGTAACATATGTATAAAGAAAATTATGAAATTTTTCTAAAAAGAAATATTTTAAATAATGTTATTCATTTGTTAATAAGACTTGAAAACATCCAACTATTATTTGATTTTTGCAAGAATTTCCAAATTAATGTGTCAGTCGCAGCCAAAAAAAGGCTAAAATTTACAATACTAGTTAGTACAACTGACGCAAGAAAAAGATTTTTTAATAAACATTTCGAATGTTCTAAAAAGGAGTAAAACATTTTTGAAGTTTTTAACATTTAATAGATTCCAAGTCTGACTGAAAAACCATAAATATTGCTTTATGTCAGTGTATAATAATTCTAGTTTGTCTATGTGCAATTCAGATGATAATATATATTCTTAAGTGATAATGTGTGTGTAGGTGTAGTAGACATTATGTTTGCTGTTTTTTCGCATGTTGATTTGGGAACATTTTTACGTACATGTCTAAGATAAAAATGTTAGATTCTTTAAGAATGTATAACTATAAAGGTTGTTGATATAACGTTTTGACGTATATTTATAGTTGGTAATATTACTATTGGCAGTCCCTTCAAGTACTTTCGAAATAAAGAATTATGTTCTTTTTTTTAAATGGGATAACTTTTGTAAATTCAAAATTGTGGCCAGAGTTTGAATGACTTTCTAAACGTATATACAGAATGCAATGGATAAAATGTCGTATAAATTACACAGAAACGAAAAAAAAAAATTGACATTGCATTTTAAAATACATATTTACCAAAATGACACAAAAATATCTTGAAATACTAAAGAATAAATGCATTCAATAAAATCTTCATTAACTTCAACCACGGACTATAAACAGCTTCGGAATCTCTTACAACTGTTCTGGACGGTCTCTTTGCTTGATGAGTGCAACCATAATCATTGCCTTCAGTTTATCTTTAGAAAGAGCTTTGTTGTTCTTCCGCTCAACTGCGTCTCACACATAATAACCAAGTGGGTTGCAGTCTGGGGAGTTGGGTGAGTCGCAGAAATTGTCAGAAAGCCATGACTGGTTACTCTTGCTTGTGTGCTTCAATGTAGAGTCCTGTTGCCAGACATAGGGTCTTCTAGCAGCCACCCCTTGATCCAAGTCAGCTCTACCCCCTCAAGGAACTTAAATTAGGAATTTGTGTTGAGTTGGAGGCCTTCTCCAATCCAGCAAATTTGGGAAATCTTTTCGTATTAGAAGGAGAAGAGTGAGGTTTCCTAGTTGCCGTAGATTCGTAATCACCATAAGACTCATCAAACTCATTCCGAATCCTTTGCACTGTCCTCAGATTGACGCCAAATCCCTCTGAAATGGCGTTTCCAAATTTCTGGCGAAGTGAAATGCATCATGGTGCTTTTTTCTTTCTCACTGTACTATGTAGTCGACAAAATAATAATAAGAAACAATGCGCATGCACCAAATTAAAATATATAAAATGGTGACAATTCAACTATCGCACCCTGCGTGTGTGTGTGCATCTATCTTTCTATCTATCTATCTATCTATCTATCTATCTATATATATATATATATATATATATATATATATATATGGTGGACTCTCCTGTCGTATTTGACTTATGATGGTCAAGCAGCTCAGTTCCGAGAGACCGACAGCCAGACACCAGCACATGTGACATGATTATAGTGGTGAAGGCTTTGTGCCAACGGCCCTTTTTGAAAGGGCTGAATACAGAGACCTGGTGCAGTAAGTGTCAGAAATTCCCCAAACGACCGTCTTCAAGTTTTGAATTCAGAGTTGTCCTTCTCCTAGACGAGTTGCTATCCAAGTCTATAGAACCAAGTTTGTCCTGCTGGAGGAGGAAGAGGATTAAGTGTATTAACTCGTAAGTGAATGAAATTGATTCGACTGGAATTCGATCTTTGCTCTCTGATTGCTCAATGCGAGCCGCTGTCCACTACTCCACCTAATATAATCTATCTATCTATCTATCTATCTATCTATATCTATATATATATATATATATATATATATATATATATATATATATATATATATATATATATATATATATATATATATACACGCGCAAGAGTGTGTCAGCAGTAACTGCAAACGGTGAGGATTATTGGCTATATTTTAATCTAAAGTGTTTGCTGTTACTTGAAGTGAAGTCCTAAATTTGACAGAATTATTTACGTATAGGGTTACCCTTTTTGATACGGTTCAGTTCAGCTACACCTCTTGCCCCAAATCAGAATGACATTTCACTGACCTCTGCGAAAGATTGGTGAAATAATTCAGAGCTTCATGTAGTGTTACATAAATACAATATACATATATATATATATATATATATGTGTGTGTGTGTTTTGTATGTGTGCGTGTGTCTCTGTGTGTGCATGTATGTAAAACATACATCTTCAGGGATGATCATTAGGGTTTTTAGGTCTTGCAACATCATAAACCATCTCCATGACGCCGTCGCCAAAACTGATCAGATATCGACGTGAGTGCCAGCCGTCAGCTTAAAATCTGTACATGGTGTAAGCCCTAACTAACCTACTGCGAATTCTCAGGCATTTATAGTCAAATTATGAGCAACTTCCGGTTCACCAGCTTCTCCACTTAGATGGAGACACACACACACAAGCATATATACAAACATATATATATATATATATATATATATATATATATATATATATATATATATATATATATATATGTATCTAAGAAAGAGGTTATAGTAGTTCCAAAGAGAGAAAAGTGTGTATATTAAAAAGAAGAGAAGAGCGGTACCGCAAACGTTTTTGGATGTAATGTGGATTTTTTTTTTAAATATTATGCTTTATTTTCCATAATTTTACTTTTAATTTTATTTTATGGAAAATAAAACATATTTTTTTTTTTTTTTAAATTTTACATTACAACAAAAAACGTTTGCGGCACCTCTCTTTTCTTCTTTTTAACACACATATATATATATATATATATATATATATATATATATATATATATATATAAATTTATTTAAAAATATGATTCCAACACGCTACATAAGAGGTCTCATGTTTCAAAAACAAGACCGGAAAACTTCAATATAATTATTAGAATTGAATTGAATTAAAGTAAGCTCTGTTCCATCTTCAAGCGATTTTTTTTTTTTTTTTTTTTTGGGTGGGGGAATGGAACAGAGCTTACTTTAATTCAATTTAATTCTAATAATTATATTGAAGTTATCGGCTCTTGTTTTTGAAACGTGAGACCTCTTATGTAGCGTGTTTGAATCATATTTTTAAATAAATAATTATATTTATGCTCTACTTTTGTATCGAGCACTGTATTTTTTTTAATAATAACAAAAATACTAAAGAACTTTGGATTACTTACCTAACCAGTTCTTTCCTATTTTCTATATATTTTCACACACACACACACACACACACACACACACACACACATATATATATATATATATAGTGATAGAGAAAGAGAGAGAGTGGCATCAACTGCCTATCTATTCTATTCTAAATAAAAAAAATAGAAAAATAAAACAACGGAGAAGAGAAACACGGAAAATATTTAAAGAAACATTGGTAGATGATAAGAAAGTGAGCAACACAAGAAATGAAAATGAAATGTGAATAAATAGTTGAGGTAAGAATGACATAGACTGATGATTGAATACTGAATTATTTTTAAATTTGACGAAGGAACGTAGATACATATTATAGCGATAGTGATAGATGTTTGTTCTGTATTATTAATATAATAATAATATTAATACTATTAATTTTCTGTATTATTAATATTAACTGATGAGTGAAGTGCATATTCCATAAACACATACACACAGACAGACAGACACACACTCTCACACACACACACATATATATTTAAGGAGTACGTGATAGTCTTAGAGATCGGTGTGTTTCTTATGTTTAGAAGCAAAGATTAGAATAATACGATACAATAATCAAAGCTAGCTACTGAATCAGAGGAATGAATTAGTGTTAAAATGTCGACATAAAAACAAATTTTTCATATTATAGGTTTAACTTAATTAGCTACTATATTTCCATAATATTCACTCTACTCTAACTTTTCAAATGTCGACATTATAATTTATTCTAATTTTCTATATTTTATTTCCGCCCTCTATAGCCTCGTTACACTATATTACTTATAATCTGTAAACTTTCCCTTACTTCAATACCTCCCCAACTCTCTTTCCATTACCCCCCTTACATCCTTTTATCTATATATTTTAGATTTACATTTAGACATCTTTTTATTCCTCTATTAATTTTAAATTAAAATTTCATTCTTCATATAACCCCAAATTTATGCCATAATTTTAATATTCGGGTTTCATTTTATAAAACTTGTTCCTGTTATGACATATATCTTCCACCCTCCCTTGACCCCTGCCTCGTGGATTTGAAACGTTAAAATGGATAATTTTTGTATTAGTTTTTTGACTGGTTGATTTTTTTAGTTTCCACAGTTAAATTTTATTTCCCACCCCCTCCTTCACTGTACAGACAAGAATTCCGTCAACACCAGGTTTGATAAGACAAATGACCGATATCTTCGTCTACCGAAATAAGCTATTCTACATATAAGGTAATTTTAGATTTCATTTTTTATTAATTATATTGATCTGTATTAATAAATATAGTGAACTCCTTTTGTGGATCAGTTTTAATATTTTATGGATATGTTCTGCGTTAACACCGTAAATTCAAAATATTTTTTTTTACCTCTGTGCAAGGCAGGTAACTTTCATGATTTTTAACACCTTGCTGCTATAAACATTTAAGAACTTTGTCGCTATACTCGTTGTTTGTCTCTTTATTTTGGGTCGCAATTTTCTTATATAAAGGGCTTCTATAATTTTAAGTTTTTTTCTAATTGTTATAATGATAAGGCTCTGATTTATTTTTTTCTAATATCTGTCTAAACCGTGAATTTGGATACGAGTGTTCCTTTAAAATTTCTGAGATTGAACTATGATCGTTCAAGTAAAACGTAAGTCTTCTCGCCATCGTCGTTGCTGTAAAACTAACATACACATGAATATTTTTGTCAGAGTTGCAGTTTCCCAAAGGATATTTAAATCGATATACTATGTTGGTCATTTGTAAGACGCTAGTTGACGGAGAGGATTTGTTATGGATAACTGGGTTTGCTGTATTAAATTTAGTATAGTATATAATTCATTTTATCTTTTACTTGAACCAGTGGGGGATATAATGATCTTTATGAGTTTCTTTAGAATTTTTCCTCATGCTTATAATTAGAGTACATTTGATTGCCTTACAATAATTTGATATTTTTAGTGTTATTTGATGATGTATTATGCTCGTTTTTATTTATGTTAATATTCGTAATACCTCATCTAATGTGTTCATCAACAAAGTAATTAGAAATGTCATTATTAATGATGGTTTGATTAATATTCAACAAGAAAATGTTACTATACTGAATTAAAAAACACGTAAAAAGTATTTTGGAAAATAAAAATTATTTGAAAGAAAATTTTTGAATTTTTGCGTCTTCCTATTTAGAAGATTCGCATAAGATAATATTTTTACTTATTTAGTATACAAAGCTATTATTGATAACCATACAAAATAATAATTTTATATAGTGATTACTCCGTCAGTAGACCAAGGATAAGTTAATTGGGTCTGGCTTTTTTTTGTTTTACGGCATATCAACCTCAATGGGTTATTTAATACCGACAAAATTTTTATTGCTGGTAATATGTTTTTCTTCAAAAATCTATTTTTTGGAATACTTTTCCTTGAAGAAATCTATAGCTGGTCATATTTTTTCAAATTATGTACAACTGCTTGTATTGCTGGATTTTTAATGTATTGCTGATAATAATTTATCCTTCAAAATTTATTGTTGGTAATATTTTTTATTACAAAGTATTTCTGGTATTGAAACCTATTTTTACACAAGTTTGGGTGTTAACTATTTGCCCATAGCTGGGACCCTAACAGATGTTACCACCCCAGGTCAGGATACCCTGGGAACACCAGCAATTAAGAGGTGGTTCCATGCTCCTCAAATCTCCTGATCAGAGGCCTTGCTGTTGGACGTAGTTTGTCGTCTTACCCAGGACACGAATGTAGTTTATCGTCTTACTCCAAGGTTAAGTTAAGTCAAGAGAAGGAAACACATGTTCGCATACAGGAAAATATATAATAAACATCTTAACAAATTTACTTTGTCAAACTTATTTAACAAATATTTTTCAAGCAGTTTTCTAACATATTTCCTTGGTATATGTGTGTACATAGATATCTCTGTATTTTTGTGGGTTTTTTGAACGATGTAATTAAATGGAGAAACTGGGTCCTATAACCTTGGTTGGCCACTATTCTTCTGCAGAAAGAAACGGCAACCTGTTGAAGGAAAATCTTCTCTCTAGTCAGACATGAATCAAAGTCATGATAGCCCACTTCAATGACTTAGTGAATTAAATACCCACCACCATACAAATCGAAATTCTAATCCAAGAAAATGTGTCACCCAACAGGAAACAATATTTCATTGCATTATTATTCTAGGAAATTACTTTCAAGACTAATGCTTTAAATTAATTACCTTGTCTGAAAAATCACATGTCCTGCTTGAAATTCCGAAGTCAGATTTCCTACACCAAATATAACAATATATTATATTTTTCAAGCAAATAACTGGTGTCTTAATACGAAATTATTCTTACTAACCACTAGCTATAGAGTATTAGTCTTAATAATAATAATAATTACATATACATATATATATATATATATATATATATATATATATATATATATATATATAGGATATAACACAAAAAAAGTCGTTTAAAAGAAAATTGTATTGGACTCTACTTTGAGCAATCGACTAATTAACCTCCAAGTTTAACAGAAGAATCGTAATGAAATCAGTCATAAACGAACATGACATGTTCATCATTAATTCAACATAGCTAAGGATTGGTAGCTCGTGAATTATTAAAATTAAGTTCATATATATATATATATATATATATATATATATATATATATATATATATAATGAACTCTCCCGTCGGTTTCGACGTATGAGGATCTGCCAGCTTTCAGTTATGAAAGTTTATGCGCTAATCTTAAGTGGCATTTAAACCCGCTAGCGATTTACAAAGGAGGCCACATATGGAGCAAGTGTGATGATTGTGAGATGAGATCACTGTTAGATTGGTTGACTTTTTAGATCTTGCTCTCGCTTCTTGAAGATGATTCAGACAAGCAGATTGAAAAGTGCTGAGTCAATATATATATATATATATATATATATATATATATATATATATATATATGAACTTTATTTCAATAATTCAATTTGATCTTGTGTGGACTTTACAGTGCTTTATCGTCACTAAAATAATATTGTTAGAATATCTGTACGCACATACATTCACACACAAAGACACACGCATATATATATATATATATATATATATATATATATATATATATATATATTAGGTTGGTGCAAAAATAATGTCGTTTTCTCACATAGTAAGATATGTAAGAAAATGACATTATACATATATACATACATACATATATATATATATATATATATATATATATATATATATATATATATATATATATATTCTATAAGAAATAAAAGGCACATAAAATATTCCAAAATAGAAAACGGTCCCATCTGACACACCCAATAAATAAAAAATCTATATAGTACTACCGACTAAATCTATCACATTTACCATTGGAAAGAATCTGTCTGATAGTCAATACTAAATAAAAATAATTAATTAAAACGTGAAGAAGTAATTTATCGACTGTAATAATTGTCGCAGAAATTCATAGGAGAATCCATAAGGAATCTGAATAAAACGATATCTGAATAAAAAGGGACATATTACGGAACCATACATCAAATTCGTTGGTTGCAGACCGTATCTGGAGTGACCACAATTTGATATAAATATGTTTCTCTGATAAAAGAAGGAAACAATTCACTGCGACAAAAATGTCTACAAAGTGCCTTGATCGCGTCTCATCTACATTAAATGCAAACCTAAATTCTTACAACATTTCACCATTCCTAGCAGAACTTCTGTTATAAAAGTGTGGGATATCTACAAACAAAAATGATGGAAAGAAAAAGAAACTAAATGAAATGAACTAGATTACAAAAATAAGGATTTTAAAATTCGCAACATCCCTCGTTCGGGCGCATGCGTAGTCGCACCAACAAATTTAGTCAGATGAAGTCATAAAGGCGAAACGTGTCAAAAGAGAACGTTTGAGACTTTGTCATACAATTTGCCAAATATATATAAATATGATGATGAGTCCCAGAATAAGAAGAAACGGCCGTGCAGTGTTTTCTGCATTCTGTTGAGGATTCTTCTAGACTCAATTACTATAATGATATATATATATATATATATATATATATATATATATATATATATATATATATATATATACTTGTATGAGTTATATTATACATATATATATATATCATTATAGTAATTTATCTATATATATATATATATATATATATATATATATATGTATATATATAATATAACTCATACAAGTACATATATATATATATATATATATATATATATATATATATTAGGTTGGTGCAAAAATAATGACGTAATAATGTCGTTTTTTGACGTATTTTTTCACGTCAAAAACGACATTATTACGTCATTATTTTTTGCACCAACCTAATATATATATACTTGTATGAGTTATATTATACATATATATATATATATATATATATATATATATATATATATATATATATATATATACTTGTATGAGTTGCAACATAAAAATCTTTTATTTTACGCAAACATTGATTTTTGAACATAATTTCTTTCTTTACCTTTACAATTGACACAACATTTTTTAAATTAATCGCTAACTTCGAACATCATGTATGAGGTGGTGAAAAGTTTTCAGGTAAACCCACGTGCCAAAATCTGATCAAAATACTAACCGTGTGTGCCTTGGTCAGTCCGAGAACTTTTCTGCGACTTTATCCTTTATGTTAAGATATCTCATTATGAACTTCAATCAGCAAAGCTCGATTCTTTGCAGGATTTCAGGGAAGATGATCGGAAACATGTATTATCATTTAGCCTCTTTGCCTTGATTGAACAATGGATTTTCTCCAAGTCAATACAGAACACTTTTTTCTCGGAAAACACTCAACGTCGACAAATCAGTCAGACTCATGGCCAGGCAAGGATATAATAGCCGATGCGTCCGTGCTGATGCACTGGCCAAACAAATTAATACGAATAATTGAACTATTATTCTGGGCGCTTATATGAGCTTCATGGTTAGTAAGCTCAGTATCGTACTAGAGTTTCTGTGTTATTAATAGTTGTTCGTATATCAAACGATCAGAATTTTAGCGATTATCTTTATGCTTGCTTAATGTTTTGGTCGTCCGTCATCGAATCTTTACCTATTTACTGCAAGCGATAAGTGTCAATATTCGAACAGTGATTTTTTTTTTTTTTTCATAAATTAGCGCTACATAGTCTTCTTGCTCACCTGTGACATTTTCTCTCGTTAAACTTATTAACTAATCTCACCCTGCACTTGAATAGTCGTTCTCAGGTTCGTATAGCAGAGGATTCATTTGTCTTGTGTGTTCAACTTTTGATTGTTTTATTCGGCTCATCCATCCGTTGCAGGTTATTTAAAGCCAGAAATTATTTTTAGATTGTAAGAATTTTCTTATATAGGAATAATGTGCCGCTGCCGACACTTGAGTTTGGACATAGATCGCCAGTGAGCAAACACAGGTGATTCAATTATTGAATTAAGTGGATCACGTGACCATAGAGGAAACGCATGAGTAGAAAGTATCGTCAAGACTGACGATCGCTATTCTTCACTATCACTATACGAATCGCAATTTTTATTCTATCCTCTATTACTATTAGGATCTCTATTTCTAGTCTATCTTCTGTTACTATACGGATCCCTATTCTCTATTGTATTCACTCTACTATTTCTCTATTTAGATCACTCTATGCATTGCTATTCGAACGAGCTTTATCGAGCAAGTACTATTCGTGCGAGTGTTATTCGAAGCCGTCTGACACCAGTATTGTTCAACGGTGTTACTATAGTTGTATCTGCGATTACAAAGTCTCTACTACAACGAGCATTACGAAAGCGACAACGAGTATTCGTTGACAACGCATTTTTTTTTTAGTCTTTTTAGATAATAATGATTTAGTGATACAAATCTTACCAATTAACCCCTAGCTAGGGGGAAGAAGATGTGGATTCATACATTTCTTAAGGGTATTTCAGCGTAAGTGCTTATAACGAACCTGACTGGAATTGGAACTGGGCACTCCAATTCAGAATTCTGTGCTATTATCTATTGCACCACCCACACACCTGGAATTCCTAGGAGGCCAGCGATCAAGTTACAGACTGGGTTTGACGTTAGTTAAATTTGATGATCGTACAGGAACCGGTTTTTCAAAGCGATATGGCCGTACGTCCCTTCAATGAGGATTACATAAATAATCTATTAATTTAGAAAATATTTTATCAGACTTAACAGAAATCTGAAACTTACATCATTCTAAACCTCTACTATGATGAATAACTATATTACTATAGAACCGCCTCCCTCCCAATTAAAATGTGGAATGCGCATTGACGGATTTCTATCATCTTCAACTTATATCTTTTTAAGCCTGATGATGAGTGATGGAACAGTCGAAAGTTCTTTAGACATACCTCCCTTTCAATACAAATCTGGAGGGTGTATTCACGGCTTTCCCACGTGTGTAACTTTCTATGCCTCTTCACTGATGATGATCGATGGAGCGCTCGAAAGTTCTATAGCCCACTCTTCCTACCAATTCAACTATGGACTATTTACGGATTTTCATTTAATGCAAGGCTTTTGGTTCGAAACAAAAAAAAAACTGATAAAGAAAACGTCTTTCGTTGTATTTTCATTCAACGATAGCTTAGAACACCGGTTAAACGTACATTATGACTTATATATGCATATTCATATGCGTGTGTGTCTTTTTGCGTGTGCGTGCGTATATATATATATATATATATATATATATACAATAAAAAAGATGAAAATATTTTACCGTTCTGTAGAACTCAGGTTTCAATCCTGAGATCTTATCAGCTATCTAGGCAAATTATGTTCTTCAACATAACCCAATATGCTTTTTAACCGGCTCAAGAAGAGGAGATGTGACAAAAATATCTTTGTTCACATTCAACCGGGCTCGTATAGATAGATAATATATATATATATATATATATATATATATATATATATGTGTGTGTATGTGTGTGTGTGTGTGTGTATGTGTGTGTGTCCGTGTGTCCATATAAACACATTAAAGATGGTTTATGTGACCAGAAAACATAGATCAAAGAATAGCATAAAAAAATATCCAGATGTTGGACTATGTCTTTATTTTCAGCCGAAATTAAAGCAACTATGCGAAGCTTAGAACGGCTCATGATCAAACATAGTAGACATTCGTTGTCTATTATATATATATAAAGCCGTGGACTCAAAAGCCGTGGAGAAGCCCACGGTAAACATCTGATACTATTATGATGCTGATATTAGCACACTACTCTCATTACTACTAGCAAAGAGTGACACGATTTAGTGGGCTTCAGACGCCCATTTTCCTGAAGAAAAAAAAAACTGTTTTGTCTGAACGATTGTATGGATTCCAACAAAAGCAATAACTTTTCGGTCAATGGACGGCGATTGTTCCCGTATAAAGATATTTCTAACCTTATCATTACCAATAGCAACCAGAGCTAGGCACCAAACTGTTTATCCGTTAATCGCTTTAATTAACGTAGGTAACATTTTCGCCAACGAAATCACCTTTGATCCACCTTTGAACGTAACGTCATAATGGTATCTCAATAACTTGAATCTGTTGATGTTAAAGTTAAAACTGACAAAGCCACTAGATCTCAGCAGGAACAGGCTCAGAATTTAACATCAACGGCTTATCGATAACTTCCGTTACATTTTTTAAGAGCTAACTGGTCAACGGCTAACGAAGTTATTTTTGTTTTATTTATTTATTTATATTTGGCTAATGAATTGAAGGTTAACGGATTAATTTGCTGTGTAACACCCACACTCAGTTCGCATTAAATATGTCCATAAATCTTACATTTATGTGTAATTGCACATGATCCATTCGAATCTGGCTTGATAAATTTGATAAAATCTACCGTCTTGGAGTTATCGATAGTAAAATTTGGGACTCAATCGCGTCGTTGGTGACAGCCATTATCCGCCTTGTTTGCATACATTCGCTGCAGAAAGCTAAACGCGGAAGACTACGGAAACTTAAGCTCGGAACTAATCTTTCTTGTCTAAATTTGCCTCAGTTACTGCGGACGAGAACTATTTACGTACAAACGTTCAGTTTGCGCAATGATACCTACACTGCTAACTATTCTGCAGCGAATGTATACAAACAACGCCAGTAATGGCTGCGCGCGACGCGAATGAATCCGAACTTTCACTGTCGATAACTCCAAAACGGCAGATTTTATCAAATATATCAAGCCAGATTCGAAAGGAGCACGTACAATTACAGATAAATGCAAGTTTACTGGAAACTTTTAATGATAACTGAGTGCGGGTGTTACACTGAAAATTGGCTGGTTACCATAGCTAATTTTTTTTGATTAAAGCGGCCCGCCTGTGATGATTCTCAAAGTCAAATTGAAAATCAAATGAATAACGGAAATGACAACTTCGTTAATCCACGATTAATGAATTAAGGGTTTGGTGCCCAGTTTTTCCGATATCATTCTTGAAGGAAAACGATATTTAATAAATAAGTTCCGTTTTATCACGTCAAGTCTAGCGGTCAATTCGTAAGGCTCGATAACTGACAGTATATTACTTCTTTTCACGGTTATCTCAAAAAAAAAAAAAAGATTTGCGCAACACAAACTCAGTCTCAACTTTTCAAACGCTTTGGCCTTGTGTCAAAATAACCTGCTGACAGTAAATTTCAAACAGGTCGTTCTTTTTTTCTTTATTAGTAGCAGATTCAACTGTAGGACAAGTAGCCGTTGATCAATAGATGACGGATATAAGGGGCGATGTTAATTTTAGTTGATATACCTCTTGTTAGTGAGGTTGTTTTGATAGTTTGCGATCGTCGGGTACGGAAGAAAAGACTGGCGGGAGATCGGGTGGGGGTAACTATTTTTATAATCGTCACGAGACTACTCTACTTAGACGAGAGGCTGGGCTAATGGAAATATATTGATTGGAAATATTGGGATGAGATATCGATTAGAAGCTGAAATGTTGCCTTGTTGAATTGGTCATCGGATCAATACATTCTTAAGTTGAGTTAGATGGACACTCTCTCTTCAGGATTCAGTATTCACGCACAAAGAATTGCACGGATATATATATATATATATATATATATATATATATATATATATATAGCTTATATATAAACGGATAGCTGCTCGGACGTACGCACAGACACATACAAATATATCATACATGCAATGTTAATATGTGTGTGTGAGTGATGGCTTTCTGCCTCGTTGTGTATTACCATCATAAGATATCATTATAAGGACTAGATTTGCTTTGAACGAGTGTGGCTCTATGGCATAAATTTGGTAGACTTATAGATACATATGTTTTATTACTGTTAGTTCTATATCTGTGAGAGTTTGCATGTCTTTTTAGCCTACTAGCTGCCTTGCAATCTTTTCCGAAAAAGTCACATGAGCTCCAAGTACGTAATGCCATTTTCCTTTTGGTTGATGCTATGGTCCGATGAGCGTCCTGGGTATGACAATAAACTACATCCGCGTCCTGGGTATGACGATAAACTACATCCGCGTCCTGGGTATGACGATAAACTATTAGGTTGGTGCAAAAATAATGACGTAATAATCTCGTTTTTTTATGTATTTTTTAACGTCAAAAAACGACATTATTACCTCATTATTTTTGCACCAACCTAATACGTCCAGCAGCAAGGAAGGCCTTAGATGGTGTTTTCAGAAAAATAATGTTGCCAGCTGTACGTTTTTGAAACAATAATGTTGCCAGCTATACGTTTTTTTGGAAATAAATAATGTTGCCAGCTATACGTTTAATTGCACTGTATATTTAATATATATATATATATATATGTACAAAATTAATTTGGCATTAAATGACCTACAGTGGTTGATATGCCATAAAACCCAACCAACCAACCATGTGACGTAGGAACTACTTTACTAAATCAGAGCCTAGCGAAAACATCCCACGTGATGTCTTGCCTGTCAATTAAATGGCCTGTACGTTTTATAGCAAGACCTTTTTTTCGGATATTTCTTTTTGTTTTTTCTTTCTTTTTCGTACACCAAGTACTCTCAAAAGCAAATTTTCCGTCATGAAGCTTCTTCAGCTAGGTACTACGCTTATGTACATTGGACTCCCAGTCATATTCACTGATATTTACGACGATCAGTAATACCTTCAAGCCAAGCTTATGATGCTGCTTCTTCTTATAGACTGATCGCTTTCCGTCTGCAAGCGCTCCTTACGAAAGATTTTTCAGAATCTTGTCGCACACACACACACATATATATATATATATATATATAATATATATATATATATATATATATATATATATATATATATATATATGTATGAAGAAAAATATTTGGAAAAAACAAACAAAAATCCTTAAATGCAATTATGTTGTTTTAATATGAATGAAAACATAATTGCATTTAAGGATTTTTGTTTGTTTTTTCCAAATATTTTTCTTCATTCTGTCGGATTTAAATCCATTTATATTTGCTTACATACATATGTATGTATGTGTGTGTGTGTGTTCGGTTTATGCGTTTTGGTAATCCATATAATATGGGTGTTTCAGGATGGTATTCAATAAGCTTTACCAAAAACGCATAAACCAATGAGACCTATCATATCAGGGATAGGCATCTCTCTCTCTCTCTCTCTCTCTCTCTCTCTCTCTCTCTCTCTCTCTCTATTTATACACATATATATATATATATATATATATATATATATATATGAATTACATACAAATGAAACTCAAGTTTACCCCCATTTGTATGGCCATTTCGCTTCTGGAGAGAGAAAAATTCCCTGGAGCTTGTCAATACTAAAACGTTTGATAAAAAAATGAATCGTGACGTTGCAACACTTTTTTTAGCAAACATTTTAGTATTGACAAACTCCAGGGAATTCCTCTGTCAAGGAGTCATGTAAATGGGGGGTGGGGTGAAATTAGGTTTCATTTTTATGTAATTCATTTCTATACTTTATAATAAATATATTGAGCTCCTTTATATATATATATATATATGAGATAGACATTATTACGAGGATTTGATAAATATAATTAAGTAATGATAGTGGAGATAGTAGTCGTGGCTCCTGGGGGCACAATCCTATGGTTATAGAGAAACGAAGTTGTTTTACACCACGAAATATGTGAGAGCTATATTGAGTCTGATTTGCTACCTCTTCGTCGTTGGGACAGTTGCTATGACGTTTGCCTGATAACTGTCGGGGTTTCAATTCTCGGTAGTGGGTGTGCACTGCTGATGTGTCCCAAATATAGGACGAGACGGCCGTCTAGCGTTTTCTCTATTCTCTTGCGGTTTCTCTCAGACTCGATGAATTACTTAAATATATATGTATATATATAAAATTTGAGTGATTCGCTGAACAAAGGGGTGGTATTGT
Source organism: Acanthosepion lycidas (assembly GCA_963932145.1). Taxonomy (NCBI): domain Eukaryota; kingdom Metazoa; phylum Mollusca; class Cephalopoda; order Sepiida; family Sepiidae; genus Acanthosepion; species Acanthosepion lycidas. The sequence continues at coordinate 63,546,839 of OZ010587.1, read as the reverse complement.
CCCGGTCAGCGTTTTTATCTTTTTTAAGATATAATATATACATCTGGGTGTGTATGTGTGCGCACGGGGATAGGATTATTTTCATGCATTTTAAATTATTAATTTAAATATAAATATAAAAAATAATTAAAAAAAACTAATGTCCCAACAGAAAAGTTCTATAAAATTTATACTGAACAATTTGATAAGCTGCGCTTGCTTATTTAGTGATATAAAATTTCAAAGATGAGTACGGTCTCCATGATGTTACTCACGTTTGAGTTGCATTCCCTTCACGGTGCATGCGTTTTCGTCGATTTGTTGTGTTAATTACCATTACAAAGGGTTTTCTCAAGACAATTAGCGTTTGTAGAAAGAATGTTTTTTTTGTTTTTTTTTAGATTTTGCACCAAATTGAGCATAATACGAAGATGGGTATTCTGTCAAAATATTGTTAAGCATTGTTAAAAACTGTGACTTTTCTATTATTTTTTTTTAATTGTTCTCTTCTTTTACGTCAATCATTTTGTTTAATAATGACAATAATATATCGGAGTCGTCGTAAATCGACAGCGATCGATATTATAGAGTAATTTTGAACTCCATAATCTTGATAATGTTTAAGTGCTGCGACAGGAACATATACAGTTTTGAATTCAAAGTTTTTTTTTTTTTTTCTATCTAAGAATAATTTTCGAACACAGCTGGAGATGTCAGTTTGTCTTGCTATTTAACGTATAGCTGGTGAGATTGACGCATATATTTCTCAAGTGTATAACCGTGACAATGGCTGTAACGACTTCCATGGAATTGAAATTCGGCTCGCTAATTTCTCGCTCCGTGTGTATATATATATATATATATATATATATATATATATATATATATATATATATATATATATATATATATATATAAGGCTAATGGTCAGAGTTGAATCAGGCCAGGAAAGAGTAACATTAAAAAGTGATCAATACACGTGTGAAAAAATAAAAGTAAAAATAACATATAGAACTTTTAGTTTTAAACTCCTTTTTAACTACTGTTATATATATATATATATATATATATATATATATATATATATATATATATATATATATATATATATATATATATATGCTCCACTTTTGTATCGAGCACTATTTTTAAAAAATAATAACAAAAATACTAAAGAACTTTGGATTATTTAGGTAACCAGTTCTTTCCTATTTTCTATATATTTTCACACACACACACACACATATATATATATATATATATATATATATATATATATATATATATATATATATATATATATATATTGGATAACCCTTGTTGTTTAATTAAATATAGAGATAATTGTTTCCCTATTACATAGAGTTCGGTCCGGTCATCGTTTGAAGATTTTAGACGTAGTTTATATTTAAATACACCAATCGAGGATATACAAGGAAAAAATGTTGGCAGTTCTTTTAAAGTTTGTATAAATACATACATACATACATACATACATATATATATATATATATATATATATATATATATATATATATATATATATATATAGGATAGGTGTAGACCGAATAAAATCACAATAACCGAAAACACTATTCTCAAAAGAATGCTCAATACTGTGTATTCAAATATTAAAACAGAAACATGTTATAATGTCACTACAAGCCATTTCCTTTCAACACTTCTAGTGTCTTCTCAAGTGACGGTGTTTAATGTAGAATAAAGAGATTTAAAATGACTATTGTTGTAGCGATGTTATTACACACGCACTATCTCTGATATTGAGCACTTTATCGCATAAATATAGGACATCTTAAGACTATATTTCTTCATATATATATATATATAAATATATGAAGAAATATAGTTTTGTGGTGTGCTATATTTGTGGGATAGGGTGCGCAATATCAGAGATAGAGCTTATGTAAATATAAAAGTGAACATTGAAGTCAACACTCAGAGGCGACAGGCTGCTTCATGGTAGACGCATCGTCAGGGTGCGTGTATTGCCTGACATTTGCGTCTAGCATGAAACAGCCGGTCGCCTGTTGAATGTTGCTATATATATATATATATATATATATATATATATATATATATATATATATATATATATATATATCTTTATTAAATAGTTAGAAATATACATCCATCCATACATACATATATATATATATATATATATATATATATATATATATATATATATATATATATATATATATATATATATATAAGTTATAGTCATTTACACACTCGCAAGCATGGTTTCAAATAGAAATCTCTCGTCAGGTGGTAAATCTACCGAGTGACACAACGATTCTGGGAGAAACCGTGGTAGCGGGTGTATAAGTGATCCCTAACTTTTTCAATATTTAGACTATGCCTGTTCAATTTATTGGATTGTGTATAGAGCACTTTTTAATACTACCGTCTCTTGTTCGGACTCGATTCTAACCCACAAATCGTTATATATATATATATATATATATATATATATATATATATATATATATATATATATATATATATATATATATGTATGTAAAAAGCGATAAAATACAAACTTGACTATTCATGAACATTTACCTCCCCTTTTACTTATAGAAATTGTAAATATAATATGAATTGCACAATCGAATTCCTATAAATCATACCATCTTACAATCCTAGCAACCAAATATTCGCCTCACTAGATATTGTAAACATATTCAGAAATGTCCGCCACAATAAACATGATCATAAATTTTTTTTTCAGTCATTCCGAGTTGCCTAGTCTTACAAATAGTTCCTTCTATAGTGAAAAAAGAAATTTTTATTTGCTAGTATTACACAATTTCTGTTTTTGATGACCTTGCTGACATTAGCACACAGAAAATCGGCATCGTTTGCGTAATGGTTTTCTTCGTTATACTTTTATATGACTCACATAGAAATAAAGATCCCTAACAAAATAAGTTTAGTAGCGATATATGACAGAGATCACTGTTTTATTTTAGCTGAATTTTAAAGAATAGCGTGAAGCTAATCAGTTATGTGTCCTGCGTGATACTCGCTTAGGCGAACATGTATCTTTTGACATATTTTTTTTCCCGCAGCAGGCTTCTTTCTTTGGTAAATCAGTTACTATAGAACCCGGCCTGTTCTGCTATTTACCCATAGCTAAGTGGGCGATAGAAGATGATTCAAACCTTTCCCAAATAGTATTAGCACGTAAGTGAATGTAATTGATTTGACTAGAATTCGAACTCGGCTCTCTTATTCTTCAACACGAGCTGCTATCAATTACTACACTATAAAAGAAATATTTAAGTACCGTACTGTTTTTTAAATTAGTATACGTTTAATATACGGTCTTTTAATAATAAAAATAATGTCTTTCATATCGATTCGAATAGTTATAAGTTTAATTCCTCTTTATATGATTAAACTTGTAGAACAAATTCTTGCTTTTTTAAATGCTAAATTGCATGCCTTAATCGATATAAATTATCCGTTACAAAAATAAATAAATAACAACACATTCATCTCTTAAAAGACTTTTATGTCAATTGTTTCGTTTTTACGGTTTATAAGCTCTTTTTTTCGACGTGGTGTAATGAATTGCAATATTTTCCCGCTAGATTTATTACGCCTGAGTAATGAGTTCGATCCTCACTTGATACTCCACTCTTTCGGCCTTCTTAAGCTACGCTTATAAATTTTGTGGGTTATCTGTCTATATCTCTGAGATAAGGTATTATGATTACTTACATTATTTACATTATTCACATAGTTATCCTCATCTTCATTGCGATATTCATATGCTAGGCCACAAAAAATTTCCTGAGTCGACCAATCATAGAAATAAATACAATATGGGAACAAGTTACAAGGAGTACTATGAATAACAATAAAAAAATTGCAATATAAGCTCCAGTAAAAAAAAATAAATAAATGAAATAATAATAACAGAAACATTGCAATATGAGCACTGGTAAAAAATCATTGCTGAGATATTAGCTTTACAATCCCAAGATTTCATGCACAGATGTCCTCAAGCCCACATGGCCCAATGGATAAAGACATTGGTTAGATCCAGTGACTAGACTCAAATCGTTGCGACATTAATGATTAATCGCAGACTACAGCAATGGTGGAATAATACCTGGGTTGATGAATTAAAGGACAATAACTGAGACATCCAAAACTAGAACAATCTACGGCGGTGGTCGAAATAACAGGATCGGTTCGAAATTCTAATCACCTGAAGATGGTCGGTGAATACAACAGCTGAAATGTTCTGAATATGGCAATGAAAATGAGGATAACAGTCCGAATGATGTCAACTTTGTGGGTTATTTAAAGCCTAAACATATTTTGGATGGCAAGAATAACTCTTTCTTCTTTTAGTCCGAGTGCATATTGCATTAACCATTTTTGGAGATAACAGTGCTTTTTTTTAAGATAAAAATCGAACTATTTTACCCATAGATGATGAATGATTCCTACCTTCTCCATTAGTATTTGCTTGGGAGTGAATATTACGAACTTTACTCGAATTCTACTCCCCTCCACGATTTTACATTGTGAGTTGATATACATTACACCACCGCACATCAATTTTTTCTCTAAAGAATGAAGTAACATTAAAATGTTCTTATTATTAATGACGTTTTAGTATGCATCTTTAACGAAGTCGTAGATATTAAATAAGTTGTATCAAATTTATATTTATTTTATTATAACCAGATGAACAAAAACAGAAAAGGAAATGAAGCAGCTCTAAAAACGATGTATAATTCAGAGCTAGATAAATCCAAGAGATAATAACAAACATCTACGATGCCTTATCGTTTTTCGAAATCATTTCACCTCAAGTCAAGGCAATAAATCAGCTGCGATGCAAGAGGTTACTGAGTGTGAAAGAATTTGAGATAATGAAAAAAAAAAAAAAAATTTAAGAAAAGAGAACAATAAAAGAGGAATTAACAAAACAAAGGATTGGCATTGCATTAAGGTTTTTTTCAAAATCAAAGTTAATGACGTTCCAATGTATATCTCCGACGCATAAGCAGATACTAAGGAAGTTGTAAAAAAATGATTTTATTATAACCAGATGAAGTAAAACTAAAAAGAAAATGACGCACCTCTAAAAACGATAACTCACAGCTAGATACATTCCAGATATAATAACAAACATCTACGATTCCTTATCGTTTTTTTCTAAATCATTCCACCTCAAGTCAAGGCAATAAATCGGCTACGACGCAAGAGGTTACTGAGTGTGTAAGAAATTGAGAAAATTAAAAAAAAAATAAACATTACTAAGGACAGATAAGAATAAAAGAACAGGAATTAAGAAGACACGATTGGTATTGCATTAAGTTTTTTGAAGTTAACTGGAAATTTAGTAAACGAGAAGTGAGAGGGAATAAAATGTTAACTTCCGATTAAAGCTATCAATTTTATCTTTAAAATTTATCTATCCTAAGTAGTTGGAAACGTTTAACTTCTTACTTACTAATAAAGTACGTCTGATGCAAGGGTTAAAATCAACATTTAATGTACATGACTTATTTATACTATACCATGACTTGATTATAGTGATAAAGACTTTTGAAGAATCGGCTATAATTTTCAGAAAAAAAACAGTAATAATGAAATAGTGTACATAATGCCAGAAAACCTACAACAATTATGAATAATCTTTCTCAGACAAGGGGGAAATCACTTCAGAAATTGCCCGAGGTATATTTCGGAACAAATATGGTCATCATCAGTGTAGGTAGTGACAAATAGTGAATGTTGTGACGTAGGCAAAGATTGTTAGTCTGCATCCTCAAATGTACATAAATGACAAAAAACAAAATATTTTAACAAAATAGTTGAATTTTTTTTTTTTTTTATGTTATTGGATTTATTAACTAAACTAAAAACTACAGTCTGAAGTTATTATGCAAAAAAGAACTCATATTTTGCTTCAATAATATGTAATAATATCATAAAAATTATTTAATATCTATTAGGTTGGTGCAAAAATAATGACGTAATAATGTCATTATTACGTTATTATTTTTGCACCAACCTAATATGATAGAACAAATGAGAATATTTTAAAGTAACAAACTTTCTCCTCAATAACAGGCAGCAAATTATTATCCATTGATTTTAATATTGTTTTTTTTGTTTTTTTTACTTCAACAGGTTCAATTTCCAACACGAGGATTTTAATTGCTTTCCACAGGTCTACTTTATTGTCATAATGTTTACCAACTTCATATAATTTCATCTTCACAATTGACCATAGATTTTCGGTCGGATCAAGACAGGGACTTGATGGTGGCCATTCCATTATTATTATTTTTTTAATTTAAACCTTTTCCGCACAAAACATTCACGCCTAACCTGAGATACACGAGAAGCAACATTATCGCGCAGAAATACACTTTGAAACTGTGAGGTTGGGACTTTTATTATTCAAAGAAACTCTTTTCCATGAAATTACACTAGTTTAGTTCCTTCATCGATTTTGAATCGCTCAATAATGGTTTGCTCGACAATTTCAGCTCATATAATAAAGCTGCCACCTCTTTGTTGCCTCATTTTAGACACACACACAGATGTGCATCTGATAGAATGCATCCTTTGCTCCATCTATCACGTCCATCGTGTGTCAACCGATATTCGACCGTGAAAATTACTTTAGAAAAGTCAATTTTCATGTGTTTCTTGACCCAATTTTGACGCTTTAAATTATTTTCATTACTAGGCCAAGGAGATTTTTTGATAGATCACAATTTGCGATAGATTCTACACCATTTGTCCTTGTTGACTTCCTCAATTCCGGCCTGTTTCAAAAACTCCTTATTTTGCTTTAGTTTACGTTTTCCTCAAGGAAAAAAGATTCTTAGTTTTCAACTTGGTAATATTTTCAACAGCCATCTTTATCGTACGAGAATCTCTACGAAATTCCTTTGATATCTCCAATATGCGCATTCCCTCAGTCAATAACTTTGTCATTTTCTGTTTTTCAACATTTTTTATATCCTTTCCATTACGCAGGTTTCAACATATATTATAGAAAAAAAATGAAAAATGTAGTTTTTATTAGATTTCAGAGGCTTTGAACTAATATTAGTTTAATCTGCATAAGAACTAGAATTTCTATAATTAATCCTATAAATTTAATAAAACATGTTGAAACTAATTAAAGACTTACCTCATGGTTTGTTTTGACGTCCAGATTTATCGTCTAAAATTTGATAAAGAATTTTCAAAGCAACTTCCAGTTATTGATGTTTATATCATTTGCATAATAACTTCAGACGGTCGGTATATTTTATAAGTATTTCTAGGACAACCCAATGAGTTTGATAGATAATGCAATAGCGATCGATATACAGACGCATTCGTAAAGCTACTTCGAAATTAAGCCCTAATGCATATATGTTTACTTCGGTCTATCAACTAATCGAGGGAAAATTACACACGATCACGAACATAATTACCCAACTGATGAGTACACCACAGTCGTCTAGCGTTCTTTAATGATTAGAAAGCGCGTATTGAAGATCTGTTCCTTCGTGTAATGAGTTAAATCAAATCCGGAGTTATTTTTTTTCCATGTGTAACGGAGTTACATTTTAAAGGAGCGTCTGCTGAGACCTAGCGCTGAAACTGCCCGACTTTTCATCTTTTTGGGTTAATTAATCATCATTATCATCACCATCGTCATCATCATCCCCCCATGACCGGGTATGGTTGTAGGGTCATTCTCCAGGTCAAACCACCGCCGATTTACGTGAAAGCTGGTCACAAACAAGTTGCCGTTGATTCCCTCTCGGTGTGCATGAGCGGCGGGAGCTCGCTCTAGCCGCCGACTTCAGTCTAGTAGGCCGTCTGTCCATCGATGCTATTTCTTCACGGCAGTGGATGAAGTACATAATTATGGCACACAGCCTACCCATAACATTTAAATGAACAAGAAAGTTCAGATATCCTTTTTTAGGTCTTGTTCCTTAAAGACAGAAGATTGTTTAGCCACTCTCCTACCAGGAAACTTTGGTAGGGAGGGTAACCAGTTTAATCGCCGTTGAGCCGACCAGGCAAAAGATTGTAATAAGTTACATAGCACCAGTAGCATTTGTAAAGTGACATTCCATGCCTGAAATGTAACTCTCTTTTTTGCTTTAATGTTCAATACTCTTTCAAGACATGCTAGTGACCTTAAAGAGTAAAAATAATACTTGTATGGGTGATGACGGTGGTGGGGAGGTCATTCACGAATTTATATCTGGCGTAATTATTCCAAAAATTTAAATATTGGCAGGCTTCTTTTCTCTGTCCATCCAGAAACCCGTTGACTTTTTGATCACATCGCACGAACAGACATCTTTGCATTCGTGACAGGTTTCAAATATGGCATCCAGAAATGACTTCGGGAAACGATCTGACGATCCCACACGTTTCTACCAGACTGCGTAAGGCTTCTGATGATACCACTTTTATATGCCAGATATTTTCAGGATGATCATAGCTCTCTACAAAGCCCAGTCTTTTGTTTCTCTGATGTATCTCGTCTCCGTTTACAAAACTTTGTGTATTTGGGGTCCTTATTCTACCATAGATTTATTCCAATTCATCAAGTAGTTTAAACTATTTACCCCTGACACACGTGTCTTCACTATGTCTACTGAGTGTTATATTCTTCAAACCTGCTTTCTTTATTATGTATTGTAAAAATTTTCAGACCCCGCTTTGTAAGAGTAGTTTTAATTTTTATTCTCTTTTAAAGCTTCTACGTTTCTGACATAGTCTATTGATGATATCTACAGCATTCGTCTGTAGAACCAGATTTTGCACTTCAACAATCTTCTTCATGTTCTCCACCATTTATTCCAATGTAGAATAGTAGTTATTTATATAGCAGTTCTTTCTTTCTAAGTAGATTTTCCAGTACTTTGCTTGGTTTCGAAAAACCACTTTTCTTTATTCGTCGTCTTTTTCGTATACTTTTCAGGTAATTGTTGCAGCTGATTTATTTTGATGTCGCTGATTTAGGTGACAATATCTGCAAAGCGCAAATTTCTCTGATACACGGTCATAGCTGTAGAGGCCTTAATGATGATCGCCCTCTCCGTCAGGGCCCTGTCTGTATCAATGTAATCGAATCATTTTGAAGATTATGATGATCTTACACCCTTAATACAAGCCACAAGAGCTTCTCAAGGTCGAGGGTTGATGTACGGGGCTGTTTTATAAAACATAAATAAGTTGCTGTGAAATGAATTATATTCCTAATGCTGTGGATATCTTCATATATGGGAAGGAAATGTCAAACTCTCAAAATATTATCTTCCTTTGCGATTGGCGTTAGAGATTTAATCTGCTCAGTCTTCTGTCCCTTTCCTTGGACATCGTCGTATATAATCTATGTTTCATGCCCTCAATTTTTTCGATTCTAAATTTGATTTCAAAATAACGTGTGCAATATGACGTGTGCACTATGAATAATATTTGTAAATTTATTATCTCAATTTTCTTTCTTATTTCAGGTGAGTCCGACTACCTTCGGTCTATCGTCAATTAAAAGGTATTTTTAATTTTTTTTTCTTGAAATATACTTCCATTGTGACTCATATTATACCATATGCCGATCGTATGAACAGTGCAAATTCTAGATTAGTCAAGCAGAAAGCTATCAGGTGGCAAGGATGACTTCAAGTTACTTTGAACAATAAGAATGTATTTGACTCTTAAGTTGAAATGATGATCTCTCTTCCTGTTTTGACTTCCTGATCCAGTTTTCCTCTGTACTGTTCCCTCTTTTTTAAATTTATTTACCGTTCTCTTGAAGATGGAAGCGAGCAGGAATGTTGGTACCATTACGGAAGGCCTGAATGATCATTTTCGTTTCACCATTGCTCAGTTGGGAAGACATAATGAGGCTCATACAAAACAATTTTAACTAGTTCTTTGTCAAGATGAATAACTCAAAAAGTACTTTTCAGTGATTCTTACGAAAAATGGTGTCAGGATAGCTCAATCTCTTATCTGAAACGGTGGACAAAATGTCGCTTTTGGACTGTTTTATCGTAGAGCTGAATTCAAACTCAGTTGCTACAAACAATTTATACGGCTACCTTGCATTTAATTCATAGACTCGCAAAATGAAAAAAACATCCTTTACAATACGTAGAGATGTGTTGTGTGAACGGATGCCATATCACCTAGAGATTATCGGCATTTTAACCAACTTCAAACGAACCTGTTTCGGTCTCATATGGTTACGACCAATACATTGGTTGACTGTTTTTTTTTATTGTTAAGGCTGTTCAACCTAATTTAAAAGCTTGTAAGAATATATATATATATATATATATATATATATATATATATATATATATATATATATATATATATATATATATATATATATATATATATATATATATATATATATATATATATATATATATATATTTTTGCTGGTGACTATTGTATTAACTTTACAAAAAGAAAATCTATGATAAAAGTTTTATTATTTAACCGAAGGGTATAAGTGTCTATAATGAACACGTCTGGAATTTGAACTCGGATCTCTTGAGTTGCATATTGCAGACCGCTATCTATTATACGACATGCCGATCCTATGAGAAGGGCAAAGCCTAGATTACTCAAGTAGAACACCATCAGGTGGCAAGGATGATTTCAGTTAACATTTCTAGTGAAAGAGTCTGTTTAATTCTTCTTCATCCCTTTTCCTTGAATTTTCTCTCATTAGATTTTTATATTTGACTACTTCCTCTCAGTTATTTTCATAACGCTGGCCATAAGCCGTATTCTTCAATTTCTCAACTTTCTATTTCATTCTCTTTCATAATCATTACTTCATTAAATCCATCTTTTCATAATTATTTATTCATTCCGATGGTGTCTTTATATCTTTCATTGTTTCGTTGTTTTTATTTCTTTCTGATCGTTTTTTTTTTTTTACTTTCAAATCTTTGCAATAATCTTTTTTTTACATATTTCTAAATTTCTTTCTTTCTTTCTTTCTTTCTTTCTTTCTTTCTTTCTTTCTTTCTTTCTTTCATTTATTTCCTTATTTTCCTTACAGCTCACATCCAGGCTTTCTTTTACTTTTTCAGATTCGTTATTTCTTTCTTTCTTTCTTTCTTTCTTTCTTTCTTATTTATTTCCTTATTTTCCTTACCACTCACATCAAGGCTTTCTTTTACTTTTTCAGGTTCGTTATTTCCTTCTTTCTTTCATTCTATCATTCTTTCTTTCTTTCTTTCTTTCTTTCCTTCCTTCCTTCCTTTCGTTTTTATTCATTTATTTATTTTCCGTATCCCTCACAATATTGATTTAATTCACTTTCTTTCTTTCTTTCTTTCTTTCTTTCTTTCTTTCTTTCTTTCTTTCTTATTCATTTATTTGCTTATTTTCATTACCACTCACAACAGGGGCTTCATTTACTTTTTCAGGTTCGTTATTTCCTTCTTCCTTCCTTTCTTTCTTTCTTTATTTTTTTCTTTCTTTCTTTTTTTTCTTTCTTTCTTTCTTTCTTTCTTTCTTTCTTTCCTTCCTTCCTTCTTTCCTTCCTTCCGTCCTTTCGTTTGTATTCATTTATTTACTTTTCATAACCCTCACAATATTGATCTCGTTCACTTTTTCACTTTCTTTCTTTTCTTTCTTTCTTTCTTTCTTTCTTTCTTTCTTTCTTTCTTTACTTTTATTATTTATTTCTTTACTTTTTATTTATTTACTGCATTTTCCTTTTTTTTCTATTTTTTCTTCTTCTTCCTTCTTTCTTCTTTTTTATATTTTCCTTTATTTCCTTTTTCGCTTTCATCTTTCTTTCTTTCTTTCTTTCTTTCTTATTCATTTATTTGCTTATTTTCCTTACCGCTCACATCAAGGCTTTCTTTTTCTTTTTCAGGTTGGTTCTTTCTTTCTTTCTTTTATATATCTTTTTTTATGCATTATCACGAAATTCAATCACACCCTCTTCTTTTCCGGTGTGCATCACACTCAACCTCCTTTTCCAAAGTTCAAACAAGATATCTAAATTGAACCGAATCGGCTATCAGATATTTGAGCCGGGCTTCCTAAATTTGACCCCGTGATTCTCGATTTTCTCGCTCAGTAATGTGATTCTTAAATGCTTCGAGCAACGAATAAACACACGCGGGGCAGCGTGGGTGGGGGCGCGCAAATACAAAACTTTACACGGACAAGTAAATTCCTCGTGTCAAAATGAATAGTAAAAAATAATCAGTCTTGGCATACATTTGTGATGCGAACAATTTTTTTAATATTTAATCTCGTAACACCAACTAATCTACATTTTATATATCAGTGTGTATTTTAGAGATTAATATATAAATATATATATATATATATATATATATATATATATATATATATATATATATATATATATATATATATATATATGTGTGTGTGTATTAATAAAAAGAAAGAACAGTAAGATATATAATCCGGTGTTCTTTTATTTTTACAAAATAGTGCACAATGTAAATTTACAGAGCATTAATATTATAAATTAATAGACTTAAAATATGTTTTTTTAATTTTGTAATTAAATTAAAGTCATTTCTTTAATTTAATTACAAAATTAAATTCGTGGCTTTTAGCTTCCATTTTTGAAACATGGTTGGAACTGTGTAGCGAAAAACCATATTTTAAGTCTATTAATTTAATATATATATATATATATATATATATATATATATATATATATATATATATATATATATATATATTGCTCATCAGCTTTCCATAATATATATATATATATATATATATATATATATATATATATATATATATATATATATATATATATTAAAATTATGAAATATCGATGGGTATGGTAAATAATTATAATGTATTTTTCCTTCTATGTAAAAATGTCAAATGAAGATGACAGAATCTATTTTTTTTCCAGAACAAAAATTGTCTATACCGAGTGTAACAGCAAAATTGTACAAATCGTGTAAAAGCAAAATTGTCCAATTTTTAAATAAAGATTTGAACCGTTCTACCTTAGAAATGATTAAATATATCTTACTGGAATTCTCCGAGGTTTTTATAACACTCTTGGCCGCTACTTTGAACAATAAGAATGTATTTATCTCTAAGCTAAAATGACGATCCCTCTTCCTGTTGTGACTTCCTGATCCAATTTTCCTCTTTACTGTTCCCACTTTTTTAAAGTTATGTACCGTTCTCTTGATAGTTCCTGAATGGACTTTGAATATAGAAGCGAGTAAGAAGGTTGGTACCATTACTGAAGGCCTGAATGGTCTTTTTCTTTCAGCATTGCTCAGTTTGAAAGACATAGTGAAGCTGAAACAAACAATTTTAATTTGTTCTCTTTCTAGCTGAATAACTCAAAGAGTTTTTTTCCAGTGATTCTTATAAAAATGGTGTCAAGATAGCTAAATCTATTATCTGAAAGAAACTCAATTGGTTTAGTGTTTTTTTGTTGTTGTTGTTTTTTTAAGATATTAAACATTTTGTGGGATGGACAATTATCGCATGCTGTTACACGATTTGAACAATTTTGCTGTTACACTCGGTATATAGTCGGTCGCATTATGTGAAACGAGATCGGCATATATTGATTTTTTGTTCTTGGCTCTTAATTACAGGCCAAAGGAAAAACATTAATTCATTATGCACATCATGCAAAGTTCAACTCCAAGTATTTCGTGTTGACAGAAATTAAGCAAACATATTACCAAATACTTCAGTTAATATATTCATAGACAGTCTCATCAAACACACCTTGTGTAAACAGATAAATGACGTCACGGCGGAATAAATAAATGGCTTTCTTCAGTGTTATCTATGGGTGAAGATATCATGATGGAATTGGCACACTCTTCTTTTTCTATGTGCTTTGACCCTTTCGGACATTGATGGTCATATCTTTCTACAACTTTCTATCGTTTGTAGCTGTAAGATCTGCTTTCTATCTCATCGGAAGAAAAGCTCGAATATAATAAGTATGTACACCAGGGGTGTTAGACATTTTGTTCATCATGACGGTCTTCTTCGAGTATGGAATCCAGAGGTTAGCAGTGAATATTTCGAAGACAGTAGGAAAGCGTTGTTCAGGTTAGCAGTGGATATTTCGATAAAAGTAGCAGAGCATAGTTCGGCCTTCTGGTTCTCTTCGCCTGACAAGCTGGTCTGGACATTCGGGTAGAGTGAACAAAAATGGCCGCCTTTATACACGACGGATAGAATGTTCTGCGCCTTCTGATTGGTTAAACTTCTATTGGTAGACTATAAAGTGACTTGATTTCTTTCAGCTAACTAGTCATATAATATATACAAAAAACTTTAACAAGGGGTCCTATGAATGATGACCTATTGATGATTCGAAACATAAGGAACCTACTAATATCTCGATAGGTAGTCAGTCAGTCAGCACCTGATCGCATCCGAGCATTGGAATCGTCATCATCTCTCCTTATTCTGTTTCTCTACTTTGGTGGTAGTAGGGGAAATGTTTGTGAAGACCCAGCCTACTCCCCAAGAGTTTGACGAGACCGTTCGCATGAAAGTTGGTGGTTAACTTTCTGCGATGGAGAAGCCCAGGCACTTAACCAGAAGCTCCTCCCTCGTGGATCAAAGTAAACTGAGACAGGCAAAATTGGATGCATCGGGTCGTCTGATGCTTGGTCAATCAACGTCTGCCTTGCTTACGCAACCGACTGGCCCTGCCCTCTTTCCCCGGTTTGGTATTTAAGATCGTGTACATCTTTGCCTATTACACATTTTACATACATAAATGCGTGAGCTGTTCAGTTAGTCTATCGGAACCTTTTCCAGTCAATCTGATGGCTACAAATACAACCAGAAGTATTGATGCCCTCATGTGGCACATTTTTTTTTTAATTTTCACTAAAGATCTTTGTATTTTGATAGCTTTTTGAAGATCTTCAAACATACATTACAATCTGCAGGGACTGCCATGTCAATAAGAAAGCACATTCTGTTTTTGCGGTCTTTGATCAAGATGTCTGGGCGATTAGTGTGATTGTTCTGTTTGTGTGTATTAAAATTGTTACAGGTCATATCTCTGTAACTGGGTCTGGGTGATGTTCATACCAGTTACTTGTAGTTACTTTTCCGTAAAAGTTGCAGATTTTCCAATGCAGATATTGGCCTACTCTATCAGGCTGAGTTTTATATTCGGTTGGTGCTAACATTGTGCAACCTGATATTATTATTATTATTATTATTATTATTATTATTATTATTATTATTATTATTATAGAATATATTATAAAACCCTTCAGGAATATATATATATATATATATATATATATATATATATATATATATATATATATATATATATAAAGAAATATAGTTTTAAGGTGTGCTATATTTATGGAATAAAGTGCTCAATATCAGAGATAGAGCGTGTGTAAATATAAAAGTGAACATAGAAGTCAACACTTAGAGGCGACAGTCTGTTTCATGCTATATGCAATCGTCAGGCCACGACTGCATATAGCATGAAACAGACTGTCGCCTCTAAGTGTTGACTTCTATGTTCATTTATATATATATATATACATATATATATATATATATATATATATATATATATATATATATATATATATATATATATATATTAATGTAATTTGGGCATCAAAACATCTGTCGTTAAATACGGCGAACAAGGAACATTTTTTTAATTTTTATTCAGTTTTTCCAGCGTTCTTACATTTTTTTCTGTTTGGTTGGAGTGAAGGAATAAAAATATAGTCCATACCGTCCATTGTCCCAAGCGCTCTTGTCATTTACTTATCCATTTTCAAAGGGGTTTTGTTTGGGTATTATTAGTTTCTCTTCATGATTTAACTGTCTGAGATATATTTTTGTGAATACTAGTAGAAGTGTTTATTCAGAGCTTTCGCGTGTTAAACGCGGGTGGAATTGGAGTGCGCGTCATTGTTTTTAACTTTCAGCCCGCCATCAGCTTTGTTAAAGAAGGTGGAGTTGATAATGGGAGAGAGATGTTTAATATACAGGGCCTCCCGTTTAGCGAGTTGTTTTCCGTAATTTTATTTACAAAAAAAATTTAATCGCTGATAGAATAGTTGTTCTTAAGTGTTCTTGTAAATTGTGGGTAGATACATATCGTTTTTTATTGCACTTTGCACTGATAAGTGACACGTGAGGCGTCTACTCACGAAGGTGCTAGTATGCTCGATATAGGTAACTGATTTATGAAAAATCACATTTATATACTGGGCAGTCAAATTTATAAATTATATTCGTCATCGGTATTTTCGATTTGATGAGGTTATATTCGTTAGTGACAACAATAAACCTAACGCAAGCTACCATTCTGCCAGTGGGTGGAA